>JBAMMX010000028.1:12529980-12899980 GCA_037126225.1 Dillenia turbinata
TTTTATCTTATAAATTTAAATTTATGACATATTACCTAATATTTAATAACAAAATACAAATTTTACACCGTGCCTTATGCACGGTTTAGACCACCTAGTTTCATATATAAGGAGTGATACCAGGGGAAAAAATGGTGGTACATATATGCAATGCTTCACTGGATAATTACTTTTTGTCCAGGTTTTTGAGAAATCAATTTTTAAAAACATGTTCTGATTTTCATATACTCATTAAACTTTAAATAATAAATAATAAACATAAATTCTAAAAATACAAAAATCAATTCCAAACTAGTAATCTGAATTTAAACAAATATCCAACTATTTTATATACAAAAAATTATAAGAGTCATAACTCACTTAGATTACAAGGTTAATTTGAAAATCAAGTACAATTTATAATTTTAAGTGGAATATAAATTTTTCTAATATTTTTATTATTTTTAATGAAATCAACTATGAATCTCATTGATTTTACTTTCATAGTTTTTGTCATAAACTAACCAAAATATGAAATATATTCATTTACTTTCATTGATAGATCATTTAAAAAGTCAAAACCTCCCCCAAGGTCGTACCAAATATCTCCTTGATTTACAAAGAAAGAAGGAAAAAAAAAAAAAAATAGGCAAAAGAACAATGGATGATGTTTTTTGTTACCTTTGGTAAATGGAAAAATTAATTATTAAATTAATGTAAAGAATTTTGAAATTTTGAAGACGACACGCGAAAACAGGATCATCTAACATCAGTTTCAACCCGCAGTTCGGTTCTTGCATATGGTGCCAGGCCCGGGCCCTCTCACCCAATCCATTATATCATCGCATTATGGGCCTTAAAGTATTCCACCGAATAACCAAAGCCCACCAAGCCCAGTCGGATGAGAATCACCAATTAACTGCTCCGAAAGCTACAGCATTGTGTCCTAGGGAATAGTCTAATAGTCACAATCTCTTTTGTCTAATTTTGAAATTCAAGATTCAAATTGCTTTCAAATCAAAAAAAAAAAAAAAAAAAAAAGCTACAGCATTGATTGTCCAGCAAACGTTACTCATGCTAACGCTATTTTCTGCATGGATTAGCAAAAAGAAAATGGGTGAAAATACTATTTGTGCATTAAAAGGTTTTCTACAAAAGCAGTCGAACGAGGTCTATTATTGTCACTAATCAAAGACCAACAACATAAACAAGTTCTGCCGAATTGACATCAAAAGACACTTGTCGAAAACCATTTCGAGCATTCCTTAGTTGATCATAGACAACAAGCGATCTAGGAGTTCATTGGTGTTCATGATGCCAAACTATTGGCGGTTAAGGCTCAACGATACCGGTGGATTTGGCTAGCATGTTAATTTTTGTTAAAATCTAATTAAAGAGGGTTTTCTGCAGTTTGAATCCATATTTCTGTTTGCTTAAAGTTGTACTCACTATAGCTCTCTAATGTATAGTTGATTCAGTTATTCGATATTGATGGGACATGGTCCAAAACTCAACCAGAAGGATTAGTTTATGGAAAGACCATGAAAGACAGCTACCGATCGATGTCATCGAAGGGTCTCCATCGTCTAGACTCACGAACGAAAAGTCTCAGCCGTCCGGGTCTCTCAAATGATAGACTCTCAATCGCCCCACTAACCGAACGCGATTCATCAAGCAAAGATAATCGCCCCAATCGGGTATTCAATCGTCGGCCCCTCAACCGAATGAACTCTAAAAACCCTTTATTGGTCGAATGACTGATCGATAGTCAACAGCTCTAACGATTCCAATAAATGTCAAAACATCCTAATGGATCTGATTTTCTATTTCAAAGCAGCATTTTTAGGATCTTTCGGTTAAGAAAATGATCTCTCCATAAAACGAAAGTTTCCCAAATGATGAGAAACACAATCAATTCGGAATATCGAATCCCTAAAAATTTCGGATCGGCTGGATAAAAAAAGTAAGGTTGAAGCACTCCAGCGGCATACGGCTCTCGCAGGTATAAGATATCTCAAAACCCTTCAAACCAGATACGCTCTCTAAACTTCACACATTGGGCACTCCAATCACAGGAAACCACTCCCTTAAACTCTCAGTTTGTTTCTCTTTCATTCGAAAATCGCTCTTTCTGACTTGAGCGTCGGAATCTCCCTGTCGGAGCATCCTCCTGTGGTTTTTTACAGGTATTCCATCCCTTCTGACGACACCGTTCAAATTTACAAGGAGCCGGTATCTGTGGAGTCATAACCCACCTCTAACAAATTGGCGTCGTCTATGAGAAACAGACTGATTTTTTGAAAACTCATGACGATGTCTACTATAATTATCTCCAACGCAATGTCAATCAAGAAAAGAATGCCAGTCATAGGCTTCGATGATAATGATTTGTTAGGGGAAGATCTCCGCCGTGACGACCCCATAGTTGTTACCCTCAAGATAGAATCTCACACCATGAAGAGGGTTTTTGTTGATCAGGAGGCTGACTACGACCTTCTTACTTAGGACGCCTTCTGCCGAATAGGTCTCAATCTGTCTCGACTTTTACCGCCTACTAGGTCCCTTAGAGGACTCTCAGATGAGTCTACCTATCCCGAAGGTATTATCTACCTTCCTGTGACTCTCGAAAAACCCAATAATCATGCGACCGTCCAGGTCTTGTTTCATGTGGTGAAACTCTACTCTCCCTACAATGCCATCCTCGGAAGGCTCAGTCTAGACGAATTAAAAGCATTGTCAAGCATAAGACACATGAAGGTGAAGTTCAGAATATCGCAAGGGGTAACCATCATACGTAGCGATCTTGATCCGTATTTCCTCTTTGAGGCTCAAGACGTGCAAGAAGTTTTCTCAATCGATGTCCTAAAACCTAGGGAAAGCCCCGAGCCAAAATCAAAACCCGAGTCAGGCGAAGAAACGACTGAGATCCCTTTAACAAGCGACCTCAGTCAAATCGTCCGGATAGAAACCAACCTATCACCTTCCTTACGAGAGGCCTTAGTCACCTATCTACAACGACACTCCAAATTCTTCGCCTGGACTCCGAAAGACATGCCACACATAGATCCATCAATCATAACCCATAGGCTAATAGTCAATCCTAATTTCAAACCAGTGAAACAGAAGAAGAGGGTATTCGCTCTCAAACGTCAACACGTCATACAAGAAGAGATTCAAAAGCTACTAACGGCTAGATTCATTCGGGAAGTCAAGTATCTCGAGTGATTAGCTAACGTGGTCTTGGTAAAAAAGGTCAACGGCAAGTGAAAAATATGTGTAGATTTCACCGATCTAAACAAAACATACCCGAAGGATAGTTATCCGCTCCTCAATTTCGATAAGTTCGTAGACAACTCTTCGGGACACCAGCTTTGAGTTTCATGGACGCCTATTCCGGTTACAATCAGATCAGAATGACGCCTGAGGATGAAGAAAAGATCAGCTTCATCATCGAGCTCGACACGTATTGCTACTGGGTCATACCATTTGGTCTAAAAAACACTGGAGCCACTTTTCAACTGTTGGTCAATATAGTCTTTAAAGACCAGTTTGGCAGAAACATTGAAGCCTATGTTGATGATATGCTAGTCAAGAGTATCACTACAAAATCCAATGTAACGGATCTTGAAAAAACCTTCCAGACATTGGAACGGTACAACATACGGTTGAACTCGGTGAAGTGTACCTTTGAGATCGCCTCCAGGAAGTTCCTAGACTTCATGATCACTGATCGATAGATAGAGGTCAACTCTGAGAAAATACATACAATATTAGATATGACGCCTTCTCAGATACTAAAGGAAGTGCAACGTCCAGCTGGTCGGATAGCGGCACTAAGCCGATTCATGTTTAGGGTTGGCGATAAATACAAGCCCATATTTGATACACTGAAGAGGTCTCGACGGTTCGAATAGATATCTGAATGTCAGGCAGTTTTCGAGCGACTGAAAGAATACCTGACGAAACCACCACTACTTTCGTGGCTTATCCTTGGGGAAGAGCTTTATCTGTATCTAGCTGTCTCCGAACGAGCACTTTATTCCATGATGGTAAGACAAGAATCCACTGCCCAGAAGCTAGTCTACTATATTAATAGAATACTAAAGGAGTCAGAGATTAACTACCGACCGATTGAGAAGATAGCTTACGCCTTAGTCATTTCAGCAAGACGCCTTCGACCATACTTCCATACCCATACTATTATGGTATTCTCCGACCAATCATTGAAATAAATCTTCCAAAAGAGAGACATTTCCAATCGGCTTATCAAGTGGAGTGTGGAACTGGGCGAGTTTGATATCCAGTATCGACCGCGACCAGCAATAAAAGGCCATGCGCTGATCGATTTCATTCTCGAATGTATTTTGCCTATGATGTCCGAAAACCAACCTCCCAACCTCAGGAAGAGTGGTCGACCCCGGAGTGGACCATTCATGTTGACGAATCATCAAATTCCTCAGGAAGTGACAATTTCAAAGCAGAAAATGCCCTCCGGTTCGATTTTCAGGCCACCAACAACTAAGCAGAGTATAAAACCTTACTAACAGGCCTTTGGATTGCCATTGACATAGGGCACGAAACTTCAAGGTGTTCACTGACAGCCAGTTGGTCGTGAAACAAATCGATGGGGTCTACAAAACCAAAGACCCAATCATGGCTAAATATCTGAGTAAACTGCGCGAGACGATGGAACAATTAGGCAAGGTTGACATCCAGCAGATCCCTCGATCGGAGAATGCACGGCCTGACACTCTATCGAAATTGGTTTGTTCTGATTCAGTTGCTTCTTGCCGAACAGTACACATCGAAAGCATGTCGTATCCCAACATCGATGAGCCCAAAGAAGCTCTCTCTATCGATCGGTCTCCTAGTTAGAAAGACCCTATAGAGGAATATCTAACACGTGACCACCTGCCAGAATCCCTGAGGGAAACAATGAAACTAAAGCGAAAAGCGGCACACTATGCCATAATAGATGGGATTCTTTACCGAAAGTCATTTACGCATCCGTGTCTGCAGTGCCTAACTCCCGAATAGGGGGATTATGTCATCCGAGAGACCCACGAAGGAATCTGTGGCAATCACTTAAATGCTCGAAATCTAGTTTACAAATCCTTTCGTCAGAGGTACTACTGACCAACCATGAAAGTCGATTTCGACAACGATGTGATAAGTGTCAACGCTTCTCCTTAGTACCTCGACTACATTTCACCGAGCTCAACCCTATATCTAGTCCCTGGTCGTTTGCCCAGTGAGGTATGGATATTCTCAGACTGTTTTCCCCAGCCACAGGGTAGTGAAGATTCCTTATAGTAGCAATCGACTACTTCACAAAGTGGGTGGAAGCCGAGCCTTTAGCACAGATCACAGCAGCCAAGGCTCAGTCATTCATGTGGGCTCATATTATCACCTGGTTCGGCGTACCGAATATCTTTATCATAGATAATGGAAAGCAATTCGACAACAAGTATTTTCGGGAGTTCTGTGAGAAACTCGAGATTCAATATCAATTCTCATCGGTTGCTTACCCACAAACCAATGGACTGGCTAAAATAACCAACCGAATGATCCTACAAGGATTAAAGACGATGCTAGATGATGTCACGGGGCAGTGGGTGAAGAGTTTTACGGTATCCTCTGGTCGTATCGCACTACAGCCCAAAGAGCAACGGGAGAAATACCGTTCAGTTTAATTTATAAAAGCGAGGCAGTCATACCCGTGGAGATATGTATTCGCTCACTTCATATAACTCAATATGACGCTGGGCAAAATGAACGTATCTTGCGTGAAAGAGTAGACTTGCTTCCAGAGCTACGAGAATCCGCATCAACACGGATAGCGGCCTATCAGCAACAAATGACACGATATCATAATCGTAGAGTCAAGAACTGAACGTTCAGACCCGGCGAACTGGTGCTAAGGAAGGTGGAAGTTACTGGTCAGTCCCAACCTGGGGGCAAGCTCGCTCCTAACTGGGAAAATCCATATCAAGTACGTTCTGTAATCCGATCGGGAACGTATCTCCTCGACAATCTAGATAGATCGGCAGTGTCTAGGACCTGGAACTCAGAAAACCTATTCATATACTACCAATAAACTTCAGAACTGTCTAACAGTCAGAGGAACCAGCCCAGAGAGAATCAAGCAATTTTTCCTATCCCTTTGAGGGTCTAAATCACCCAACTCCTATCATTCGTACACGTCATCAATAAGAAATGGAACTCCCCAAACGGGTGGACGCGCTCCCTCTATCTAAAGATTTCCTATCGCTCGAATGGTCTAAGTCGCCCAACTCCTATCGTTCGTACGCGTCGTCAATAAGGGATGGAATTCTCCTAAAGGGTGGATGCTGCCCCTCTATCTAAAGATTTCCTATCGCTCGGAGGGTTTAAATTGTCCAGCTCCTATCGTTCGTACGCAATGTCAATAAGGGATGAAATTCTCCGAATGGATGGACGCGGCCCCTCTAATTAAAGATTTCCTATTGCTCGGAAGGTCTAAGTCACTCAACTCATATCGTTCGTACGTGTCGTCAATAAGGGATGAAACTCCTCGAATGGGTAGATACGGCCCCTATCTAAAGATTTCCTATCGCTCGGAGAGTCTAAATCACCCAACTTATATCGTTTGTCTGCGTCGTCAATAAAGGATGGAACTTCCCGAATAGGTGGAAGCGGCCCCTCTATCTAAAGATTTTCTTTCGCTCGAAGGGCCTAAGTCGCCCAACTTCAATCATTCGTACGTGTCATCAATACGGAAAGGAACTCCCCGAGCCGATAGACGTGACCCCCTATCTAAAGATTTCCTATCACTCGGAGGGCCTAAATCGCCTAGATCCTATCGATCGTACACATCGTTAATAAGCGAAGGAACTCCTCGAACGGGCGAAGACGGCCCCTATATCTAAAAGTTTTCCTCTCGCATGGTGGGCCAAAGTCGCCCAGTCCTTATCGGTCGAGCGTATAAGAGACGGAGTTTCCTGAACGAATGAGTACGATCCCTCAACCTAACTACTGAATATTTGGTGGCTCAACAGGCCGGTATTACTTAACATTTCATCATGGAACCTGAAATTAGAAGTGGATCTACTATAACGAGAGTTGAAGAAAGCGTATAGCTAGACAAGAGAACAAAGATAAAATTCAAGTAAGTAAAGCATAACATTTTATTTATCCTTATGTAGAAGATATATTTGGTTGTATGAGTATGTATATAAGTCTCTAGATCAGATCGACTATGGCTAGAAGTACATAACAAGGTCACTTAAAGATACCTAAACCACAGTCCATAAACTGGAAAGTACAAACATAAATGTAGTTTTAGGGACAGGAGAAAGCAAGCTCGGGCTTTGCCACCCCCAAATAATCCGAACCTGACCTACCAATCCAAAAACGATACAGGAGACATCCCCACCACATTTGGATGATGGAGGCGAATTGGGACAAATCATCCAAGGCGGTACAAGACACACCCCCATTAGTAATGGATGATCTCACTATGCCAACCGAATAACGGCCGACATAATGAGATCTCATTCCGGTGGTCTCCTTCCATAATAAGATCACATTCCAGCAGAAGTTACACGAGCCATAGAGTTTCGCATACCAAAACACCTCACAAGACAGCTCTCGAAAAGGAGCCACTCTCAACAAAACCCCAAAGAGGAGAAAAAACCTTAATTCTTTACGAAAGAAAACAAATATCCATCGTAGCTATTTATAGTAATAGAGAAGCAGACCCTAATTAACTCAGAGTAGGTGAAACGGATTATCGAGAATGACCTATCATAAATAGAGAAATAAATTGTCTTCAATTCCCATGAAGGAGTCACTTCTGATGAGACACACCCGCGTTCGTGGCAAGAAGGTGGAAAGGATCAGAACGAACCTAGCACCCCTATGCTTCTATTACGTATTGAACACGCCTCACTCTAGTAGGTCTCTACTCATGGCGCTTCTTTATCAAGAAAGCCATGATAGTTACCGATCGATGTCATTCGTCGCCCAAATCTCACGAACGAATGGTCTTAACCGCCTAGATCTCCCGAACGATAGGATTTCAGTCGTCCCGCTAACTGAACGCGATTCATCAAGCAAGGGTAATCGCCCCGATCGGGTATTCAATCGTCGGCCCCTCAACCGAATGAATTCTGAAAACTCTTCATTGGTCGAACGATTGATCGATAGTCAACAGTTCTAACGATTCCAAGGAAGGTCAAAATATCCTAATGGATCCGATTTCCTATTTCAGACCAACAACTTTAGGATCTTTCGGTTAATAAAGGAATCCATCCAGAAAACGAAAGTTTCCCAAAGGATGAGAAATACAATCAATTCGAAATATTGAATTCCCAAAAATTCCGGATTGGCTCGATAAGGAAAGTAAGGATGAAGCACTTCAGCGACGTATGGCTCTCGTAAATATAAAATATCTCAAAACTCTCCAAATCAGATACGTTCTCTAGGCTTCACACATTGGACACTCCAATCATAGGAAATCACTCTCTTAAACTTTCAGACTGTTTATCTTTCATTCGAAACCGTTTTTTCTAACTTGAGTATCGGAGTCTCCCTGTCGGAGTACCCTCCGACAATTTTTTACAGGTATTCCATCCCTTCTGACAGCATCGTTCAAGTCTATAAGGAGTTGACATTTGTGGAATCGGTATTTGTGGAGCTGTAATTCACCTCAAACAAATACTAATAACTTTTAAATAAAATTTTAAATTCAAATTTTATATATAGAGAAAATAGATATGTAGAAAGATTTGTCACTTAAGGAACGAATTCAAACCAAATCAGATTTAGTTGAATTTAAATTTATTATCGGATATTGATAGTTTATTTAAAAAAAAAGTTTTGTTGCTCATACATGTCTATGTTTTATGGGGTTTTTTTTTTTTTTTTTTTTTGTTGATGGTCCGGACTTTGCTTCATCTTAACAATGCAATAAAAATATAAATTTTGAATTTGGAGCATTATATTTATCTTTATCATTTTGGACAAAACGACAGAAGAAAAGAGTGTATCATATTTTCCTAGGAAACATCGCAGAGTTCTTTGTTTTTTTTGGGGTTCTCTGTTTTTCTGCTCACGGAGGTTAGAGTGCACTGCAAGCCAAGGGAAAGTACGAAGAAGAAATGTTCGCAGTTTTCTGTGAAAGTGCCGAACGACCCCGTATTTTAGCAATCAAGAGGAAGAGTAATTTTCTAGAAGTCTTTGGTAGGTTGACGGCGTGCTTGCCTTGTGATAGCTCAAATTATTTGTGTGACTCTCTCTCTCTCTCTCTTTCTCAATTATTGCACCTTTCGTTATCGCTATAATAGGGACCTCTCTTTAGGGAGACCCAACGAACTGACGACATCTTGCTTACCCATAATCTCCCAACTCAGTCTCTCTCTCTCTCTCTCTCCCTCCCCCACTCCATTATTTCTATACGTCACATTTCTTTTGACGTGCCCCCTATGTGATCTCTACTGTCCTAATAGGTGAAAAAAAAACACTACAATTCTCGTACTCGAATTCTAATATTGAACCCCCCATGTTAAATTAATATACCACAGTGCTTTGAGTTTGTGGGTTCCACTTAATATCATTTTGTCGATAATTATTAGAAAATTTTCTTTGACCTGTATAATCTTTTTTTTATTAAAAAAGAGATTAAGATTACGTGGGTATAAAAGATTTAGTATTTCTAGGCATTTTTTTATTAACATCTTACTCAAAACATTTAACATATTAATATAACTACATGATATGACTTCTCGTGATTTTTACTTTGTCATTTGATATATCAAATTTATGGCTCATTTGGTGTTGCATGTGATCAGCTCTCGCCCTTCTACACCATCAGCTAAACATCATATTTTTGGGGAGAGAGAGAGATTATGACCTTTGCAAAAACGATAAGCACAAATGTCTTGCAATCAATGGTTGCAGCCTTTTTTACCATGTTCCTTCCCATTTAGGCTTAAAAATCACATGCACAAATAATACTAGCCAGAAAATGCGAGATTTCCCCTTTCCCGTGAAACTAAAATTTCAGGACAAAAATGCCCTCCGAATTAGAGTGACATCAGCAACTGCCCCCATCATATCCACTCTCTGGGATTCTCTCTCCCTCACCATATAGGTCCTGACGCGTGTCGTGGGAAGGCAACTAGGACGTTGAGATGCCTCCTCACGTGGTTCGCGATGAAACGTCTACATTGTGCCACGTGATATTCTTAGCTGTATCCAGCTACGTCTAAGATCTAGCCACGTCAGCATCGGATGCATATCTTATTTTCCTCGCTTTGCTGCCCTACGATCGTACTTATGGAAAAAAACTTCGTAGAGGTTTCCCACGTGAAATCCATCAGAAATGTCAAAATGGCATTCGAGTCGAATGTTGTCAATACCCAATGGTGCTGGCCATTCGAAATATAACATAAATCTCCAAGTTATCCTCGTAAAATAGCTTCCACGCATGCATCTCATTCTATATGTACGGTTTTCCCTTCCCCTCCCACACAATATAGATTATAATTTATAAAAAATAAATATCATTTTTATAGAATTTTTTTAATTACTTTTTTCTTCACCAACCATTATATAAAATTTGTTTAACTGATCCACTCCGAATATTATACAAGTCATTGAGAAATTAATTTTCTCAAATCTTTTTTTCTATTTTCAAATATCGAACTCGAAACCTCTCATTAAGATATTAGAGTATCCGATCACTCCACTTGATTTTTTTAATTACTTGTTGTTGGAGGTAGATTATAACTCCACAGATACCATCTCCTTCTGACTCGAACAGTAGCCATCGATGGGTGGGTACAGCTGCAAGAACCACTGGAGGGTGTTTCGGTAGGGAGATTCCGACGCTAAAGTCAGTAAAAAGCGATTTTCGATTGAAAGAAAACAGACTGAGAGTTGAGGGAATGTTGTTCCCTGTGATCAGTGTGCTCCATGTATTAGACTTAGAGAGCGTACCTCATTCTAAAAGTTTTTGGGATCACTTATACCTCTGAGAGACGTGCCTCGTTGGGGATTCCAACCCTAACTTCCTTTTTGAACTGATCCAGGAATCTCGGAGATAAATATTATGAGTTGATTACGATCCTCATTTATCGGAAGAGCTACCATTTTCAGAAGGGGTGCTTTCCTTACTTGAAAGATCCGGAATTTGTCGTTATGAAGTGGGAGACTGAAAATAAAGAAAACTCTGACTTTCCTTAGAATCGCTCAATCGATTGAGGGACTTTCATGATTTGATCGTTTGAAAAGTCGATGTTGGCTTATCCGATCGGGGCGATTACCTTTTGATTAATTATCGTTCGACTGTCCAGGTGATTGAAACCCTATCGTTCGATAGACCCGGACGACTGAAACCCCTCGGTAGATCATCTAGTCAGTTATGGCCCTTCGGTAGATTGTCATGACAGTCGTTAGATATCGGTCCGTAGGTGCCCTTCGTGGGCTCCTTGAGAGTTGACTCTTTTGGTCTGGGTTTTGGGTCATATCCCATCATTTGTCCCCAACTTATGGCTTTCTTGGAAAAGAAAAGTTATAAGTTAAGGTCTGTGAAACATGTTTCATACGTTATGAGTGTATAGGATGCTTGGTCCACTCTGATTCGTTATTTTTGTATGCCAGGAGCGTGAGTATGTCTTTTCAGATACTACTTTCTTCGTGGGAACTGAAGTCAATTTATTTTGGCATTTAGGACTTGCGCTTGTGTTGATCTGCTTTACCTTCCTTAATTAATTGAGCCTTCTCCTTTTTACTGTTATAAATAACCATGATACATACCCATTTTCTTTCGTCGAGAATTACTACTCCTCCTTCATGGTTGTGCGGCCAAGGATGGTTCCTTCCGGGGGTCGATTCTTAGGGTACTGTAACGTGTAACGCTTCTCGGCCGAGGTGACTTCTGCTGGAATGAAATCTCATTAAAGAAGAGAACTATTAGGATGGGATCTCATTATGTTCGTCGTTTACTTTGGTCAGCATAATCTGATCCCTTGCCACCGAGGGAGTGTATCTTGTATCGCCTTGCATGATCTTCTCCGGTCGGTCCTCACCCTCTGGATGCGGTGGGGGTGTTTCTCACACCGTCTTTGGATGGGCAAGTCGAGTTCGGGCTGCGTTGGGGGTGGCAAAACCCGGGCTTGTTTTCTCTTGTCCCTAACTCTACATTTTTGCATTGTTCATAGGGATCATGTTCTCCCTTAGTTTTTGGATCATTTCCTTGGTCCATAACAATTGCTGAGAACTGCTTGTTGAATGACATTACTGTGTATTTCTCGTAGTGTAACTAGTCAAACTTAGCGACTTGTGTATGTACTCTTGTAACCGAATGTACTATTTTGCACAGGTGTAAATGAAAAAGTTATGCTTTATTTATTTGAGTTCTACTTATTTTCTTTTCTATTTCCCGTCAAGTTGTATGCATTTCTTCAGTCTTTGTCAAAGTGGATTGATAGGTGCTAGGCGACTGAAACCCTCCGAGCGATAGAGAAAATTTTAAGCTGTGGGTCACGTCCACCGGTCCGAGAAGTTACATCCCCTATTGATGACGCGTGGGGAGTTACATCCCCTATTGATGACGCGTACGATCGGTAGGAGTTGAGCGATTGAGACCCTCCGAGCGATAGAGAAAATTTTAAGCTATGGGCCGCGTCCACCCGTTCGGGAAGTTACATCCCCTATTGACGACGCGTACAACCGGTAGGAGTTGGGCAACTAAGACCCTTCGAGCGATAGAGAAAATTTTAAGTTGTGGGCCGCGTCCACCCGTATGAAGGGTTACATCCCCTATTAATGACGCGTACGATCGGAAGGAGCTGGGCGACTGAGACCCTCCGAGCGATAGGGAAAATTTTAAACTGTGTGAGCAAGACCTTCTGACTGTTGGATAACGCTAAGGCTCATTGATAGTATATGTGTAGGTTCTCCGAGTTTTAAGTCCTAGGTATTGCTGACCCATCTACGTTGTCAAGTTGGTATGTTTCCGATCGAACCACGGAACGTACTCGATATGGACTTTCCCAATTAGGGGCAAGCTTACCCCCGGACTGCTGTTGACCAGTAGCCTCCTCTCTCCGTAGCACCAACTCTTCAGGTTTAAACGTTCGGCTTCTAACCCTTTGGTTATGATATTGGGTCATTTGTTACTGATAGACCGTCATTCGTGTTGATACAGATTCTCGCAATTCTAGAAGTAAGTCTAACCTTTCTCGTAGGGTGCGTTCATTTTGCCCAGCATCATAGTGAGCTACTCGGAGCAAGTGAATACATATTTCTATGAGTATGACTGCTTCGCTTCCGTAAGTTAGACTGAAATGTGTTTCTCTCGTTGTCCTTCGAGAGGTTGTACAATACAACCAAAGAATGTCGTAAAGTTCTTCGACCCATCTCCCCTTAACATCGTCCAGCGTCATTTTTAGTCCTTGCAGGATCGTTCGGTTGGTTACTTTAACCAGTCCATTGGTTTGTGGGTGAATAACCGATAAGAATCTATGTTGAATCTCCAGTTTCTGGCAAAACTCCTGAGAGTGTTGGTTGTCGAATTGCTTACTGTTATCTGTGATAAGGATATGTGGTATACCGAACCTGGTGATAATATGAGTCCACACGAAGGATTGGACTTTTAAGGCTGTTATCTGGGCTAAAGACTCGGCTTCCACCCACTTCGTAAAGTAGTCGATTACCACAATCAAGAATTTTCGTTGTCCCGTGACTGGAGGAAACGGTCCGAGGTTGTCCATGCCCCACTAAGTAAACGGTCAAGGGCTGGATATTGAATTAAGTTCGATGGAGGGTAACCGATGAACTAATGAGAAGTGCTGACATCTGTCACACATTTTGATGTAGCTGTCAAAATCGACCTTCATGGTTAGCCAGTAATATCCCTGTCGAAGGGCCTTATAGATTAGGTTTCGGGTATCAGATGATTGTCGCAAATTCCTTTGTGAATTTCTCGAATGTCATAATTTCCTTCTTCGGGAGTCAAGTATCACAGATATGGGTGAGTGAATGACTTGCGGTAAAGAACCACATCAATTATGGTATAGTGTGCAGCCTTTTGTTTCAGTTTTATTACTTCCCCCCGGGGATTCTGGCAGGCGATCGTGTCTTAGGTACTCTTCTATAGGGTCCTTCCAACTAGGCGGCTGATCAATTTGGAGGATCTCCTTAGGCTCGTCGATGTTGGGATACGGTAGGCTTTCAATATACACTGTTCGGCTAGAAGCAACTGAATCGGAATTAGCTAGCTTCGACAAGGGATCCGCTCACGCATTTTCCGAATGAGGGATTTGTTAAATGTCTACTTTGCCTAACCGGTCCATCGTCTCACATAACTTACTTAAATATTTCGTCATGACCGGGTCTCTGGTTTCGTAAACCCCCTCAATTTGCTTCACGACCAATTGGCTATCCTTAAACACCCTGACATTTCGTGCTCCCATATTGGTGGCGATCCGGAGGCCCGTTAGCTGAGTTTCGTACTCGGCTTGGTTGTTGGTGGATTGAAAATCAAAACGGAGGGCGTACTCTGCTTTAAAATCGTTCGGTCCTATCAATATGAGTCTGGCACCACTTCCTGAAAAATTTGATAATCCGTCAACATGGATAGTTTATTCGAGGTTGATCCATTCTTTTTTATGGCTAGAAAGTTGTCCTTCAGACATTACGGACAAAGTGCATTTAAGGATAAAATCTGCCGATGCTTGACCCTTTATAGCGGGTCGTGGTCGGTATTGGATATCGAATTCACCTAACTCCACACTCCATTTGATGAGTCGTATTGATGTATCCCTCTTCTGGAGGATTTGTTTCACTGGTTGATCGGTGAGTATCACAATGGTATGAGTTTGAAAATATGGTCAAAGATGCCTTACTGAGACAATCAAAGCATAGGCTATCTTCTTGATCGGCCGGTAATTAATTTCAGAATCTTTCAGTATCTTGCTGATGTAATAGACTAGCTTTTGGGTGGTGGACTCCTATCTCACCATTCCGAAATAGAGTGCTAGTTCAGAAACTGCCAAATACAGGTAAAGTTTCTCCCCGAGAATGGGCCGCGAGAGCAGCGAATGTTGCATCAGATATTCTTTCAGTCATTCAAAGGCTGCTTGACATTCGGGCATCCATTTGAACTGTCGGGATCTCCCTAACCCGTCAAATATGGGCTTGTACTTTTCGTCAACTCTGGACATGAATCGGCTTAGAGCCGCTATTTGACCAGTCAGGCGTTGTACTTCCTTAAGTGTCTGGGGGCGTCATGTCTAATATCGCTTGTATTTTTTCGGGGTTGGCTTCTATCCCTCGATCGGTGATTATGAAACCCAGAAACTTTTCAGAAGTGATTCCAAATTTATATTTTTCTGGGTTTAACCGCATATTGTACCGTTCTAAAGTTTGGAAGGTTTCTTCAAAATCTGCAACATGAGTTTCTACTGTGACACTTTTTATGAGCATATCGATGACATAAGTTTCGACATTCCTACCTAATTGGTCTTTGAAGACTACATTGACCAGCCGTTGGAAAGTTGCTCTGGCGTTCTTCAAGCCAAAAGGCATGACCCGGTAACAGTACATACCGAACTCGGTGATGAAACTGATATTTTTTTCATCTTCTGGCGCCATTCTTATCTTGTTATAGTCGGAGTAGGCGTCCATAAAACTCAAAAGTTGGTATCCCGAGAAATTGTCTACAAGTTTGTTAATATTGGGGAGCGGACAATTATCTTTCAGACACGCTTTGTTGAGGTCGGTGAAGTCTACACACATCCTTCACTTGCCATTGACATTTTTCTCCAAGACTATATTAGCCAGCCATTCGGAATATTTGACTTCGCGGATAAATTCTGCTGTCAACAACTTCTGAACCCCTTTCTAGATGGCACGTTGGCATTCGAGGGTGAATACCCTCTTCTTCTGTTTAACTGATCTGAAGTCGGGATTAACGGTTAGTTTGTGGGCTATGACCGATGGGTCTATGCCAGGCATGTCTTCTGGAGTCCATGCAAAGACTTTTAAGTGCCGTTGCAAACAGGCGACTGAGACCTCTCGTAAGGGGGTGATAGGTTGGCTCCTATCCTGACCGTTTGATTGAGATCGTTTGTCAGAAGGATCTCGGTCATTTTTTCGCCTGGTTTAGGCTTGACTCTCGGCTCAGTGTCCCCTCTAGGTTCCAGGGCGTCGATTGAAAAAGCTTCTTGAACACCTTGTGTCGCGTAGAGGATATAGAGGTCTGAGTCGCTTCTTATAGTCGCTACCCCCGACGTCGTTCTGAACTTCACTTTCATGTGTCTCGTACTCGGTAGTGCCTCTAGATCGTCCAGGCTGGGTCTGCCGAGTATGGCGTTGTAGGGGGAGTAGAGCTTTACCACATGAAAGAGAACGAGAGTGGTTACGTAAATAGGGGGTCTTCCTAGGGTCACAGGAAGATAAATTGTGTCTTCAGGATAAGTGAGCTCGTCTGAAAGCCCTTGGAGGGATCCGGTCGATGGCAAAAGCTGAGATAGATTGAAGCCTATCTTGCAGAAGGCGTCCCAAGTGAGGAGGTCGCAATCAGCCCCCTGATCCATAAGGACCCATTTTACAGTGTAAGAGTCTATTTTGAGAGTGATGACTATAGGGTCATTACGGTAAAGATCTATTCTGGCTGGAAGGTCATCATCATCAAAACCTATGATTGGCCTTCTTCTTTTGGCGGGTATCGTGTCGGAGATGACCGTAGCGAGTATTGTCGTAGAATTTTAGAGAATCAGTCTGTTTCCCATAGACGACGCAAATCTGTTGAAAGTGAGTTATGACTCTACAGATACCAGCTCCTTCTTAACTCAAACAGTAGCTGTCAATGGGTGGATATACCTGCAAGAACCGCCGGAGGGTGCTCCGGCGGGGAGAATCCGACGCTCAAGTCAGTAAAGAGCGATTTTCGATTAAAAGGAAACAGACTGAGAGTTGAGGGAAAGTTGTTCCCTATGATCAGTGCGTTCTCTGTGTTAGGCTTAAAGAGCGTACCTTGTTCTGAGAGTTTTTGGGATCACTTATACCTCTGAGAGACGTGTCTCGCTGGGAATTCCAACCCTACCTTCCTTCTCGAACTGATCCGAAAATCTCAGAGATAAATATTATGAATTGATTACAATCCCTATTTATCGGAAAAGTTACCATTTTCGGAATGAGTGTTTTTCTTATTTGAAAGATTCGGGATTTGATGTTATAAAGTGGGAGATTGAAGATAAAGAAAATTCTGATTTTCCTTAGAATCGCTCGATCGATTGATGTACCTTCATGATTTGATCGTTTGAAAAGTCGATGTTGGCTTACCCGATCGGGGCGATTACCTTTTGGTTAGTTATCGTTCGGCTCTTTGGGCGATTGAGACCCTATCGTTCGGTAGATCCGGACGACTGAGACCCCTCAGTAGATCATTTGGACGGTTATGACCCTTCGGTAGATTGTCATGATGGTCGTTAGATATCGGTTCGTAGGTACCTTTCGTGGGTTCTTTCAGAGTTGACTCTTTTTATTTGAGTTTTGAATTATATCCCATCACTTGTTAAAATAATATTGAAGCATAAATATATATATATATATATTGAAAATCAGAGTATCCTTCCCTGGCTTAGCCATGGCTTTCGTTCCAGGTGTACGAACATAGGAAGAGCCTACCGAGTCAGACTAAGGATGTTAAGGGTGAAATAAAAATTTATGTTAAAAATAAAATATAATATATCTTCACGACTAAGGTTTTAAAACGTAAACGCTAAGACCAATCTTTTGAGTATAAATAAAAATAATAATTATCAATTGAATTAATTTTATAATAAATATCTTCGTCCAAAAGGGATGGACGAGGAGGAGAGATTTACAAAAATGAGAAACCATAATAAATGGATGTTTGGTTGTTGGGTGTGTAAGTCCGATATGGGCATGTGATTCGCACAAGGGTTTGGGTTCGGCACCTAACTTAATTATTTACTTAAACTATTCTATTTCTTCTTCTTTTCTTTTTTTCCATTTCCCTTACACACACATCTTTGCACTATTATATTGCATTCATGTCCATGCAATTTTTGTTATAATAGTTAATTAATTAATTAATCTCTCTCTCCCATTCCTCTGTCCTTGTCTTAAGATCGTTGAGTTTTTCATTTCCCTTTTCTTTTATGTCATTCATTTCCTTCTTTTTATTCGGTCCATCAAAATGAGAAAAAAAAATAAAATATATATATATATATAATCTCATAAAAGCTGGACCAAAACTTTACCTATGCCATTGGGAAAAATACTTTTCTCCCCCAGCGAATCATGATTGAAATAATTACGGTGTAAATTTTTTTTATTTCTGTAAATTTCGATATTTCTAAAATTTGATTTATTCAATTATAATTATAATTTAATATTAATTTTTAAGTTATTTATAAAATTTTTATTACGATTTTATCTCATAAAAATTATGACAAAGGCCACCAATTTAATAAGTGTGTTAAGTCTAAGAGAATCATAATAATAGTTTATTAGCTTATTTATTTAAATAAATTCCCTCGATTTGATTTGCATGCTACTACGGTCACCATTATGTTCCCCTATTATAACTTTCCTCTTTATTATCTATATCCATATCCAGATTAATCCAATTTAAATTATAATTAAACTCAAAATAAAATTTTTTTAATATAATTTTTTTTATTGGAACGACTCATAATTATAATTAAAAGATCTTAGTGTACTTTTTATTAAATTAACTGTACATTCGTTGTTTTCTTTCTTGTTTGGTGGATGTTGCGGTCTTAATATTTGGTCGGGTGAGGTTAGAAGATGACAAAAAGTAAAACAGGCTTTCCACATTGGCATTGCTCATAATTTAGAAGCGAATATTTATAACTTTAACCAATGTTGCCCTTTTCAAGTTTCAACAAAGTAGAAAGCTACTGTTTCCTTTTTGTATTTTCTGAACCATTCCATGCCATCTCCTCCCATCTGAAAATCAAAGGTCCTACCCGCATCTCCTGTCACAAAGATTGAACTTGCAATTCAAGCCACATGTGGGACGATTTAAAAAAAAAAAGTCACGAGATATGCACCAAAAATGGATTTGTTCATCAAAGATTACATATGGCAGACAATAACAGAGTTTGGTCTCTTTCTTCAAGTTTTTGTGGTGAAAAGTAAAATTTGTTTAAATCTGACGAGGTGTAATTTAGACAAATCTGCTCCCATTGAAAAACCTGATTGCGTTGTTATAAACAACATAAACACACTTACCAAGGGAGTTAGGAGAAAAACTTGAGGATAAACACATGACTTTTCAACCATATTTAAGAAGAAAATCTGAGAACCAAAGGCATCTCTGGATATTCCCGATATACCATCAATCATTTCCCCATTTTTCTAAAACCACCGATTTGTAATCCTAGTCCGGTCTCTTATTATTATTTATTTTATAAAAAATATAATTAAAACAGATCAAATAAAAAAAAATTATTGTTTAAACTGTCTCAGAAAGACATAATAAGTTATCTTATTAATCTCTTTGTCGAGCATATAGTATCTACACATTTGAGACTCGAGTTTGCACCCAAATTTGTATGTATTTAAATTTTCTAAACCAAACCCACTCCTTATTTTATTATAAAATCTTCTAATATACTATTACAATAAACAAATTCATTTAATTATATTTAAATTCAATAAAAATAGATGAACAACCACTTCAATAAATAAGAAGAAGTTGGTGCATTATTTATTTATTTATATATGGTTGAATCAACTATTAATTTTTTTGAATTATTTTAGGGAAAAAAAATGGTAGCCAAAGCTTCCAAATTATTCCCCTTCTATGATCCCCACCGAGTGACGGCATGAATGAGGGTGTGAGGATCAAACCACCTATTGTCCTCTCTTCTTTCTCAATAAAACTAATAAATTAAAATTTAATTAGAAAATAAATGATTTTTCAAATAGGAATTAGAACTCAATAATACACAATGATAACTAATTCAGTAAGAAAGATTTTGAAAATATCTTAAAATTATTTGAGTTGGCTATGCAAGACTGCAAAAATGAAGTATGAGTAACTTTTAAATATAAAAAATTTTTTAACGAATAAGGAATGGATATCTTGTTATTTTTGTATCATTAATTTAAATATAAAAAATATTAGTATTACTTCTATATTAATATCTTATTAATATACATCGTTGAGGAACTCAATCATATTTAGTTATAATAAAAAAATAATAACTTTGGTTTTAATGAAATATAAAATTGCAAAGACTTGGAGAATCAACGAGGAGGGAGTCTTCCCACTCGTAATTTTGTTTATCTATTTATTGATTGAATATTAAAGAGGGGGCGTTCCGAAGTTTCTATTTCTAATACAAATTTGCCCAATGATTGGTAGCGTATAAATTGAAAAACCAATAAGTGGAAGCCATCAAAACCCCTTTCTGCCCCTCCTTCTGTGTCTGTTCTTTTCTGTGGATACGGTCGTTCGTCGGACCTCTCCCTCTCCCTCTCTCTCTCCCTCTCTTTCTCTCTCTCTCTCTCGTATAATCCTTTCTCGTTTGATTTTTCTGTCTATATCTGGTTTTATTCCATCTTTTCTATACTCGAAGAGAGTTTCGATTTTCTTGTTAGTATCAATATCTCTGCTTGAGTTTGGCTTGATTCCCCAAACACTGTTTTTGCTTCATAAAAAGGCATGGACCGATATTTGATTCTTGAGGTTACTGTGTTTTAATCTCGTTGTTTTCTATTCTATGTTCAATAGCTTTGGTGAAAGAGAAGAAGAAGAAAAAGCTGCGAGAGAGCACAATTTGTTTGAAATCTAGGGTTTCTTTTTCGAACTTCGTGTCTGAGCTCGCATTTGTGTGTTGATCTCTTTGTGGTGTATGCGAATCTGAGTTTGCCCCGGGCCTGAGGCTCGGGATCCGAACTCCATGACTTCAGAGAACGAGCATCAGGCTTGGATCGAAGATGAGCCTGAATTCAAGAACAGCTTTTTGCACAAGTTCAAGCTTTATGAGACTCGCTCGGTATAACTCTCTTTCTCTCATTTTGGGTTTGATTTTCTTTTAATTATCTATGATTCTGGGCACCAATCTGGGGTGCTGCTCTTGTTCTGAAACTTTGTTTTGCTGATTTGAGTTTTAGAATTATCAAGTTAACACATTGCTTCTGGGATTGACCTTAATTTAATAAAATATTTTCATTTTAAAAACCATATTGATCTAGATGTGTGGTAAAAACGGTTGCAGAGCAATATTCATCGAGGACCGCAGGATGAATAATTGAAATTGCCTTTTGCAGAGATTCTTCCAATTAGAGCATTGTATTTTCCGCTTTTGAAGTTATAGAAGGTTAGTTTTGTAAGTTTTAGGAGGTCAAAAGGAAAAATTGGATGGAATGGCAAGAGAAAAAGGAAAATTTCGGATGGGCAAGTTGCAAGAAGCTTTAGCATCATGTATTGTTTCATAGATATCTATCAATTTCAGCTTTCTTTTCTGTTTTGGGAAAAGCTTACTGATCTACATTTATCAGATTGATTACAAAAGGTTTAAAGTTTTTTTAGTAGTCTGTATTAAAATTGTTTTGTTTCTTTTTGAGGATAAACACTCTCACTTGTGTTTTCATGATAGTGTGGCTTCGGTGATTAGCTATTGCTTGAGTTTCATTCTGGTCTGATTTGAGTGCCACCTGATTTGGCGGGAGTACTCCTTGAAATATCACTTTGGTTTCTGAATTATACCAGTTCCTTTAAGTTTTCTGACTTAGAAAAATAAAGTAAAGGAGTACTTTGGGTTTTACGGAGCGTATCATCTATAATAAATTGTAAATATCTTATAACTGTTTGCAAGAGCATGGCCATTACTAAGCTTTTGTTATTTAAATGACCGTTGTTGATGGATGGCCATTACTGAAATTTAGTTGTTTGATGACTGTTGTTTATGTGCTACATGTAATTTATTTTGAAAAGCCAAGGTTTGTCGCTAGCTAAGTTTTTGTTTGCTAGTGTAAACAATGAGGACAATCAGCCTAAAATAATTGTTTGCACCATGTTCTACATGTCACCCAGTTTCTTTCAAAGTCATTCTACTCATTTTGTGTCAATAATTCTAATGCATATATGCCTGATATAGCTTACAAAGTAGAATTATATCTTCAGCAGCAGCCAGTTGTCAATTCCCATTTTACCATTACATTTACAGTTTTTCCTATATATCTCTTTCTCATAATTAGCTCATGAGTTAGGAATTTAATTATTTCTACATGTAACCATGCCTAGATGCTTCTGTTCTCCCTCAGTTCATTAATTCCTCCTCACTTGTTTGACTGCACGTGGTAGAAAGTTCTCCAAAAAATACTGAGTATCTATAAGGAGTCCACCTAATTCAGTGACTTCTTCTGCTCCAATAAATGAGTTCCCCTCTTTCAGATAGTTTGTGGTTCTGTAGAGATGTATGTGCATATGCACCTCCATTTTACATGTAGTGTCTAGGTATTTAATGTTCAAAATTGGGCAGCAATTGTCAGCAGCATCTTTGGGATTTGTTTTAGTATATGGCTGCCCTTTCTTTCCCATATTCACATAGTGTGCTTTATTAACATTTTCAATTAAGAACTGTAATCCATATCTGCTCTATGGATTTTGGTAATTCTCCATGTTAACGTCGCATTCTTCTGTATTTTTGTACAATTCCTAGATACAGATCAATCTTTGGGCATAGCACTAAATGTTTTTGACAAAACTACCTTTTTTTGTCTTTTTCTTTGTTTCTTTTAACAACAGAACTTCTACATGATTGGATGGGACAAAAGCCGAAGCTTTTGGAGAGTGCTAAAGATTGATAGATTAGAGGCTTCTGAGCTCAACATTCAAGAAGATCCCACAACCTACTCAGAAAGCGAATGCCGTGATTTGCTAGAGCGAATACATGATGGAAATAGGCCTACTGGTGGACTCAAATTTGTTACTACCTGTTATGGGATAGTTGGTATGTCACATTCACTAGGTTTGTTATCTTAGCACCCCCTTCATTCATGACTTATTTCTTTGTTTTCTGATTTTTAGGGTTCATCAAATTTTTGGGGCCTTATTACATGCTGCTTATTACCAATAGAAGGAAAATTGGTGCAATTTGTGGCCATACAATATATGCAGTCACCAAGAGCGAGATGATTCCTGTTCCACATTCTACAGTGCGGACCAATATGGCTAATTCTAAGATTGAGAACAGGTCCTTTGTCTATTCTGCAAGTAAATGTAAAATGTACTTGGTACTTCTAAGGGACCTCATAACGTACGGCTCTGAAAAATAAGTTGTCCCTTGTATCTGGATGAGAATTCTCTTTTGCCATTGTTCATTTTAATTTTTATTAATTCTTTTGGAACAAATAATCTGACTCTGGAAATATTATTTCAATACTAGAGAATTCCTACACTGTTGAGGTACTCACTCAACCTCTGTACTGTTTTGCGAGTACTTTTTTTTGTGTTTAATCAATTTTATGTGTTCGTTTAGCTTTAATTTGTCTCACTTTTAGCCTGTAGTGTGAACTTTTTCTTTTGGAGCGATTTAGAGCTGTGTCAATTAAGCATTAATTTGAAAACCAACTTTAGTTTACTCGTACTGCACCGTGTTTAGCTTATATTCTTCTGTAGAAGCTATTCCCAGTTCATTTCCTGCAAGTGTACAGGAGCATCTTCATTGCTGTTGTGATGTTAATTTAACATGTTGAATGAGGCAAAGGTATCATCTGGGTTTGGGGTGATTATTAATTAGTTGCTTCTTTTTTTTCTGTTCATTTTTTCCATCTTTCCCTGCTTTCTTTTTTCCCTTTTTCCTTCCTTCTTCTTTCAACAGCCACTTGCTGCATTTCCTCCTTCAGCAGTTCATTAGGCTTATTAATGCGTTTTGTGTTTCCTTTCTTGTTTGTCTTTTGTTTTGACATAGATATAAGAAGCTCCTTTGCTCAGTGGATCTTACGAAGGACTTCTACTTCAGCTACTCATTCCATGTAATGCATAGTGTTCAAAAGAACATATGTGGTAATGAAACAGATCAATTCCTCTATGAGACCATGTTTGTGTGGAATGAGTTCTTGACGCGGGCAATAAGGAATCACCTCAAAAATACTCTATGGACAGTTGCATTAGTATATGGCTTTTTCAAACAGGTAAGGAATTCTAAAAGAGCTACTTTCATAGCCTATAAAAACTATTAAAATATCAATTTGAGGTAATTGAATGTATTGGGGCTAGTTAGAATGTCATGCTTGTCGTTTCCACATCTTTTTCCATTCTGCTTATGCCTCTCTCTTTTGGGAGAGTGCCGCACACTGTTCTTGTTCCTGCAGTACTGTAGGATATATTACAATCTGATAAAATTGATGGTTTGGGTGGTTTGCTCTCCTCTTGCTTATTGCTTTTTTGCTTGTATTCCAATATATTCTCCGGTTTCTAGATTTTATTGGTTATTGATCTGTTATGTTACATCATTGGATGAGATTAGGCACTCTATATTACATTAATGCATTTGATCTGAAAAATGCTTAAACAGTTAAGTATCTTGTATAAGCTAGCTGAATTCCTCTTTTCTTAAAATCTAAAATTGTGCAAACAATTATCCTGTGCATGCTCATCCTGGAGTTAGTTTTGATACTAATGGCTTTCCATTTGAAAATCCAGGTGAAACTTTCAATATCTGACAGGGATTTCAAATTGACCCTTATTGCCAGAAGATCACGGCATTATGCAGGCACCAGGTTTGTTTGCATTTGGACTGTGCACTTCATTCATTTGTATTATATCTTTGTGCTTATTTTCCTCTCACTAGCTGATGCTAATATACAGCACCTGTAAAGGTTTAGAGCCCACATGAAAACTCAACATAGACCTGAGATGTTATGTAGATATTTGACATGTTACTCTGTTCTCTCTTTTTGGCATAGATACTTGAAACGAGGTGTAAATGAGAAGGGTCGTGTAGCTAATGACGTTGAGACAGAACAAATTGTTCTAGAAGAAAATGCAGATGGACAGCTATTGCAGATAAGTTCGGTTGTGCAAAACCGTGGTTCCATCCCCCTTTTCTGGTCGCAGGAAACTTCAAGATTGAATATTAAACCTGACATAATATGTATGTGTGTCAGGCCCCAACTGATGTTTATGCGTTGATGATTTTTCTTATGATTCTGCAGCTTGACATTTCTTCTTGTTTCCAGTATCAACAAAGGACCATAATTATGAAGCCACAAGACTTCATTTTGAAAATCTCATCAGGAGATATGGAAATCCGATAATTATATTAAATCTGATTAAGGTGAGTTTTGTTAACAAATCAATTCACCTCCAATTATAGCAAATCCTTCTTAGTAGTTTTCTTGTACTTCCTCTAGATTTTTGCCATTTAATGCTTTTCCTAATAATGGTGATGCCAGACACGTGAGAAGAAGCCTCGAGAATCCATACTGCGAGCTGCATTTGCTAATGCTATTGAATTTATAAACAGAGATTTAATAGAGGAGAATCGCCTAAGGTTTCTTCACTGGGATCTAAACAAGCATTCAAGAAAGTACTTTTCTCTTCCCTGCTTGTGCCTAACAGTCGATAACCCTTATATGCTTGTATGATATAAATGACATCCATCTATCTTTTCAGCAAAGGTGTTAATGTGTTGTCACTTCTTGGAAAAGTTGCTGCAAATGCATTCAATCTTACGGGCTTCTTTTACTGTCAAATGCCAACTACAAGGTCTGAGCAATTGGTAAACTGTTCATACTACAGGTTTTGTAGTCACTACATGAGGTGTTCGTTTTCTTGTCACATGGCATTTCTTGTCTAATTTCCTCATTTTGTCAACTACATCAAGGAGCTTGATGAATTGACAATTGATCATCCTATATGCAAGTTGATACATAAGCTGTAGTACTTTTTCTTTGTCTGCTGGAGTTACATGTGCATCTTATATGTTGGATTTATTGGATGTGTTGCCATCTGGTTTGCCGCTGGATACTGTTCTTTATCCTCGTAGTTTGTTCCTCAAAACAAAACACTATCACAAGGACATCAAAATGAATGCATAGAACAGATTCACCAGCATCATAGAGAATTGATTTTTCGGACTTTGCATTCTAGTACAGTTTTGTGTATTTCTTTTGTCCAAAGGAAGCTTTATAACTTTGTTGGATGGCTTTGTATGGAATCATTTTAGATATTTAAGGGTTTTTCTTTTGGCTGTTTTAAATATGGTATATGCTTGTGTCAGAAGGGTACCCTTTTAGGTTGCACTGATGTTCACGTCTATTAGCTTATCATGGTGTCTGTGCTAGGCGCTTGCTAATAATTTACATGTAATACAGAAAATATGAGTTTGGTGACTGCTCTATGGAAAACCTTTGCATTAAAAAAGACGAAGACGGCAACCTAGAAACAGAGGTTGAAAATGGAAACAGATATGACTGTGAAGACCAACAGGTTAAACCCTTGATGCTCCAGAAAGGGGTGCTGAGGACCAATTGCATTGACTGTTTGGATCGCACTAATGTTGCACAATTTGCATATGGTTTGGTTGCCCTCGGACATCAGTTGCATGCTCTAGGATACCTAGATGAGCCAAAGATTGATCTTGAAGCCCCCTTAGCTGATGATCTAATGGGAATTTATGAGAGAATGGGTGACACACTTGCACTGCAATATGGTGGATCTGCTGCTCACAATAAGGTAACTTTTGTGTTATGGCACTTGGGGAACATTTCTGTCGCTAGCTTGATGTAATGTGACTCCATATCTTGTTTGCTTATAAAAATTCATTAATTTTTCAGCTAGGCATCTCCACTGGGATATTGTCTCAGCTAGATTAGTTTCCCCTTGCATGAGGTTGTGACTGATATTTTACAGATGTACTGGTCAACCATTTGGATTTGTGATGGCAATCATTTTAAGAGCTGAAGGTCCGACTATGATATGAAAATGAGTTTGGTTTGTTAAAAAATTTCTTTTTAGTTGGTCAGCATGATTAACGTCTGATGATAGTTGACAAAAGGAAGAAATGACAATTCACTGCATGTTTTTTTCTTTTTTGTTGAGTGCTGACTTGTCAGTAGCCTTATAAACTTAGGAATACACCAGAGCCTGTAGAAGCAAAGAAAGGCTTATGGAGTTTGAGTGCGTATCCAGTATCCACCATCCCAGGATCTGCCCACAAAAAGATTAGAATCTTAATTCAAGATAAATAGATAAAGTCTCAACATTGTATATTGCCTGTCAACTACTTTGGCTATTTGATTAAAGCTGCTGATAATCTTGGGCACCAACTATTTACCTAGACCATTATCTTTCTCTACTCTCTGTTGTATGCACTGAGATGCTAAATTCCTAGAATTTTGTGTTTTGCTTCTCAATGTAGATTCTACAGAGAGACTCTTTAGTGGAGCACCAATTTTTTTTTCCTTGACATTTGTGGTGTGGAAACAGATATTCTCTGAGAGAAGAGGACAATGGAAGGCTGCAACTCAGTCTCAAGAGTTCTTCAGAACTATTCAACGATACTATAGTAATGCCTATATGGATGCTGAGAAACAAGATGCCATCAATATGTATGTCTACTAAGCCTTACTCTCCTGTTGAATACATTGTTGTAGAAATCTCAAACCCTTGCAAATTTTACCTCTGGAGATTGGTCATAGCAGCTTTGGATGGTGATATATCCGCTGTAGAATTAATTTCTCTGCCTTTGGCTGATTGTTTGACCAGGTTCTTGGGGCACTTCCAGCCACAACAGGGTAAACCAGCACTTTGGGAACTGGACTCAGATCAGCATTACAATGTTGGGAGACGAAGTCCTAACCTTGTAGATGAAAATTCTAGGTACGATTCATTTCATTTTTTTCAGTGGACAACTTCTGTAGGCCCCTAAACATGGTGTTGTAAATCGCGTATAAGTTGAGTAGGCCAGCTGACGGCCTGCATTAAATTCCCTCTTGCAATTCCAGATCTCTCAACAGCTTATTATTAGAAAATTTCTGGTTGTTGAATTACTTAAGTTTCATTTCCAGCTCATCTGTTGCATCTTGGAATCTAAAGCTTCAGTCTTTTTTGCTGTGGCTATTTGCGGATTAAATAAAAACCATATAATCTAACATACTGTGCCTTGATTAAGAAGCAAAATTGTTATCTGCAGAGTTTTACAAGGCCATTTCTGTTGCCCAGGTCATTTTTTAAAAGATCATTATCTGATGGTAACATTCTTTGTGAAAGCAACTCACCGGAATCAGCCACTGGTGTTACTCAGCAGAAAGTCTCTAATCAACCTTTGCCAGAAAAGCTACAAGGAGGTACAAAGGGCCTATCAGAGTCTTCACCAGAAATCTCAACTTGTGACAGTGAGATCTCTTTCTCCAGGTATACTAATCCCACATTTAGTGGCGAATTTGAGTTTGCTTGTGGTAGCTTCTTGTAGGATGGAAAGTTGGCTGGAACTCCGTTAGCTCTCTCACTAGGATGATGTTCCGTCTTACCACTGGGGATCATTCTAGTTGCTTCTCCAGTCTTAGTGGTCAGTTTAGTAAGAGCATTCTATTCTGTTTCAGAAAGAAACAGTGATTCAATCACAGTATTGATCTTGGAATCTGTATACTTTGGGGTTATTGGGTTGAGTATTGTGCAAAAACTTGATAATTAATGACTTATATGATCTCTACTTAAGATCATCACGAGCTGAATTACAATCAAATTGCTTTGGGTCATTTGCCAAGGTCTTTTGTGTGTGTGTGTGCGCGTGCCGGGACTACCAAAATTTTGAACTCCTGAATACTTTCATGGATCAAGTGCCGAATGGATCACACAGGCGAAATTATGACTTGTGGTGCATGAGATTCTGTGAGGGAATTGAATTCGTAATGTAATTCTTAATTGTGGACGTAGTTGTACCCAAGGCCCTACCACATTTATCCCTTTTCACGTGCTTGCATGTAACCCTGTCATGCTTTTATTTATTTTATTTTATGTATTTATGACTTGCTATATTTTTGTTTGCCAGTATTGTCCTTAAAAATATTGGATTATTTGGTCAAAAAGTTTATCTCCGCGAGTTCAAGTTTACTATGATCCCAAATGATAAAATCTATTTCACTTACTCTTTGGTGTAGGTTTACTCCCTCAATGACGAAGAGGCAGATTTTCACTGATTTGCAAGAGGACCAGGGTTTCGAAGGTGATCAACTTTGTTTCATCAGAGCTGGGGATTCTTTTAACTATTCGAATTTTCTTGATTTGGAAAGGTTATCATCTTCTGGAAATTCATGTGAAGAAGAAACATATGAAAGGTAATTCCTATTTGTTAAGTGCGATTGATTCTTGAAAAGCATATCCGTTATAACCAGGACATCAATATCTAGATTGAGACAACATTAAATTTCCACACTGAAACTTACCAGGAGTTTGTGGTTCTTCAGCGATGTGCACAAATCCAAATTAGCTGGACACAGGCAATGCTATAATTTGACTTCAATGTGTTTTGCATGATATACTGAGAGCATAACATAGGAGGATTAGGACTTGGGATGTGTAAGGTTGTATGCAATGTCTTAGCAAACTGTTCTTAGTTGTGTATTAAAGATGCTAGATTTATATAAGCCAATTCTTGGTAAATATCTGGGAATCAATCATGGGTGTGGTGCATGATAAAAAAAATTGGGTATCCATTTATAAGCGAGCCGTGCCAACAGTTCTCTACACAGGCTTACCATGAACCAAATTTAGATAGTGATTTATGATTCATGGATTTTTTTTTTTTTTTTTTTTTAAATATTTTTTTGTTGCTCCTTCCAGATATATGAAGTGATATCACAGCCTCTGGGGCTATTCATACCCGATACCAAGTTGCATCTTTTCATTTTAAATTTATAGTAACAAGCTTCGAGAAATTTATATTTATCTGCCAAGAAATGATGGTTGTGCCATGAATGGCTGCAGGTCTTCTCTTATAAATTCTCCTACTGCTGGCCTCTCGTCTGAAAATGTTCTAAATGGATTAGCTGCAGATATGACCAGATCTGCGAGTGGCTCCAGTTCAAAGGTTAGTAATTTTTTCATGCTAGTTCAAAGGTTAGTTATTTTTTCATGCCTAGTGTTTTGGTGCATGCTACATAATAGAGCCATGGACATTAACCACTTTATATAGTCGTAATTGATTTCTCTACTTAGTGTGGAAATATGCAGAATACAGAAAGCAATTGGCAGAATCTCAAACGCTTGTCATGCCCTTTTTTATTTTTTATTTTTTTGTCTTCTTTAGACATTTGCTAATATGCTATCTCATTCCAGATACAAATATGGATTGTTGTAAGCCCGAATATTGTGCGAACTGTGATTTCTCTATGTGATTGTTCTTAAAATGTAGTTTCCTATCAGTACAAAATCAGGACTGCTAGAGATTGTTGTTTTCCCGCTTATAACTTACATATTTAGCAAACTCAACTTGGATATTAATTGCTTTTGCGTGGAAAAAATTCAGCTGATAATGCCAACATGAAGCAAAATATGGCAACACTGTTGCATTGTTATTCCAGGTGGCTTATTGTACCTGGATTCATGAGGGCATGATAATCGCACATATCTAATCATGTGATGATGAGTCCACTTGTCTTAGGCTCCATCTACATGCAAATATCTGTTTCTATTAAGAATATTGTGATTACCATCTTTTATATAATCCATGCATGTGAAATTTTTAATTGCAATATTTCAGTAGCAGATGACTAGATCATTGAAGGTTGCATATTTAATGGCTTTTTCTTGTTGTTTTGCTATAATTGGTTCATGATATATGCTAATCTTCTTTAGGGAAGAGAGGGGGCTGGAACACAGTCGGCTTACACTTGCCTGCAGAACTATGACATCCTCGATGAATTTTCTGATAGCTTCGTCGATTGGGTTACTGATGGAGAGATGTTTTTCCCTTGATATTTAGAGCAACCTTTTTTGTCCGAGTTCATAGCTATTCTTGTCATCCAATTCATCCCATCCGAAGGATGTGGACCCTCAACAGAATAAAGTGGTAAAGAGGTCGACCAGGTGATATCCATACTTACAGCTTGAAGGATGGTCTCTCAACTCCACTAATACATAGCCTATCATGTATGATTCGCAGACATAATTTTAACCTCCGACCAGAGCCGGATACAGAATATACAGGAGTAAATACCAAATTCTAATTCATTTTGGGTTGCACTTCTATCCTAGATGAGGTTGTAATTCAGGATAAAACTTGTAAATATTCTCTTACATGTACATTCTGCTAGCTGGAGTCCCTTGCCCCTATCATCTTTTTCAGTTTCCTGAACTTCACCCCCCCTTTCACCCTCCAAAAAAGAAACACCCCCCCCCCCAAGAAAAAAAAGGGATCTTGTCTTATTTCATTTTATTTTTCATATTTTGGAGTTTCAAATGTCTGAACCGGAAAAAAAGATGCTTTTTAATTTTATTTCTTTCTCTCGAATGTTATATTTTATTAATGGCCCTTGCCAAGTTTCCATCTAAAGCTGAAGGTGTAGATATCCTAGCTCCTCCTCCTTATCAAGGCTTAGGAACTCAGAAACATTGATTTAGTATGTAGGTCCTGTTTTTTCATGGGTAAAAGGTCAGAACACCAGCATAGGCATAATGTTTTTCTATTTTTTGGTATTTGGGATTAATACCAAGTCACTGTAAAATGTACCCTTATACGTACCATCTCTCTCTTTTTTTCTTTGGTATCATATCTTGGATATCATTTGATATCTGGGGTTTTGTTTCAATTAAATCGGACCGACCGTTACAGTGGTTCCTTTCGGAGAGTGGGTTTTCAAACGAGAAACGCTCCATACACATGAGGGTTTGATGTTCTCAGCGAAAGTCGAAACTTGATCATGTTTAAGGGTACTTAATCTCACGTCCAGTTGAGACAACATACGCGTCCAGTTGAGACAACATACGTTGGTCATCTCTCGCTCTCTCTCTCTCATATGTACTAGGTGGGCGTTGGCTACACAAAGTGCGGCCAAGGTTAAAAAATGTTTGTAATTTTTTAATATTTTTATTACATCCAAATGAATAATTAAGTTTAAAATTTATATAATGTATTATTAAGTATAATTATTTTTATACCGTATGTAAATTAAATAATTTTTATAATTTTTATTAAAAATCTTTCGTTGATAAAAAACATATATTAAACTTTTTCTATAAATAAATTCTGTTTTTGTAATAGATTTAATTTCTTTTTTATTTGTGAATTGAGGTAGTATTTGGAAATCAGAATCGGAATCGGAATCAAAATGTTTAGGAATCGGAATCAGAATTGAATTCTAATATCAACTGTTTGGTTCAAATTCGGGAATAAATATCATTACCATTATTGATATTTGGTTTATATATCTTTTAGAGTAAGAATTATGTAAATGTCAATAAAAAATATTTTAAAATTAATATTTTTAAAATTTTATTTTATTTTCTAAAATTAAAATTATCAATTTCATTTTAAATAATTCCTAAAAACACTATTAAATTTTTGAATCTTTTTATTATATTTTTTTAAATTAAATTTAATAATAAATAAATAAATCTAAATTTTGGTTAAAAAAAAAAAACCAACGCCTTTATTGAAAGGGAATGGAAATGGAGTCACGCAGACACTGGATTTCGAAGCTAGGGTTTCGATGGCTTCGATGAGAAGATGATTGGCATCTAGAAGTGAAGACAATGGATAAACCGGATGCTCGGATCTACAACTGAGAAAGCTGAGAAATTGAAGAGACTGAGGAGTCGAATGATTGCCGAAATGGATGAAATCGGTGGCGAAGAATCAACGGCAATTGCAAATCGAAGGCGAATCAAAGTCAAAGACGTTGAACTCCAGAGACGGATGAATCAAAACTTCGGTGGAATCAAAATGAAAGGGCGATGGGAATTCCAAAGTTGAAACGAAAGGGCGATGGAAACTCCGAAGGCGGAGGTGAAGGTACAGGTGGAGGCGGAGGCGAATGTGAGGGACAGAGGTGAAGTCAAAGAACGAAGAGCGATGAGAGTAGAGAGAAAGAGAGAGAGAGAATCATTCGAGGGTTTTATCTGTGGGTCTCCATCGAAAATTGTCTTCTTACTTAGATTTCACAGAACCCATAAATCAAAAGTATGATACTCATTCCTCCATTCTCATACCTTTAACCCAAACAATTTATATGAATTTCAAATTCATTCATGATTCCCAATCCCTTAAACAAAACGCCCCTGAATAATATACATATATATAATATATATAGTTTTGGATTTTTTTTTTAATTATTGATATTTAAGTATATTCTTACAAATTTATTATATTTCTTAATTTTTAAATTATTCTTATTGAAAATTTTCAAAATGATTTAATTTTTTTTATTGGAAAGTCTATGGTTATTATTATTTTTAGTAAATAAGAAAGAGTCAAATTTAAAATCTTTAAGAGTATTAGTTGAATTATAATTCATTAATAAAGTATGTAAATATAGTCTTACACAATAAAAGTGAACTTTCTCATAAAATTATTAAATAATTTATAATTATTTTTAGAATTTAAAATTATTTTATTGAAAAAAAACTGTTTCATATACTTCTAACTATGTATATTTGTGTATTTATTTAAAAATTTTTAAATCTTGCAACTTGTTTGGAAAGAGAGAACTATTTTTTACTACTATTGTTGTAGAACACAACTTTAGTTATTATTAATTAAAAAACTTATTGACGTAAGTTTTTTTTAATCAAATAAAATCATATGATAATAAATTTTATATTTTGTTTGTAATTTTTGTCTATATCTCTAACGGTACCCCTTCTCTCTCTCATTTAGCCATTGTCACAATTACAAATGCAATTGAAGAAACAATGGTTTTATATTTTGTTTCAATTTTTATTTTTTTTACTCAAATGAAGTAATAATTAATAAATTTGATTATAGAAAATTTAATTTGTATTTCATAATTTTAAAATACTCTATTTGAGTGTCTTATAGTTAGTGTCTTAAATAATATAAGAAAAAGTAAAAAAAAAATAAAAATAAAAATAAAAAATGTAGGGATTTGCTTTTATTTGTTTGCTTTGTTTTTTATCAAACAATTTAATAATTTACAATATTCACTGTTTTTTAGGAAATTATTCGTTTTTTGTATTTTCAGGCATATATTAAATTTGTAAATTTTACATTAATCAATTATGAGTTCTTCCTTTCATAAGTTATCACCAAAATTTAATTTGGTAACAATTATAGTTTAAATTGTACAAAAATAAGTCAATATTTATGTTAACAAAATTTATTTATTTATTTTTTAAAAAATCAAATTAAACACTTAAAAATATTATTTATGAAATTATTTTTTTACAACTGAATGATGATTTTATAGGATTATTAATATGAAAATATTTGCTACCCACTGTATATTAAATTAAATTTAAAAAATTTATTTTTATATATTAAATTAAATTAAAAACAAATTAAATACATATTTAAAAATAAACATGTCCAGTTTGATGGATTAAAAACAAATTATTTTACCTCAATATTTACTGATTACTATATATTAAATTAAATTAAAAAAAAAACATGTGTCACTATTGAGTCATTTGAACGTGAAGGTGATTTAAAAAAAAAAGTCTTTTAACTCTCTATTTTTTTCTAATCTTGCTGGCCATGTGTCATATTCCAAAAAGAATACGTGATTGAATATGGAAGAAATTTTCTAATTTTTTATGTAGTGAAACAAAAAAAGAGTGAAAAAAAAGTAGAGAGAGGAGAATAGATGAATTAATAAAGAAAAAAAAAGAAGGTTGAAGGGTGAAAAAAAAAGAAATAAAAAAGAAAATGAATAAACAAAAAACAGAAGTAGAAAAAAGGGAACAGTAATAAAATGGAAATAGTGAAATCCAAAAAAAAAAAAAAGAAAAGAGAGAAGTGAAAAAACAAAGAAGTGAAAAGAAAAAAGAAAAGTGAAGGGTGAAATAAAAAAGAAATAAAAAAGAAAATGAATAAACAAAAAAAGAAGTAAAAAAAAGGGAATAGTAATAAAATGGAAATAGTGAAATCCAAAAAAAAAAAAACAAAGAGAAGTGAAAAAACAAAGAAGTGAAAAAAAAAAAAAAGAAAAAAAAAGAGAAGAAAGATGAAGGGTAAAAAAAAAAATCCAGAAAAAAGGGCACAGTAACACACTGTTCCCATCCGAGGTATCAACTCCTCTCACTTTTCCTTCCCCACTTTCGTTTTTATATATAGAGTAGATATATATATATATATATATATATATATATATATATATATATATATATATATCAAATACTCTACTTACTAACATATATTCTCCTCATTTAACACACACACACACGTTCTCTCTGCCCGCCACTCTCTCCTCTTCCCTTCTCTCTCCTCGTTAAAAAATATCTTTAATATAAAAATATCAAAAAATATAATTAAAAATATTCTTTTAAAATGTTTTTTAAAAATAATAATTTTTCTAAAAATATTTTTTTAAAATATCAAAAAAATTTACATTAACCATACAGATATATAAATATGACTTTTGTCATCTTCGATTTCGTCATCTTCCAATTTGACGGGAGGAGATTACTGAGTTGGACTTGATGTGACTTTTTTTTTTAGTTGTACCTTTTTTGTTTTTTTTTTCTCTTCCTCTTTTTAGAAATATTAATAAAGTAAATTTTGTAACTAATTTTCATGGAAGCATGCTTGGAGCGATTGGGAGACCTCTTCGATAATTTACTTTTTTATCCCATTTATTTAAGAATTGACTTCTTACACTCTGCCATTATTTGAAAATTTGGATATTTTGGTAACTCTCTCTCTCTCCCCACCACTCTCTCCTCTTCCTCTCTCTCCCCTTAAAATGTTAAAATATTAAAAACATATTCTTTATAATTAAAAAACATGTTTAATATAAAAATATCAAAAAAATAAAATTAAAAATGTTCTTTTAAAACGTTTTTTTTTTAAATAATAATTTTTTAAAAATTGTTTTTTAAAAATATCAAAAAAAATTACATTAAATATAAGTGCAACCTCTGCCACTTTGGATTTCGTTGTCCTCCAGTTGGCAGGAGGTGATTACTTGGTGAACTGGACCTGATATGACCTTTTTTTTAGATGGACCTTTTTTTCTTTTCTCTTCTTCTCGTTAGAAATATTAATAAAATAAATTTTGTGACTAATTTCACAGAAACATGCTTGGAGCGATTGAGAGAACTCTTCGATAATTTACTTTTTTACCCCCATTTATTTTAGAATTGACTTCTTGCATTCCTGCCATTATTTGGAAGTTTGGATATTTTTATAAAATTGCCTTCCCTTTTTTCTTAAAAAAAAAAAAAAAAAAAGTCTACGGAAGTCATTTCTTTAAATTCTCATTATGTTCTGCTGTGATTGGATTTTTTTCTTTCTCGTGTCATTTGAAGAGTAGTGTGTCATCATCTCGATGGTCATAGTGTATGGAAGTCATTTCTCTATGCTCCCTATCTCTCTCTTTCTCTCTCTCTCTCTCTATATAAATGGACCAAATGGACACCGGACGGTGTTCATTAAGCAAATAATACTTTCTTTCTCTCTAAGTGGGGCAAATGGAGACGGTCAAGTACTTATTATGGAAGCTATTTTTCTATTGTGAAGATTAGTGTTTGTATTTCCCACTTCTAAACATTTTGCTTTATTCGACGTTTATTTTGATACTCTTCTTATTTACTTCTAATTCCAAAAATGTTATTTTTCAGTTCTAGTTGAGAAAAATGTGTTTAATGATGATCATGGTATATGGAGGTGATTTCTCTCTTCTGAAGGTTTGTGTTTTTGAATATTTATTTTACTTGTCATTTGTTTTACTGTTTTTCATGTTTATTGCTGATTCCAAAAAAGTTTTTTTTCCCGGTTCCTGTTGAGGAGAGTAGTGTCATTGTTGATGATCGTGGTGTATGGAAGTCATTTCTCTGCTATAAAGATTTGTGTTTATCTTTTCTGATTCTAAGTATATAACACCAGGAAACTTCGGATTTGGTGTTGACTCTAAATGATCATTTAAGATTTCTATATTTCGTAAAATATATGACAATAATTAATTTAAATACGAATGAAGATTTTGTTCTTTGAACTATATGGTAATTTTTTGGGATCTTGCTTGATAGATTCTCAAATTTTAAGTCGTCGGTTACTGAAATTCTTGTTTATTGGAGTGTTTGGTGCTCGATGGTTCTCGTTTGCTGGAGTGTTTGATACTCGGTAGAATTTGGTTTCTCTATGACAATTTATTTGCTCGATTGAGTTTTAGCGTTTAGTAGACTGTTTCTTTAATTTTGATTGCGAGTGTTTGTTTTTCATCTGCCTTGATACGTTTTTCTATTTACTTTCTAGTACATTACCTCTCTATATATCCACTCTCTCAGTACATTTCTTTGCAACTTTTTGGGACTCTCAGTGCATCACTTCGTTTTCTTGGTAATTTCTACCTCTTTCCTCGATATATTATTTTGCTCGTACATTACCCTATTTCTCCTTGGTACTTTATTTCGCATTTACTCATCAATTATTTTTTATTATTTTTGCTCGGTGTGGTGAGTGAGTTAAGAAAAATAAAAGTGTTTCGCAATAATAGAAAAACTATATGCAAACTAAAACACTTGTATTGATTTCTTTGGTAGGTGATAAATTGAAAAATAAAAAAGTCCAAGATTTGGAATCTCGACACTTCATCAAAGTTAACACTCATACTCATTAGCTCAATTTAACACTAATTAGACTTTATCTGGTCTGGTTGAACCAAAATATAAAGAGAGACTTAAAACTTAAACTTGATACCGTGACCTTAAACTTAAAATTTAAAATTAAAACTTAAATTTATTGTAACCGGGAGTTATTGCAGAGGAGCTTGACCTCTCTCAGTGGCCTAAAAGCTTGGCCTCTCTTGATAGCCGAGGTGCTTGGTGGTAACCCAGAGCTAGACCTCTCTCGGTAGCCGAGGGGCTTGGTAACCAAGAGAGGTGAATAGATTGAGTTGCAGACATTGAGAGTCACACTACAAAATGCGCGTATGTACGGTGTGAAGTTTGAATGGGTGATGTGCCCGTTTGTTAAAAAAAATTATTAAAATGAAGATTAAAAGATTGAAATTTGTTAAAAAAAATTATGCCTATTTATAATAAATAATTATTAAAACATTAAATTTAAAAAATATGTTTTTTATATGTTAAATTAAATTAAAAACAAATTAAATATATATTAAAAAAGTCTATTTTGGTAGGTTAAAAAATAAATTATTTCACCTAAGTATTTGCTGACCATTGTGTGTCATTATCGTTTGAGTGTCAAGGTGAAAAAAAAAAAATACCCCCGAGAGGACAGTTTAGTGGTTATAACCTCATCCCCCAATCTGGAGATCTTATATTCGAATTTCTATGTAACTAAAAAAAAAAAGTGATAAAAAAAATGTCTTTTAGCTCTCCTCCATTGGCAACATGTTATATATATTTCAAGAAGAACACGTGAGAAGAAGTTTTATAACTTTTTTTTCCTTATATATATATGTGTGTGTGTGTGTGTGTTGGAAAGAAAAATACAAATGGTGAAACCTAAAAAAAAAAAAAAAAAGTTGAAGAAAAGTGGAGAGAGGAGAAGAGATAGATTAATAAGGAAAAAAAAGAAGGGTGAAAGGTAAAAAAAAAAAAAAAGTAATAAAAAAGAAAAAGAAAAAACTAAAAAAGGGTAAAAAAAAAAAAAGAATAGTAGCAATTGAAAACAATGAAACAAAAAAAATAAAAAAAAGGGGTGAGGGTAAAAAAAAAAATGAAATCCAGAAAAAGTAAAAATAAAAAATAAAAAATAAGAAAAGGACGATGGAGGGCGGAAAAAAGTACAAAAAAAAGGAAGAAGAAAAAAGAAAAAAAAAGAAAAAAAAAATGGGAACAGTTATAAACTGTTCCCATCCAACGTGGCATCTCATCCCCCGTCCTCCCCCTTCCCAGCAAGAACCCAAGAAAAAAAAAAAAAGAGGAACAGCGAAGGCAGCAGGAGGGTGTCACGGATCCCACGTTATTTCGCAATAAAATCATAAAAATGGTAATTAAATTTAATAGAGTCTTACACTTAATAGATCAATTTTTTAAATTAATTTCTCTATTGAATTTAAATCCATCAAATAAATCTATGACAAAATTGATATCAAAACTAAACTAATATAGTATGGGCGTTAAAAAGGGGGGTCAATCTTTGGGCTTGGCCATCAAGTGAGCCCATGACAAAGAGTAATGTTATGAATCCCACATTAGTTCTCACTAAAATCATAAAATAGTATTTAAATTCAACAGTTTATCTTATTTCATATGTCAATCTTTTGAGTTTGAATTCATCAAGTGAGTTCATGAGAGTGGGCTACCGGGCCGCATGCATGGGCTATCATCTTTTTTTTTTTTATTTTCCCCAACACTCTTTGTTGGTTTTTTTTTTTTTTTCTCCTTTCAAATTCTGTCTCTGTTTTTTTTTTTTTTTTTTTTTTTTTTTTCCCTCGCTTACCTTATTTCTATTTCTTGCACATTATTTTTCATTTATTCCCCACGGAAATAGGCTTGGGAAAGGGGGGGAAAAAAGGGGGGGGGGGGGGGGGTTAACCTTTCTTTTTGTTTTTTTAAAAAAACCGGGAGAAGGGGTTTTTTTTTTTTTTTTTTTTTTTTTTTTTTTTTTTTTTTTTTTTTTTTTTTTTTTTTTTTTTTTTTTTATTAGGGAAAAGAGGGAAAGAAAAAAGAAGGGAAGAGAAAAAATTTATCTTTTTTTTTTTTTATTTTCATTTATCTTATTTTTTTTTTTAAACATATAAATAAATAAAAATTAAATTCAAAAATGCTTAAATTTTTTCAACTATATTATTTTCTATTTACTCATCGGTATACTATTGACCCATTCAAACCAAAATCTAAAACGACAAATAAATAGATAATAATTACCCATGTTTTTTTTCTAAAAATTTCAATCTTTCGCAAGTTAACTATTCTCTTACAACCTGGGGTACACAATTTAATTTACATCGCAATGAGTGTAACTTCAGTACATATATATATATATGTCTAACTTAAATTTATCTATTTTTCAAGCTAAACACTAAGTTTTCTTTGTACTAAAATAGCTAAAGTTTGTTCCAAAGAACAATCTACTGGTCACAATCCCCACAATCCCCATTCTTGACAAATTGGTTACTTACTCTCTACCTCTAAACAAGTTTGTTCTTCTCCATCTAGAAAGTAAATTTGATTTAGATTATTTCTCCTGAGATTTCTTTCTCAAATAAATCAATTTAATTTATTCTCTCTAAATGTATTAACTTTTAAAATTAAATATATTAGTTCTCAATTTGATAAATTAATTTATTTTACTTTTTAAAATTAAATGCGTTAGTTTTCTCTTTCTTAAAAAATTAATTTTGATGAGAGAGAGAAAGGGAGAGAGAGGAAGAGAGGAAACTTGCGGAGTGAAATTGATTACGATGATGGGTGGCCGATGAGTGGAATCGATGAGGTTTTGATGATCATCGTAGGTTAAACCCAGAAAAAATGGAAGAAATTAGAGGGAGAGATGAAAGATGCAGGAAGGGAGAGGTTGCAGACAATGAACCCTCTTTTTTTTTTTTTTTTTTTTTTCAATTTTTGCTCTCCATTGTTTTAGTTAAAATATATATTTATTAATTTTTAAATGAAAAAATATTGGGTAATAAGTTCTGGATGTAAACGAAAGAATAGGTTTCCAAAATTGAGAGATTTAAACAAAGAAAAAAAAAAGGTTTGAGTGGTGTTTGAATTCTATGCCCTGGATTTGCCACTAGTCACATTGTACGCATTCGATTGGGTCCATGTAATCTAGGGAAAAAAAAAAAAAATCATGAGTTTAGAAGTTCGGTGCAAATACTATGAAGGTCGAGATCGATTGAGAGTTACAGACTCCTGGCGCACCTTACCCTCCTAGTTGGCATAAGTTAACTACGTAAGCAAATCGATGGTTTGGTATTTTAGAGTAGGGAGGGTGGTTGGAAACCTCGGCTCTCGGGAGACGGTTAACTAACTTTTTAAGTTTCTTCAAATGACGAAACCCATCATCCAGTACACAATCTTAATACATAAAAAAATTAATCAAAGCCAAAGTGGCAATGATACAATCACCCAAGTGTTGTACAACAAATCCTTAATTGATCATTTATGCCATATCGAGATACAAGGAAAACGATTCATAGACCAGAATCCCGGGCAACTCGGTTCATCTCAAGCACAACACCACAAACCATTCTAAACTAAATAAATCTTATCTAGGCAAAGAAGCCAGACAAAGTGGAAGGAATCTTAATCATCATCCAAGCTAACAAAGATTTAAGGACAAGAAATTTCAAAAAAATTATGAATCTCAAGTGAAAACATAAAAGCATCAATCCCTAACAAACAGAGATGCATAACAAATTCCAACTTAAATAACATCTTTCGGTAAGACTACTGCCTAACAAAAGGGTTCCACATACATCATCAGTGTACTCCCCAAATAGAGAGACTCAAAATTACTCGTAACAAGAAAAAAACTACTAAATTGGAAAAAACAAGCTCATTCCCACCCCGTGGGTTGAACACTTGGAACTGCCATAACACTTGGAACTGCCGTATCTGGCGCAGAAGAGGGTTCCCACCCATCTACAGGAGCTGAATCTCATCAAAGAAACAGAACTTTAATGTGAGAAAATTTGAGCAACATAGACCAAAACAAAAGATATCATTATTTACACTACCATCTGAGCAAGTCATTTATACATTATAATAAAAGTAAGAATAATGATATGAGAACATTAACAAAAACTAACCCAAGATACAAACCTAGATAGACTGCTGCGTCACACTACAGAGTACTACTATAACAGTGTTTGTGAAGACTGATCTAATGCCGTAGATGTAATAGAGAAGAGAAAGATTCACTTTCACTCATTTCATTTAAAAATAAAATTCCTAATTTTTCATGCATCCTAACTGCTCAAAGAAGCACAAGAAGTGCATTTCAGTTGAATGTCATTAGTGTACTTGATGTGCAATCAATATAAAGCGAGTTGTGAAGGAGGAGTGCTTATATTTCAAACAAATTCCTAATATGTATCCAAATTCCACTCAATTCAAGGTCAAAAATATTAACAAAGAGAGATAACAAGTCCAAAAAAAATTAACACAAGTTAAAAAAAACAAGTGTTACCAAGTCTCACCTACAATATACATTCTAAATAGATATACCCATTCAGAAACTTTCTAAGCATTCTCATGTACCTCATGGACAATCAAATGCTAAACATACCAAATTAAATTGGCCAAACTACCATGGTGAAAGATCAAATCACCAAAGAAACAATTTTCAAGTATTTTGGGCAACACAAAATATAGTATCTTCTAAAAAAGAGGGATGGGCCTGACCTTGAGCAGGAACCCAGTTCTCAGTGACAGGAACTGCTCCAATAGCAGGAACAGCCACATCTGCGCCCCATTGAGAATCACCAATTTGAGCAGACCATTGATCAGAAACACCACTAATTGCTGCTGCAGAATATTCAGCAATTCCGTAGTCCTGGGGAGCGGCGACTACATCATCTCCTTCTTGCTCTTTGGCCTCCTCAGGCTCCCTGTAGAAGAACAAATCTACCTGCAGATAAGAAAAGATACAGAAACTAATAAGAGAACATTCACGGAACTTGTGAAAACAAATTAATGAAAGCCAAAATTGCTTATGTTTCCAAGAAATGGTGTGCCCAACCCATTCACCAGCAAAGCATATGACTAATGAAAAAGCAGATTACAGGTAACACGAAGCAAAAGAATACAAAACTACTCACTTTAAAATGAAAAATAAAAACACTGTCAGAAATAAAAGACTCAGAACTATTACCATCACATCCCACTTGTGACCTGGAAGAATAGTGCCTCTCATCTGCAAAACCATTCTTGCAAGAAGCCAGAACAGACAACCAATGCTATTCTTCCCCTTGTTATTTGCAGGGATTCCAATATCAACATATCGCATAGGAGAATCAGTATCACAGAAGGCAATGGTTGGGATGTTTCCCAAGGCAGACTCCTTAATAGGCTGAAAAATTTTGTATGCCAATGAGTAAACATCAAGATTGATTACAGTCGAGGTACATCAACTTGAACGATGAAATCATGGACAAATATGGGCTAAAACCAAAAAAAAAAAGACAACATTTTACCTGGTGATCAGTTCTGGGGTCAGTGAGGATAAGAAGATGGGGCTCATTGAAGGAGGTTTGGAGCTGATTGGTGAATGTACCAGGGGTGTGCCTTCCAGCAATGGGATGAGCACCAGTATACTGGGCAAACTTCAAGATAGCACGCTGACCATAAGGACGTGCAGACTGCACAATAATGTCCTGGGGGTTCTCAATTGCAACAATAACCCTCGCAGCAAGCTGCAATTTCTCCCATGTCTTACCAAGGTTGATGATATAAATTCCTGATTAGATAACAAAAAATAAATTCATATTTGGTTGCACATAATTGGAAAAGACAGTAAAAGATAAAAGGGCCAGGCCTAAACATTAGTAGAGGGTTCTTTCTCTTTCAATATAGTGACTAGGCACCGTCGTTACACCACACAACAAATGAAACCCACAATTTCAGTTCAATTTGCAAGCCTATTGATTTAGAGATCTACTATAAAGACCTAAGCACAATTGAATTTCTTTCAATAAATCAGTCAAAAATACTATAAAAGAAAACATAGTTAAGGTCCTATTAGGACGAATCTTGAATTTCTTTTTTTCTGATAAATAAAATCCTTAATAGAGGCAATAAGAGGTGCAAAGGATAGAAAATCATACCATATTACCAAGATTAAAAGTAACCTAAAGCAATTTTGGGGAGACGACTCTCTTTCTATCTTTCTTAACCATTTGCAACAGAGATGCTATACGCAACATGGGATCAATATAGCGTACAAAACCCATGTTTAGTACTAAGAAGTAATCGAAAGCATTTACAGAGAAACAGTATAGAAGGGAACAAATAGGAGTCGGATCTCGAAACATACCATCGTTTCGGCGCTTGAAGACATAGCGCTCCATTTGGTAGTCACAGTTCTTGGTACCCAGATGGACTTGAGCAGCCAACATCATTTGGATGTCGGCTTCCTTCTGCGATAGAACTCTGGTCGTCGCCGCCATTGTCGGTTGAAGGATTGCGATAGAGCTGTACCGCTTTTTCTCTCTCTTTTTCCTTTTGGTTTAGGGCAGAGAGTGCTGTGCTCTTCGCTCCTATTTTATGCTATCCTGAGGGTTTTTGGCGTGAGGGAATGAAATTCACTTATATAGAGCCGAAACCCTAGTGCTTTAAATGCCGCTTCTACCCTGGGCTCTGCCTTGTAATAGATCGGGATTCACGGGCCGGGCCCATTTTAAGCCCACTCCCTGGCCTTTTCTGCATTAGCTTGGTAATCATTAGGAATCCGTAAGTTTCCTGGTGTTACTGTAGGATACTATACATTTTTAATTGTACATTTTGAATTATTTTGAATTTGAATCATAACAAAAAAAAAAAAAAAATTAAAAAGTTAATTTTTTAATGAATCTCATGATAGTCGGCCAGGACTAATAAAACAAAATCCAAAAATCAATCCATAATAACAAAATCTGCTTACATCCAAAAAAAAAAAAAAAACCTATAAAACATATTTTCTTACCTCCTTCCGTTTCCTTTTTGTGAGCTTCATTATTATTATTATTATTATTATTATTATTATTATTATTATTATTATTATTATTATTATTATTATTATTATGATCATCAATGCTTGAAAAAAAAATCGGAATCAAAATCTAACCACACACCGCGATGTGAGATATTTCAAACTTTTGAATATTCTGGATGAGTAAAAATAATAAATAAGTTTTATAAATAATGGTTTATGATCGAAATTGGTGTGAGTTTTATTATTTTTATAATCATGTTTCAATTTCTAGGCATGAATTTAGCAAAATTGAGGAAGATAATTAATAATATAATGAAAATGACAAATCTCTTAGAGCATTGCCAGCCCGATGGTTCTCTACATTCCTTGTCTCTGGACTTTCTCCTCGTATTACCCTCTTTAGGATTTGGATCCTATTACCTCAAAGTTCGATATCTCCCTTCTAAACTTGTTGAGTGAAATCAATAGACAGTCAATTTAATAAGATAGAGTATTAAATTCTGATCGAACATCATCCAAAAGCCTGTTACGGAAGATATTCAATCTGATAAGTCTACGATCCAAAAGGGCCTTGTTTGTTTAGACGTGTGAATGATTAGGGATCAATCTTCCCGAAGGGTGGATATGACCCAATCCACCAAATGATTGCCATCGACAATTAACCAATTGATTTGTGACCTCCAAACGTATTCAATACACGTGTGATAACATTGCCCTTGTCACATTGGTAAGGGGCCCAATCGTTACCACCATCAGTAAAAAGTGATACGCACGCTCCTCAAATAAAGAATGAGACTTTTGAAATCTAATCGAGAAAGGAAAAAGTCTCTCTGCATTGTTAAACTTCGTAAATAACGAAGATCACAAATCTACAAAAAATATTTGACTATAGAATCCCGAGATTTTCGGATTTCCTCACAAGAAAATTAGAGTTATAACGCCCTGGTTATACACGGCTCCTAAGGAATCTACATATAAAAGCATTCGACCTATCAAAATTCAGGTACGCTCTCTGAGACCAGATATTTGACACACAAACCACAGAACTCTTAGTTCTCTCTTTCTCTCTCTCTCTTTTTTGTGTTCAGTCTGTTTCACCTCTATCGAAAACCGCTCTCTTTGACTTGAGCGTTGGAGACTGCCCGCCCAGAGCATCCTCCGGTAGTCTTTTGTAGGTTTTGAATTGTTTCCTGGAGCAATCATTCGAGTCGAAGGAGCTGAAATCTGTGGAGTCAAAACCCACCTGTAACAAATTGGAACCGTTTATGGGAATAGACTAGAGCAATTTCAATGAACTCTCTGAATCACTAAGTTATCATGCTTCCGAAGAGAAGATCTAAAATCGTCTCGAAGGTCACCTCTATTGTGAATGGACATACTGCTACCCCAACAGATGTCGTACTATTGACGGCATCTGCTCATCCCGCAGATAACCCTGGTACCCGTTCTCAACCCCACGCCTCGAGCAGATCTCACAAACCTACACCTTAAGGACCTCGGGTCGCGCCTCCTGTGCCAATGTCTCCGGAATGAGCCAATTGCCTTCGGCTGGAAAGGTTAAAGTCCAGAATATAGAATATGAGCAAACAGCTAAAAGGAGTTAGTCGTGCCATTAGACTGGAGAGATAATCGCCTTCAGGAGGGTTTGGGCATGCATGCCCTCGACTTATGCCTCGCCTGAACTATGAGCCTTCAGTGACCTCCCGTCACGATCTTGATAACCTAAGGAAATAGGTCGAACAACTTGTCGCCGATAAACTCAAACGGGCCAACGCACATGGGGACAATGGCCCCTTTATCCCCCTGGCGTATCGCCCTTCAATTCAAAGGTTTCTTCAGAGCCGATGTCTCGAGATATACTTTTGCCTCTCATGGAAAGATATGATGGTATAACCAACCCCCGTGACCATGTGGCTCACTTTGCAATAGTGATAGTCTCAAGAGACATAACGGATGCCGCTATGTACAAACAATTCTCCACCACTCTTAAGGGTAATGCATTGATATGGTTCAATTTGCTTTCGTCACTTAGTATCAAAAGTTTCTCTTAGTTTCGACAGCAGTTCGAGACCTATATTGTAATCAGTCGGGAGCCGAAAGGAAATCCATTTCTTTACTATTGTTATAGAGAAGAGATGATGACCCCTTGAGAAACTTTTTAGGCAAATTCAAAGCGGAGATGATAAAGGTTCCAACTAGGGGTGTAAGTGAGTCAAGCTACTCACGAGTAGCTTGAACTCAACTCGAGATATACTCAAATTTGGCTCAATTTAATCAACTTTTAGCTGAATTCAAATATATTAATTTAAGTATCGAGTCGAATTCGAGTATTAAAATACTCGACTCGAAGTGTTCGTGAGCTTAATCGAGACTAATCGAGTCTAATCAAGTTTTATATAATATGATCAAGTCGAGTATCGAGTAAAACAATTTTTAATTGAGTCGAGTTCGAGTAAACTCCAATATCGGCTCGACTCGACTCGATTACATCCCTAGCTCCAGCCCTGGATCATTTCATTGCATTAACCACCCTACTTATAGGACTATGCCCTTCGGGCATGAAGATGTCCATCACGAAGAACTCTCATTCTACTATCTAAGAGTTTTATACCCATGCCGAAAAATACATTGCAATAGAAGATGTGGAAGCAATCGACCGACGTAGGTACCTATTGTTTCGAAGAGAACATGGCCGATCACCGATGTGACGTTAAACAATAAAAAATAAATTAACATATTTCACTAAATACTAATATCAAGTGAATAGGGTAATCTCCACAGGGAACGATAGATCTACTTCTTTTAAAAAAATAAAAATAAAAATGTGGAGGTTTGGAAAATTAACAAAACTAATAAACTAAAAAAATAAAGAACTCGAAATTAAAAGAATAAAAACGAATGAGAAATCAATTTTTCTAGTCTAAAGAATTATATCTATCTTGATTTTATGTGATTGATTATCGATTTATTTAAAGATTTCAATACCCATAAATAAATTGGTTATAGTCGTCAACAAATGTTCAACGACCAATCTCTCCTCACTTTATCGATAATTAAGATAAATTCGTTAATTATTTCTCTAATCGAGAGTCAACTCTAGAGAAACTCTTAGAATTGAAAGTTTCAATGACATTAAGATTTAGAGAGACTCAATTCTAATTAATAAACACACGATGAGTTCATTTAAATTAGATTATTTAATCTCATGATATGAATGTTATTCCCATAATACGAATGTCATTTACCACTTTATTAAAACTAACAAACAATTACGAATTTACCATTTTAATTAGTTATAGATTATTTTAAACTATTAAATATTTGCCACTATTTAACAAAACCATAAAAAATCATGATCCATGAAGTATAGAAATTAAATAAATACTTATGACATGTTGAATTAATGTGTCCAATAAAATCTCACAATCATAGAAAATTAAGATTTCAATACTTTTCAATTATAACATAAAATTAAAATGAAAACATAGAGGAAGAGAACTCACAACGGGACAAAATTGTTGCTGAAATTAAATGATATTGTTGGGAAAAAAAATAACATAATGTGCTGCAAAATACAAGACTCGTAACCCTAGGCTACTGAGAAAAGAATTGTGCTGGGAAGCCAAATATAATGCTCTTTCTGCTGCTTTCGGTTGCCCCTTCGGGCTGCCTCTCTTCTCTCCTTTTTTTATACAATGAAACACTCCTATATATATAAGAGTAGAAACCCTAATTTCAAGAAGGAAAAATTTTATAAAAGTTAAAAATTTTTGAAAGTTAAATTTCTAAAATTTATCCCTAAATATTAGGAATAAATCAATGATTTTAAAAATATTCAAAATTTTCAATTTTGACTCATTTTCCTTCATTTTTCTTCATAAGTCTCCTTCATCATTCTTATTATATCAATCACCACAGAATACATAATTAGTGTAATATTCATTCAAAAATAAAATAAAATAAACCATAATTATTATACTAATTTATACCTTATCAATCACTTCGACAGCCTTTGCCAAAGAGAAACCAACAGGGACCGCTACCTCAACGAAGGTTCAATACTTACGTTCCTCTAAATGAGACTCCTAATCCAAGTTTTGCTCCAAATTAGAGACAAGCCATATGTCAAATAGCTTCCTCGATCTATAGAGAATGATCCTAGAAAAGATAGAACAAAGTATTGTCATTTCTATCGCGATCATGGTCATACGACCGATGATTGTAGGAAGCTTAAGGACAAGCTGGAATTTTTAGTTCAAAATAGAAAGTTACAGAGGTTTATCAGCATAGAAGGGAGGAATTTACCCTCCCAGGGTCGGCACGTTTTGCCATGAAAAACCGAACCGAGTGACCAACCAATTACTCACCCACCAATCAATCGACAAGATGGAGTGATTCTCCAGATCTATGACAAATGAGCTCTCCATGAACCATATGTCCTATCCAGTGTTTTTCTCACCAACGACTCAAACCCTCAAGATTACTCATAGAGGGATGAAGCTACACGTTTGATTGCACCTATCTTCTACTTGGCCAAAACGCCTCACCCTACTTTGCAAGAAATGCTAACAACTTATACCAACAAATAGCCCAAGGACAAGAGACCAATTGTTGGTTTCATTGATAAATACTTGGTGGGAGTTAACCCCAATCGTCATGACCCCTAGTCGTTATAGCCAAAATCGGCCAGTATGAGATAAGAAGGATCTTCGTCGACCAAGGAGCAGGATGTAACCTCTTCTATTGGTATGCCTTCCAACGAATGAGTTTTGGTCTGACGCATCTCAAACCTCATGTAGATCTAGTCAAGTGACTCTCTGATGAATGAATATACCCTGAAAGTATTATTTTGCACCCGATTACTTTCGGCTTGCCACTGAACCATGCAACGGCTGCTACCGTGCTCAATGTAGTCAAACTCCCTTCATTTTATAACGCTATCTTAGCCAAGTTGGGCTTGAACGCCATGGAGGTCCTGCCCAGTACCAAGCATATGAAAGTCAAGTTCAGAATCCTGCTCGGGATTGGAATGTTATCTTGTGATCTGGAAACCCTAGTATCTACTCCCAAGTGACAGCCACTTTTTCATAATCGTAGGGTACGGTCTGATTGTCTTACTTTAAACTTTTATATTATCGCAATAGTATTTTTTCATTTGGTGGCTAGTAGCATGATACTCTATAGTTTGCACTCTATTGTATGACATCTTATCGTTTGTTTTCTATCGAATGTAGCGTGTCGTCAATACGAGATATAACTCCCAAACGGGTAGGCACAACCTATCCTATCGTTAGTTTCCTATCAAACGTAGTGTACCATCAATACTGGATGTAACTCCCAGACGGGTAGACACGACTCATTCTATCATTTGTTTCCTATCGAATGTAGTGTGTTGTCATTTGTTTCCTATCGAACGTAGTGTACCATCAATACTGGATGTAACTCTCAGATGGGTAGACACGACTCATTCTATCATTTGTTTCCTATCGAATGTAGTGTGTTGTCAATATAGGAAGTGACTCCCAGATGGATAGACATGACACATCCTATCGTTTGTTTCCTATCAAACATGGCATGCCATCAATATAGGATGTAACCCCCCAGATGGTTAGGTATAACCGATTCTATCGTTTGTTTCTTATCGAATGTATTGAGTTATCAATAAGGGACTTGACTCCCAAAAGGGGCAGGCACGACCCATCCACCGTTTGACTCCTAACGAACGAAACGCAACCTATTCTAACGTAAGATTCCTAACGAAAAGACTCGTCCCCCAGAAAGGTCGCTATGGTCCATCCTTCCATCTATGCCCTAACATTTATGATCTACCTGAGAAGTAACCCCAACATGGACAAATATATTTGGACTTAATCAGTTGGTCTCCTAACAAAGGCGGTATGACAGGCAGATATTTTTCAATCAACCAGATAGCCTAAAACGGATGAACATGATGTATGATTTGGCTGAACCTCTTAAGAGAATCTACTTCTACTATCTGAACGATCAGAGAATGCCCCCAGTGTTAACACATACAAGAGGCAATAAAATGAAAGACTCTTTCTTAAGAAATAATACAATACGAAGGGTTCCTTAGGCCGGTAATATAGAAGTTATACAAAGTCAAGGGGAATGGGAGGAAGCGTCAGAGCTTCACGAGGTGGAGATCCTAAGGTAATGTGAGTTGAGACTGGTTCGGTAGAAACGCCAGCTGGATCAGTAAGGACCAAACTTTGGCCCATTTCCTCTTGGTCAATAATCCCTTTAGCAGGGGGTAGGACCTTCTCCAAACCAACCTGGCGGGCTATCTTTTCAGTACACCTCAGTCTTTCAATCAGTTTGCACTGCAAATGCCTAAAAGCCATAGTGTTCTTGACGACAGACTCTTCAAACTCGGCTATTTTCCGCTCGGTTGCTCGAAGGGACTCCTCCCGCAACCGAACTAGTGCCTCGGTAGTCTATAGACGTGCTTCGCAAACCGTTGCTTCGGTCTCCAGCTTTTCACAGCGCTTTCAATTTAAGGCTAAGTCCAGCCGCAAGTTTTTTACCTCCTCCACCTTTTCAGCGAGCGAGGCACCAGACATTTTTTTACTTCCACAACTTTCTCTCGCTGATCGAGGGCTTTATCCCTAATGATGGCCCCTCATCGACATTAGACAATACTGGCACAAGGTCCTTATTCTTGAACTCTAAAAAAAAATATTTATGCATCCAATTCTTATCGATTGCCAGCCCTGGGTGGAGACATTGTTCCCGTATAGCACCAATGAAAAGATGGCCGTCAGACTCTTGAAATCAAAACAAAGGCAACAAAATCCTAATAGAGAAATCACAACAACGACTAGACATCAAGCACTGGGAATCAGCAACGTCGGGAATATATTCCAATGGCACAATACCTCTGCAATTGGACCACTATACGGTATTTTCAGACCAAACTTCACTGACTATTTGTACATCAGAATATAGACCTCTGACACCCTATTAACCCTGTCCTTGTCCGTAGCCGACACCAGAGTGAATTCGTTCCCCATAAGCATATCTATTTGAACTTCTTGAAGTTCCTCCCTCATTATAACACTTCTAATGTTGTTGATACCTGAATGAATCTGGAAAGGAGAACCTCTTACCATTTTTCTCAATAAGGGTTTTCTTTAAGTAGTGACAGTTCACAAGAAAGCAAGACAGGCGCAATAAAAGAGGTGTTTAATCCACTCGAATGATTGGCCTTATAAAAAACACTGAGAACGATTCACTAAACGCGAAGCAACATGTATCACATTAAAGGTTTCGCACCTTTTCAATAATCATTACTCATTGTGTCTTTTTTATGAAACGACAACACGAGTCGGGGATAAATGATGGGACATGGTCCAAAAGCCCTTTATGGAAGATATTTAATCTTTTGAGTCTACAATCCAAAAAGGCCTTGTTCGCCTAGACGTGTTAACGATTAGGGATCAATCTTTCCAAAAGGTGGACACAGTCCAACACACCAAGTGATTGCTATCAGCAATTAGCCAATCGGTTTGTGACCTCCAAAGTTACTCGATACACCTGTTATAATATTGCCCTTGCCACATCGGTAAGGGGGTTAATCGTTACCCCCATCAGTAAAAAGTGATATACACGCTTTCCAAATAATGAAGACTTTTGAAATCTAATTGATAAAAGAAAAAATCTCTTCGCATTGTTAAATTTCCTCAGTGATGAAAATCACAAATCTTTCGAGAATATTTGACTATGGAATCTCAAGATTTTCGAACCTCTTCACAAGGAAACTAATGTTACAATACCCCGAGTACGCATAGCTCCTAATGGATCTACATATAAAAGCATTCAGCTTACTGAGACCTAAATACGCTCTCTAAGATTAGACACTTGACACACAAACCATAGGGCTCTCGGCTTTCAGCTCTCTCTCTCTCTCTCTCTCGTGCTCAGTTTGTTTCATTCCTATTAAAAATAGCACTTTCTGATTTGAACGTCGAAATTTCTCCCATTGGAGTACACTCCAATGGTTTTTTTACAGGTTTTAAAATGTTTTTCGGAGCAACTGTTCGAGTCTAAGGAGTTAGAATCTGTGGACGTGAAACCCACCTTCAACAGATCTCTTAACAAGTATCGGGTTCGAAAATTTGGAATGAAAAAGACTAGTTAAGAGAGGTGCCCCTAGATCACTATAGACACTCGAATCAATTTAATCAGAATATAACTTTTGATACCTACGATTAAAAAAAAAAAGGCTTGTTGAATGGAAAAGGATCAATGATCTTCATGTTAATAGGAGTTTGTTGCAGGCGCATGAGTACAGGCATGCATCTTTGCGTAATTAAATTTTATAATTTTTTTTAAATCGTACATATTTTATATATATATATATTTTTTCTAATTGTAGTTGAGAAGTAATATAATTAGAATAAACAAAATATTACCTTTGTAAAAGGGTGTTGAGGAGAATAGAGGACATTCCAACAACACGACAATATGTTACCTAAAAAAACTCCTAGATGTTGCTGTGATTCATTGCTATCCTCTGCAAGAGTAACACGAAAGCACACATCTCATCTCACACTCACCATGTATCCGCAATCTTCACCCTTTTAAAAGGTGAATAGTATTTTAATAAATATTTAAATTAAATTAATTAAAATATAATTTTAAATATCAATCATCTATTAAAAATAAAAAAAAATGGATAGTGCAGTGCAGTGCACCTAAATTAAATGAAAACACTTTTCATGGGAAGAGAACCCTTCAATCAAAAGGACGTTCTATCTGAGGGCTTTGTTTCTTCTCTTTTGTGTAATCATAATAATTTGTGGAGGTTACTTATAATGCCAAACACTAAATGGGACAAATCCTGTAGGGTCTAAATCGCACGTTTAAGAGAATGCATACATTTACTTGCTGTGTTTAAAGGGCAATCATGCACTTACATTCAAAAAACTCAGCCAGCCTCTAAGAGTAAGTTTGGTTTGCGGAAGAGGAGGGAAAAGGAGAGATTTACTTCACCTTATTATTAAAGTAAATGTATTTTTTTTTTTTTTTTGATAGGAATGGAAGGAAAGTGATGAGATATGGTTCAAAACCCAAACCAAAAGTCAATTCTTAAAAATCCTACGAATGACACCTACTGACAATCTATCAAAGGGCCATAACCGCCAAGATCAATCTATTAAGAGACTTCAATCGCCCGGATTTATCAAACAATAGGATCTCAGTTGTCTCGCCAGTTGAACGATAACTCGCCAAACAAAGGTAAGCGTCTCGATCGGACAAGCAGACGTCAACTCTTCAATCGAACGGGTCATGATGATCCCTTAATCGATCGGACGACCGAACGTTATGCAACACCTCGAACGATTCTAAAAGAAAGTCAAGATTTCCTTAATTTCGGTCTCCTATTTCGTAACGGCGAATATCAGATTTTCCAAGAAAGGAAAACATCATTTCTAAAAATGGTAGTTCTTCCGATAAATAAGGATCATAATCAACTCAAAATATTGGCTCCCGAGATTCTAAGACCGACCCGATAAGGAAGGTAGGATTGAAGTCTCCCAGCGACGCACGTCTCTGAGGGATATAAATAATCTCCAAGATTTCGGAACCAGGTACGCTCTCTAAACCTAAAACAGGGGGCACATTGACTACAGGGGAACGACCTTCCCTCAATTCTCAGTCTGTTTCTTTCAATCGAAAACTGTTCTTTACTGACTTGAGCGTTGGAGCCTCCCCACCGGAGCACCCTTCGACGGTTTTTGCAGGTACATCCACCAATTGACGGTTACTGTTCGGATCAAGAAGGAGTTGATATCTGTGGAACCATAACATACCTCCGACATGAAGAAAATAGGTAATACTTTTTGGATATTTGGTTGCAGTGAAAAATGAAAGGAAATAACACCTAATTTATTATTCTACCATTGTAAAATAGATTTTTTAATGTTTATTATTATATGATTTTTTTATTTTTTATTTAATTTTTTTTAAAATATAATTTTTTTTTCTCAAAATAGTTATTTAATATATTTTTCTTATTTTTTATAAATTATTTTTATTATTATTTTATATTAAATAAAATTAGAATATTAATGTTAAAAAAAGAGTAAAAAAAAGTAAAATTAGAAAAAATAATTTATCCAATTTTAAAATTAAATTTTATTATTTTATATTAAATAAAATTATAATAGTAAAAAATAATATACAATTTTGTAAATATTAAAAAAGAACAAGAGTGAAATCATTCAAAATTTTTATTTTCTTCTATTTTCGTCTACTTTACGATGGAAATGATTTCTTAAGAGCAAAAGGGATTACACCCTATTTTTGCTTCTTCTCCGTTTTTACTTTCTAACAAACAAGTGAAATCTGTCATTTCATTCTACTTATACTTCCCTTCCTCTTTTTCTTCCACTTTTAACCCCAATCAAACTAACCTAATGTGCAAGAAACAGAGGATGATTAGCTAGCAAGAGTCTAGTTGTTTAATTTAGTTGTTTGAGGTGTTAAAATTATTTGCATGCTTTTCTTTTTTTTGGGGTTCGGTAAAAGACTCAATAAGATGCAATTACTGTTGTTATTTCCTTAAAAATTTCTTTAAAGGTGAAATATTCGCTTTAAGTAATAACTATTATATTTAAGACAAAGTTATTATAATTTCACCACAATATTAAATAATTATATTATATGTATTGTAAGTTGACATTTGAATGTGTTTCATAAAATAATATATTCTGACCTATTATAAAGTTAATTGGTTTTCTATTTTCGTTTCCTATTTTGTGTCAGTAGCAATCAACAATTAAATTATATAAATATAAATATATATACACATAAAGTAAATTAACCAAAAAAAAAGATGGAAAAAAAAAAAAGAAAAAATGAGCGAAGACATGGTGACTTGAAATGGGGCGGCGGGCCCGCGGCTTAAACCCTAAATTAAAACTACGAGGTCGCCACCCCGTGCCCAATACTCATTCCAAACCCCACCCCCCATAGCCAGACAGTAGCAGACCTTTGCAATGAAAGCAAAATCAATGACGAATGCAAAACCCAAGAACAAGAAATCAGGCGACAGCAACCCACAAGACATTGAAGCTATCAAATCCGAGGTCGCTAGTTTCGCTTCTCAACTGGGTCTATCCTCTTCTCTCCCCTCCTCCGGCTTCGACGATTCCGATTTCCGCAAATCCGGCCCTCTCAAATCCGGCCCCCAAACTCAACATAAACCCAATTCCAACAACAAAAATGAAATACAAAAGCCGCAACAACCTATGCCAAAACCCCGGAAAAACCCCTTTCCCACAATCGACCAATGGAAGCCAAACAAGTTCAAGAATCTCCCGAGATTACCCTTAACAAGGGCGAGTTTGTTAGGGGTTTGGTACGTCGATGCCGCAGAATTGGAAGCAAAGGTGATTGGAGAAAATAACAAAATAGAGTACAAGAGCTTGGAAGAGTGGAAGGATTTGGTTGAGAAGAAGAAGGAATTGGCGGAGAAACTGTTGACTCAGTATACACACGATTATGAGTCTTCTAAAGGCCAGAGTGGTGATATTAAGATGGTCATTGCCACCCAGCAATCGGGTACTGCTGCTGATAAGGTATCCGCATTTTCGGTCTTGGTGGGTGATAATCCCATTGCAAATACGAGGTCTCTTGACTCTCTTCTAGGTAACTTTTTGCTTCTCTACATTCTCTGCGTTTGTCTTGTCGAAATATTAAGGTTGGTATTTGATAACTTGGGTGTTAATTTGAAAAACCTATCTGAAAAAGCCCCTTTAAATTCAGTGTTTAAAGTTTTAATTTATGGACATCAATTTTGCTGGGTGCAGGAATGGTGACATCAAAGGTTGGAAAGCGCCATGCTTTGGAAGGGTTCAAAGTCCTTAAAGAATTGTTTGTTTCAAGGTTGCTATTTCTATTTTATTCTTTCCATTTTGTTGTAGTGCTCTACATACAATAGTGCTTTTTATTTTTATTATTATTTTTTTGTGATAACAATGGTCTGCAGTTGAAGTGTTTCAGTGGTTTCTATGCTTATGTTAATTTGCAGCATCATCTCATGGTCTGATTCTTGATCATGCATGTTCTTAAGTCTGTGCTAGTAAAATGTTGATATGTTTTCTCTTGATCAGTCTGTTACCCGATCGCAAGCTGAAAAACCTGATTCAGCGCCCTGTCAACAAACTCCCCGAGTCAAAGGATGGTTATTCTCTTCTACTTCTCTGGTATTGGGAGGAATGTTTGAAGCAAAGGTACTCCACTTAATACATTATAGTTGTGTTCTGTCTGCACATGATATGGAAATATAATAACTTTTTTGTGAAGGCCCTGCAGGTTGCGAGCAATAAGGTTTCTCTTATAGTCACCGTCCCTTCTTTTATTTGCATGACATGGTTGTTTATACAATAGTAATCCTGTCATGTGCCAACTAAATCTATAGACTCTGAATCTTTTATACATGATAAGAATGACTGTCTCAGGTATGAACGCTTTATCTATGCCCTTGAAGAGGCTTCACGAGATATGTTACCCATCTTGAAAGACAAGGCGCTGAAGGTTGGTGTTCTTGTTTTTCTTTTCATTACTCTCTCTTGTTTATATTTCTACAATCAAAAGTTTCAGTATTCTGGTAGTATTTTTTTAGTGTATGAACTTGTTAGACTGGCATTTGAAGTTCTTTTTCTGCCATGTTTGCCTTGATTACACATACTTGTTAATAGTCTCTCTCCCTCTCGTGCGCATGTTAAATTTATAGCTTAACAACTGGATTTCTACCTGTTTAATGATCCAGGTTATAGATGGGCCTGCCATGGGTTCTCTAGCATACAAGTTTCTTTTATAACGCATATGGCACTGCCAACTTCATTAGATCTGGTGCAAGTGCATGTTGGTCCTGAGACACAAGACTAATCAAATTTGTCTTTTTTTTCCCCCTATTTTTTTGGATTACTTGAACTGGAGTTAGCCCTAACTTAATCACAGTGCCAGTTTAATGCATGAATGCAGTTTCCTTTTTTGATGGTTCCTGTGGTGCTTCAGTTCTCTAGATGTTGCTTTTTTGTTTCCCATCTATTGAAAATTTGCCTTTCTATTGCTTGAACTAACATAAAGGATGGGTTGAATTGATGGAAAATTTTCTTTGTTTACAATTGTTTCAGACCATTTATGCACTCCTCAGCAGTAAGTCAGAGCAAGAACGTAGATTGCTTTCTGCACTAGTCAATAAGGTAAGTTCTTTTTCTTTTCAACGAAAAGCAAATCCTGTGTTAAGATTTCCCTATTAATCAAGCTGTTGGTCTAACTTTCTGCTGATGTTTTGTTCATTTTGTTTCTGTCTGCAGCTGGGAGATCCTGATAATAAAAGTGCATCAACTGCTCTCTTTCTTTTGACTAATCTTTTATCTGACCACCCAAATATGACGGTAAATTATAACAGTATATTTACCCTCACAACTGCTTGTCGGATTCGTAGTTTCTGATGCCGTATTATTTTATTGTTTTTCTAAGGATTCTTGGTTTGTGCATGCTCACATGCCTCTGCCGTTCTGTGCTTAATGTTATCTGACTGGAGTGTCTAAAGAATAAATGCACCAGAATTGTTATGTTCTGGTGAATCACACTCTTATAGAAGTTAGATTATCTCAGCTTCATTACATATATATCGAGGTTGCTGTTAATTGACAGATCTTAGTTACAAAAGGGAATTATCCCATAGTCTGACATTTTTATTGCCCCAAAAAAGGGGCCTTTGGCAGGTTAGGTAAGGGTAATGTTTATCTGTGCCTTGCGCTATTATCAGTGATTGTCCCTTGGTCAAATATATGTGTAATGTATCTTGTGCGTCTCATTGTACTTTTAACCAGGGGAATCAGTTTTTGCCCCCGAGGGGGTGATGTTTTTAAAATTGATGGTCAAGCATCCCTTTTTATTTGTATAATTTATTTTCCCTCTGATTTATTCATAAGTTCTGTATGTAGTTTCATTTTTACCAGTTAGGTTTTTGATGCTTTTGAACTGTGTGCCTGATGCCATTCTATGATCCCATTAGCTCTTCATTGCAGCAACTTTTTACACCATTGCCTATTTGCTAACGCTCTGACTTTCTTGTTTGCCAGGCTGTTGTGATTGATGAGGTTGATTCATTTCTCTTTCGGCCTCATTTGGGGCTACGTGCAAAGTATAATAGTGTATGTCCAATTTTCTGTTGCCACATTTCAAATTGATTTTCTCATTTTCTTCTTGCCATGTCATATCTATTAACTTAGCATCAACTGTGGTTTGTAATATGGATGAGGCATGGTGTTTCTTTTTCTTGGCTTCTCTGAGGTTTATGCTTGTGCTACAACATGGATCAAATCCTCATTTGCTATCTTGGAATATGAACTTGTTGTGCATCCTTTGCTGGACTTGCAGAGCAACTTAATCTGATACCTTTTTTTGCAGGTTAATTTCTTGACCCAAATACGATTATCTCATAGAGGAGATGGTCCAAAGGTGGCCAAACGACTGGTAGATGTGTATTTTGCACTTTTTAAGGTACTGATGCAACCTTTGTGATATTGGAATTAGAGTCGATAAATACATTTAAATTGGTCTTTTCTCTTCCTAAACACTGGATCCTATATGGGGTCCTAACTGAGGACTCCAAAAGAATCAGGCTTTCTCATCTAGTGGTAGCATTTGGCAGTTAATAAAAATTTATTGCAATTGCTGGTCACCTTTTTATGTGTGCTGCAATTTAGGTCCTGCTTTCTGGGGCTCCTGAGGGCTCGAAAATGGACAAAGACAACAAGAAGGCAGATCAAAGAGCTTCTGGTTCTCTCGAGGATGGCAAAGGAAGGAGTCCAACTGAACCTCACATTGAAATGGATTCACGGCTTCTGAAGGCTCTCTTAACAGTCTGTATAGTTTTCAGTCTCTTCACCTCAGCATGCTTTTATCTCACTTTTTAGATATGCTAGAATTGCTTCTGAATCTGCATCTAATGTTGTTTAGAGTTTAAGAGAAACAATGTCTAAAATTCTAAATGAAGAGAAAACAAAGCTAAAATGAAGCTGAAGCATCTTGTGCCTTAAAGCCTCCTCTTACTTGAAGCAACCACAAGACTAGGCACTGATCTAGCGTTGGGCGCCTTATGATGCTCGTGTTATTGCTTGGGTGCCTAGGCCAGTGCCTAGAGCAACCTTAATTTAAGCTTGTGCGTTTCTGGAAGCAATCTAGAAAAACTATATTAATGGGTGTAAGATGCTTCCTTATAAAGCATATTTTGTTTCATGGTGTTTTGTGTTGGAAAAATTTTCAACAATGGGCTTATGGTGAAATGGGATTTTTTATCTGCAGACTTCTTACATGTTCTCATTCTATTTCTTGCTTTGAAAGCATTTGTTTCTCTAGCTTATTTACTTTTCTTTTGTTACACTCCTGCAGGGAGTTAATAGAGCATTTCCTTTTGTATCAAGTCTTGAGGCAAATGATATTATTGAAGTTCAAACGCCAATGCTCTACCAACTGGTAATGGAGCAGATTCAAGTTCTGCAGCATACTTCTTTCTAAGAACTGATCTTAGGATTATAATTCTCTTGTTGCCCTTGAAAATCAATATACCTGTTGATTTGCAGGTCCATTCGCAAAACTTCAATGTAGGGGTTCAAGCACTAATGCTTCTTGATAAAATCTCATCAAAGAATCAGATAGCCAGTGACCGATTTTACCGCGCTCTGTATTCTAAACTCCTGCTTCCTGCTGCAATGAATTCTTCCAAGGTAGTATCAATCTTCATTGTTCCCTTCTTTTTTCCTTCACTCGTTTCCTCATTATGCTCTAGAGCATTGGTGTCTTTCACTATTCTTTCTCCAGACCGTGCTTCTAAGATAGATGTTCACTTCTTAAATATCCCATATACATACGTGGAAACAGGGAGTATTCATTCTGTAAAATATGATCTGGAACATGAACCGGGTAAATGTGAAGCTGCTGAAGAAGGGAAATTGATCGATAGTGAGATTAGGAATTTCTCAATAACCCTAATTTGGATTTTCTTTTTCACAAACTTAATTCTTGGGAATGAAGAGACGATAAATTAGACAGTACCAATTGTGGAGGGAAATATCCTCAAAAGAATTCTCCATTGGTTATTTGTCTCTCAATTTGCTTCTCCGTGTCCAAAAAGAAGAGCCAATGGCATCCTTTTAGAAGGTAGGTTGGCTTCAAGCAGCCTCCCTTATCATGTCTGGTCTATCTGGTTGTAGCATTATATGCATACTGATCCTCAAGCTACATACCTGGCACAATCTTGAGCCTTCTGCAAAAGGGTTGCAGGATTCTACATTATTGCATGTTGGTAAGTTCTTGGTATCATTTATCATTTTCTTTGCACATGTACTTGCAGGAAGAAATGTTAATTGCACTACTGCAGAGAGCTATGACAAAAGATGTAAATCTAAAGCGTGTCGCTGCCTTCTCAAAACGCTTACTGCAGGTCAGTAATAGCAATTTTTCTCTCCATTTAGCTAATTGGTAAATAATGCTGAGACATTGGAAAAATGTTGCTGTTATATCCTTGATAATCTCAAGCCAATGAAATCCGATAATGTGATCAAATGTTTTACAGATTCTGATTGTTGTTAAGACTGTCAATAGAAGGGAAAAATATTTTTTTCCTGCTTCAATGAATTGGCTTTTGATTTAGGTTTGAACATTTTAATAGAATCTGTTTATTTTGGACCACATTGTGATGTACAAGATTTGGTATTTTTCTTCTCTCAACATTTGCTACTTGCATTGTAACCTTTAATTTAAAAATTCAAACAGGTTACACTCCAACTGCAGCCTCAGTATGCCTGTGGATGTCTTTTTCTTCTCTCTGAAGTCCTCAAGGCAAGGCCTCCCTTATGGTAAGTTGTCTAATTCTCTTAGTTTCCTAGATATTTTACAGAAACCAAAGGCTGTTGAGCTGCTTATGGCTTTGTCATCAGGAAGCACAAGTTTCGATCTTCGATCTTTGATTTTATTTTTTGTTGTCTCTTGGGGCCACCCTTGTGTGGGTAGTGATCCCTGCAAGCATTAGTGAATGCTCCAAGAGGCTAGTTTTCTCCTTTTCTGGGAAGAATAATGTTGAATTTAGCATTTAAGACCCAAAAAATGTGAAAATTTTATTATGCAGGAACATGATGCTGCAGAATGAATCAATTGATGAGGAGATCGAGCATTTTGAAGATATTCTGGAAGACACAGAGGATCAGGCAAAACCTGAAGCAGAAAAACCTGAAGATCTTGTGGAAGTTGATCATCACAGTGATAACGGTGATGATGATGAGAGTGATTCAGAAGAGGACGGCTCTGAATCCTCTGACACTGAAGATGGTGCTTCAGATAGGGAGGACTTCCTCATGGGTGAGGCTACCAAAGATATTGAGGAGTCTACACCGTTGTCTCTTGACAATAGCAGTCAACCTGTGTCACCAACTTCAAAGTCAACTCCTGGAGGGTACAACCCACGACACAGGGAGCCCGCTTATTGGTACCACTCTTTCTGCACTATATATTTTGGTATATCTTGGTGCCAACTTATTATGCAACTTGTGCCACATTTGTCTTTGTGCTGCTACATCCACAGCTCTTCATTCTGGTAATACTTTTAAGAGAGTTCTTGGGAACACCTGACCATTTAGATGACATAGATGTGTATATGCAATATGTGGAAGTGTTTCTGACCTGTTCTGTTCTTCTAGCGACTCCTCTGTCAAGTTATAAATGTTGCTCAAGTGTTCTCACATTTTCAATTTTCACCATTCTGTGCCTAGCTTTATTTTTTGGCGCCTTTGATGACTTTCCTATAATAAGGCACCCTGTTGGTCTGATATCATTTTCCATAACAGCGATGCAGACCGAGTGAGTTGGAGGGAGCTTATGGTTCTGGCTTCACATGTGCATCCATCAGTTGCTACCATGGCCAGAACCCTACTATCTGGGGCTAACATTGTTTACAATGGAAATCCATTGAATGATCTATCCCTCACTGCTTTCTTGGATAAGTTTATGGAAAAGAAACCAAAGCAAAGTGGATGGCATGGCGGTTCTCAAATTGAGCCATCAAAGAAGGTATGTTCAATTTGCCTAAACAATTTTGACTTGGGTAAGCTCTTATGACATTGAATTATACTGCAGGCCTGTACTTATGCTTTGTATTTGTTTTCTTAGCTTGACATGAGCAAGCATCTAATCGGGGAGGAACTTTTATCACTTGCTGAAGCGGATGTTCCACCAGAAGATCTTGTGTTCCATAGATTCTACGCTAATAAAAGGCCTTCCACTAAGAAGTTGAAGAAAAAGAAGAAAGCAGGGGATGATGGTGATGAAGAATTGTTTGGGGTGGACAGTGACGATGACAGTGAAGCCGAGGAAATTGACAACTTGCTGGACAAAGCTGATCTTTCTGCGGAAGCAGAAGAATATGATTATGATGATCTGGACAAGATTGTGGATGAAGGTGATGACGACTTGGTTGGCAATGTCAGTGATACAGAGATGGAGGTCCCCTTTGATGGGGCTGAAGGAGAAGATGATGAACATGTCTCCAACAATGATAATGATAGCGATATTGAGATCGGTGAAGTAGATGAGGATAGCGAGGACAATGATGGTGATGATGATTTCAAATTACACAACCAAAGCAAAAGAAAGGGCAAATTTGGTGGTGCTTCCCCTTTTGCAAGTCTTGAAGATTATGAACATTTGTTGAAAGATGACGCTCGAACAGAAGATGAACCTAGAGATGTAAAAGGAAAGTCAAAAGCACGCAGGGGAAAGCGTGACAGATCAAATAAGGCTGAAACTGGTGAAGGAAGTTCAGTGTCACCGCGGAAAAGAAAGAAGCAGAAAAAGCAGCAACAATCAGCTGAGTGAGTTCTGATCGAGTTGAGCATCTGACAGGTAACATGACTACATCTTTTGTTTAAGGTTCATTCCAATGTGAGCATTTAGTTGAGGAAAGGGATGTGGGGTTTTTTGTGTGGATTCAAAATGTCTTGCAAGTTGGGTTGCCATTCTAACTGCCTATACTTGTTGAGCGGTGAAAATGTGATCTTATGTGGGTTTGAGTGGTTCTTACCCTATTACCATTAGGCCTAGGGTTCGAACATAACCCCCCCCCCACCCTCTCAAACGGGACCATGCTCTTGATGTAGGACCAAAAGATAACTTTATTATATCAAAAATGTGAAATTGATTCTTCATTCATGCACTGACGGTGATTACATAAGACCGAACTCGGTGTTACAAAAGAGAGCGAGCTATCCCTGTCCATGCCATTCTACAGATGGGCACCTACCCTAATAATTACCACCACTGATCTCTCTCTCTCTCTCTTTCTCAACGTTTTTAAGCTATTTTAACTTCAACAGTCTTAGACTTGGGGGGTGGAGGATGCTTCTGAACAGCAACAGTCAAGACCCCATTCTCGCACTTGGCTGTGATTGCAGAAGCATTGGCATCTTCAGGCAATCTGAACTTCCTAAGCAACTTCTGAGGAGACCTTCTCTCCAGCCTCAAATACTTGCACCCTTCTTCTTCCCCATCCTCCCTCTTCCTCTTCCCGTTGCTTCGAATCACCAGCGTGTTATCATCCTCCACTGTTACCTGCACTTGGATTCACAACAAACATATGAGTACAGGACTCTAAACTCTCCTGGTACACTGAAGAGTGCATAGACCCATGAGTAGCTGCAATTTCCTAATACCCACCTGAATATCAGACTTGGACAAGCCGGGCATGTCCAAGTAGAAAATGTACTCCTTGGGAGTGTCAATAATATCAGCAAGAATTGAAGACACACCCTTGATTTGATGCGTATCATGAGACCTCCTACTAGAGATGCCATATTTCTCAAGATGTTCGGGCAAGTGAAGAAGATAACTCGTTGTTGCAGTTGTAAAGTCTCCATCTACAACCGGGGGTCTCATCTTCCCGAGTTTTGGGCGATTCTCTTACCAGTTTACCTTTCTTCGAAAAGAAGAAAATTTTGGGATATAAAGAGCAGGAAATGGAAGGTTCGAGAGAGGAAAGGTGGGGTTTCTCTCCCTCCCTAGCTGGAACGATCTAGAACAATCGGGGCCCGAGTTAGACAGCTGTAGTTCCATTCTCCTCATACTTGCTGACACGTAGTGACTGTGTTGGAACTCTACCGGCCGTTCGATTTTTTCTCTCTTTCTTTTTCTGTATACGTGGACTCATTCCACAGAGTGGTTGACTCAATGTGCAAGCAAAATGATTTTATAAACTTTGGAAACGAGACTGAATCCTAATTCGAAACTTTTTAAAAAATCTTGAAATTAAAACTGGGAATCGAATCTTTTTTTTAAAAAAAAAATCATAAAAATTGGAATAAAATTTGAATCAAACCGGAATTGAATACTTTTAGTTTACTATTGAAATTTTTACGATCTCTTAATAAAAAAGAGATGAAAGAAAAAGAATTTTGTATTTTTCCCATGTTAGTACACCACTGGGCAGGAAGAACGAGGGAGTGAACGTGCGGTTGCTTTTCCCCATGCGGCAAAATGGATCACCATTGGACACCATGAGCCGGATCATCCTAATGTACTCTTTTTTTTTTTTTTTTTCGTACCAATATTTGAATTTAAAATTATATTAAGTTAAAATTGTCTCTTTAAAAACATCAGCCTAATGTACTTTGTTTTATTCGTGTTTTTTTTTTTTTAAATTTAAATTTAAAATTTTATTTTGAGATAGTTTCACATCACATAACTTTGTACAACCTAACAAATTGCAATAGGTACAGTATCGGCCCATCCAATTCGAGCTGTTCTTTTGACGCCTATTTGGAGGATTACCAAGAAACCACGAGGGAAGCTCGTTTTATATATTTATTTATAATATTTTCGTTACAATTAAAAAAATACAAGTAAAACTCCTAAAAAAAAAATTAAAAAAAAAAAACTTTTTGTTTGACTCCCTCACTCATTTTTATTTATAGAAAATTTTGATAAACTTGTGGAGTTTTACAAATAAAGTTAAAATTCTTTGATAAGATGAAAAAAAATTATAATTATATTATCGTACCTAATCCGATAATTAAGATGACTTCAAGTTTGTCAAAGGTTTCTCAACTACAATATTTCAAAACAACTTTTACTCCGAAAATGTTAAGTTCTCGCCCCTTTGCACTTGGGTTTTTTTTTTTTTTCCCTTCATTTATAGCCTTGTTGACTTTCCTTGTACAATTATAAGATAAAGCGCACATTAAATAATTAAAATTTTAATCTATTATTTAAAAAATAATTAATTATATATTCATTAAACTATACCTGACTAACTGCACTTTAATTATGAAAATGAAAGGAGCATTAAGAAGAAATAGCCAACGTGCCCAATTTCCATTTATATATATATATATATTAATGTCGTTTTCCAATACAAGTCATGAAGGAAATGATAGTGGGACTTTTGAAAAGGTATCATAATCAAAGTGAATTCCTGCAATATGGAGCTTAACGCAAAAATGATACTGCCATCACCGTCCATCTGTGCGTGTTAGGAGCCCCAAATCAAATTATTCAAAAGGATAATCATTTGTTTCATCAATTAGGAAATGTTTATTTTGTGTTTATAATTTTCTCTTAAATGGGTTTTTCTTTCTTTTTTTTTTTTTCAGAATTTTAATTTTAACAGTACGTTTTAGAATTTATATTCTTTATAATTATGAATATAAGATGATGCAATGACTAGCAATAGGTCCTTTTTTTTTCTGTTTATTTATAGCAGTGAACTTTTTAGTATAAAAACATATTCTCTGAACAAAAAAAAAAAACAAATCATTTAAAGAATGTTCAATTTTCATCCTGAAAATTTCGCCTTCAAAAAAAAGGCGCAGCTGGTTTTTCCATGCTGGTATTGATGCCCCCTGGACCCCTCACGTGTGACCCCCCACCTCTCTCTTCGTTATAAAAATGGAACTCTCCTCAGCACTTTCTTCGCTAAATCTCTCTCTCTCTCTCTCTCCCTCTTTCTCTCTCTAAACTTTTCATTCATAGTTATGGCAAAAATTGGAAAGCTAACAAAGTTGAAGTCTGCGCTGAAGAAGTGGCCTTCCTTTGGCAAGCTAGGCCGCACCACCAGCAGCAGAAGCTCCGTGGCGGCGGACGACGACGGCACTAACCACCAAAACGACATCGAGATTAATGACAAGAACAACAACAACAACTCGCAGCTTCTTCACACCGTCTACGTTGGAAAGTCACGCCGGAAGTATCTCCTGGGTTCTGACGTCGTCAACCACCCTCTCTTTAAAGAGTTAGTCGACAAGTCCGAGGACGTCGAGTCCCTTGAGGTTGATGAGGTCGTGGGTTTCGAGGGCGGAGCTATAACGGTGTCGTCGTGCGAGGTGGTGATGTTCGAGCACTTACTGTGGATGCTCCAAAACGCTGACCCTCAAGTAGAGACTCTCCATGATCTCGTCCACTTCTATGCTTACTAGTTGCTGAAGAAAAGGATTGATTTTTATTGTTAATCTCGTTATTAATTGTTGTGGTTGTCTGCTTAGAGTCGGCTTTAGTTTTTTAAAGGTTTCAGAAAAAATCAAAGGTTTGTAGATATTTGTTGAGGTTAAGGTAGTAACCATTGAGAGTTTTAGTTTTCCTAGCATGATTTATATTCAGTATCTAGTGTAACGTTGTGATTTTATTTATTTATTTATTTTTTTTTTGTGGGGGTGAGGGTAGGGGTTGGGTACTGCGTGTTTTGATTAATGTTACATAGACGGATGAAGAATTAAACAGATAAATTTTATATATTAATTTATATTAATATATTTTAAATTAAATATTTATTTAAATTTAATTAAATATTGATCAAAATATATTGACGTAAATGTAAAATTTGATTTATTCGATTATTGATTCGTTTCGTTTAAAAAAATATTATTTTTTATTAGATTTCTTATTTGGTTGATATGGGAGAGAAGAGAGGGCTCTCAAAGATCAAAATTTCTTTTGTTGTATTTCTGTAAATTCAAACAAATGATGTTCAACAAATATATCGAATTTTTGGCCTATTTGTGAATTGTGATGGATCAGATGTCTCCTTTTGTTAATAAAAATTAATTATTATTTGGGTAATCGAGAATCACATTCTTCATGACTTAGTGATTGAGAGATCCAAAAACTAGTGAGCAGGCCCTGCCCGGTCAGATCCAAAAACTAGTGAGCAGGCCCTGCCCGGTCAATCAGCACACGCTTTGCTTGTCTTTGTCACCGCTCTCCAACGCTCCAATCCTCACCACTTTCTCCCATCATTCAAAGCGCAGGATGTTCCAGACAATTTACATGCAGAGGCAGACATTTTGGATTCATCAATAATAATTTAATATTTTCTTTTATTTTAATTGATATCCCAAAAACATACTAACTAATCTGATTTAAATATTATCAAATTTAAAATATAATATTTTTTATTTTTAAATTTCAAATCTAAAAAATTTAATTAAAAAAATTAATATTTTTACTCACTAGATTGACTGATCATCGCTAATAATAATTTGATATTCAACTGCATTAAAAGTGTGATATGGGTTCCCGTTTGCCATGTCCCAGTTTGATGGTTTGATGGCTCGCACTAACTTCTATGGTGTTAGATAATTAAGGCTTATAAAAGAAAAGGTTCTATTAAATGTTTATAAATAAGAAGAGAATTTTTCAATTTTTATTTTCTTTTTTTCTTTTTATAGGTAGATTCTGCACATGACATAAAGCATCACTAGTTTTTTCCTTTTTCCTTTTATAAAAAAATAAAATCAAATAAAATCAAAAAATAAAAAATAAAAAATAAAAATTGAAAGATTTTATAGTTGTCCATAATCAATGGGCTTGTTATCGCTTCAATTAGATCATAATTGTCTCTCATGTTACACGCATCAAATAATGTCCCAGAAAAAGAGTAAGAAGAAGCCTACGATTTGGAAGAATTTTGAATACCAAGGATTCTTTTAATTATTTTTTTTAAATATCAATATTTACATAAAGATTAAAAATAAATCTTATTTTGAGATAATATTTGCAATTTTGTGAGCTGAGTATGTACAAGCCGTGGCCTCAAGCCAAGAATCTAGTTATTTTTTGTATATTTATCGAATAGCATCTGTATAAATGAGCGAGCAATTTAATAATTATTACATTTGTTAGTTTATTTTTTCTTCTTTTTTTTTTTTTTAAAAAGAAGTTCGATTTCATATAATAATTTTGATTTATATAGTGATACGAAAGATTAATACCATTGTACAAGTATAAATTCACAAACTCTTATTAAGGAAAAAATAAATAAATAGCGTCTTCATAAACTTGTATAATCATATAAAATTTGTATAATCATATAAAATGGAAGGAATGGTTGACCAAGTATAATAAATGATTGAAAGTATTTGAGATCTTTGCTTTTTGTGGGCTCAAAGTTCCCATAATGATTACCTTTTGTTCATGCATTTTATATAAATATAAATATATATAAATATATATATGTATATGTTTTCTTATAATTGTATGTTGGATGCAAATTTTCTTACTCAGGTAGAAATATCTTAATTTGAAACTTTTATCCGTAGGCTATACTTATACCAATCAATCTTTGAGTAAACGGGGGAAGTGTTGTTTTTGTTTGTCGTGGGTCTTCTTATCAAGAGATCGCATTGCAAATCGACTCTCCATTCTTGCTATGTTATCTCATCATCATCAATGATCAACAAAACCACCACAACCCTCTTGAGTAGTGGCCCTGGTTTTCTATAAATATGGATATATCTGAATTTGGGGGGTTGGGTCAATCATCTTCATCACCAAAAATTAGCTCACTGACTACACTATATGTACAACCAAGGTAAAAAGCGGATTCCGAATATGACACTGGAGAAGTTTAGAAAAAGGGGTCCAGTCCAATTTTTATGCGTGGGTGTGATGTTAGTGTCTCAAGAAGATGTTTTGTTGGTACGTTGTTTCAAATTCAAAGTCATTTGGTTAGCATCATTATTAGCCCATGTGAGTGGTGGGCCGACTCTTGTTTCCCACCTTCCTATGGGTCCCGCCCACTGTTTCACACTCTCCTTTCCCTGATCCCCTTGTTGTTTGCAGGTATTTGGAGATGATAATAAGATTAATATATAAAAAGTTACAAAGTTGGCAAGTCACGACGTGTCAATTTATAACATAAGATGACTTTGGAGTTGGTCTGCATTTTAATTTTTATGCAATAACATGGCTAATCATGTCTTGGCCCAAGAGAATCAAAATGGCATTCATTGAAAAGTAGCCATGACTCTATCCTTCATTTTTCTATTCAAAAACTCAATCCAAAATTGTCCTTGTTGGGAGATGGTTTGGCTCGGTTGGGGAAACCCCCACCCCAGCTACTAAAAATGAATCTAGGATATGTACCAATGTGTCTCATGTATGTCTAGTTCTCATCCTACCTAGTTAAAAGTGAATGAATTAGGTACAAAAGACGCAACCATTCCATTCTCCATGCATACCTTATTGTACGTGCGGAGTTCTTTTGGCTTGTGCATGCATCCCCATCACCTAAAAATGCTTATAAAATATAATTGTCTAGAGGTTGAGAGACAAAGGCATCCTGTGGTTCCAATTTTGCACAAGGCCTCTTAAGCTGAGCTACGCTGCATTCTTATAAAGCCTGCATAATAATATAAATGTGACTTCAATTACCCACCAAGAAAGAGAAAAGAAAGAATTAATTAAGCACAATTCCAAAACTACTTTTTTTAAAAAAAAAAAATTTTATTGTATCAAGATTTAAACCGGAAGCATCAAGTTAAGGTAAGGGAGTGTGACACATGGAGACTTCCAAAACTATATGGTACCATGTAGCTGTTTGTGTCCAACTTTAAGCATATTACCATTATCATATTTTACTTTTCATAAGTAGGCCTAAAATCAGAAATTTATTTTGGAAGAGTGTAGTGCAATTTTTTTTTTATGAATTATTAATAAAGAGTGTATATATATATATATTTCATTTTAAAGAATGAGTAATGCACTCCCACCCTTGGCCACGACCATGGCCTATAAGCTAGTAAGAGAAGATTATTTGATAGGTAGGTATGATAGTTTTTCATTCATATTAAATTCAAATAAATGATTCATAATATATTTAACATTACAAATTATGTAAGAAAATAGTACATGAATGAAGACTACAAGAAAAACCTTTAATAGCATCTCAAGTATAAAAAAGAAAAGGGGATGGGAAAGAAAATGGTGGAGTGGCCCACAAGAAGATTTTACAGAATCAAAATAGAAAGATGGCCTCCCTCACTGTGAACAAGCAGGACATTTATGGATGTGCATGAATGTAGGGCCCTTAAATGCATCAAGATTGTTGAGTCAAAAGGAAGGAAGAAGACGGAGGAAATATACATATAATTTTGTTATGTATTTTTTATGCACAATTCATGGAATATGGAACACAACACAAACTCATTTTGGCCAAATTGCTCTGCCAGCTGCACTTGCTCTTACATGCTGACAACAGCTCAATAATTTGCTATTTGCTGCTGCTTGCATAATATCTCCCCAAAGGCCCTACACTTTTCTTCCCCACTTGACTCCATTTTACACTTTGCACTGATCTAGGTTGTTAAGTGTTCTATGTATCCACTGCCCATTTTACTGCTTTCCCTTGCTGCACCCAACACTATTCATTCTCGTAATGAAAGTTCTAACAAATATCTCTAACAACCAAAATTGCACCCACTCCTTAGCCAAACATGGGAAATGGAAATCATTTGTAATAGGTAGTCATGCTTTGGCATTTGATAGGGCATGCAGTGAAAAAATAAGAAGGTAAAGTCAGAAATTTATATTACAGTGTATTTGAAATTTTAATTTTAGAGACATTTAATTTTTGTGGGGATAAACTGGCGAAGGGAAGTAGACCTTTCACCTACCTAGCTGTATGTTGCAATTAATTTTCAGGTTGCCCTAGCCCTGCTTCTAGACAGAACAAGGAAAAGCAAAACATGGGTTGGGGGGACAGAGATTAGATTTTCAAAGTCATATACCTAAATTTAGTATTCAATTTGCTGGACTCAATCACATCGTTATGGACACACGTGGAGCACAGTTTGATGATTCGCCCATAAGCTGCAGTATAATTTTTGCAAACTGTTTGATGATTTTTAACTTGGTCTTTGTAGCTTTCGCTAGCACAGCTGACATGGACATGAGCTGCCAAGTGTGTGTGTGTATATATATATATATATATATATATATATATATATATATATACCTAAAACGAAAAAAATATAGCCAAGCATGTTCAGAATAATTTAATTCCATTAATTTCAACCAGTTCAAATCTGAAGAAGAAAAAAAAATTACATTCTTAATGTGTAGTCCTCGAGGAGCAGCTATGGAGTAAAAGGTACCAATGTTTTGCTTTAGATTGGACCAAGAAAGTTAAGCTGCAACTGGGACATCAATTGACTGCACAAAACTATTTAAACACAGAATTCAGAGTCTACATGAAAAAAGGGGGAAAATCAGATGCCTAGTTTGATGATCTAAGTAGCATCTTTTTCTTAGCTCTTTTCATCATCCAATCTTCAAATTCTTTAGTATCGTAGGGAATCCTCAGAATCCCTTGGTTTCGGAAACCGTATTCTTCTGCAGACCTACACAAAAACCGCAGAAAATCTGCATGGCAAAGCTCTTTTGTATGCACCATAAAGTACTTAATATCATTGTTCATTCCAACACAAATTGGAACATAACCTCTGGGTGTCATCAAATGGGATGATTCCACTTCTTCGAATCTCTTAAATCCGCGAACTCCCACAACCATTTTGCTCAACTTGCTAGCCTTCAATCCCATTTCTTCTTTTCTCGTTCTTGAAATGCTTAAAAAAATATAGTTCTTTCTTGCTCTATTGCAAGCTTTGTTGAGAGTTTGCGTGTTGTGTTTACTTCAACTGTGATATGTATATATATGTGTGTGTATATATATATAATCCATATGAGTAGCTTTTCAAGAAACTTCAGCTGCATGCCGTGCCTACAACTATGTTCTTACGTGGGTCCTTTTTTTTTTCCTGGATTCCATTTGCCAATGAATATATTTTTGTACTCACTCGTATGTTTTTGCTGCAGTGACTCTTTATCCTCTTTTGAGTCAAATCTTGTTGATATTCATAGTCATGAATCATTTGATTTCTAGAAAAGTCATGCGCGTTTATATTCATAGTCAAATCTTGTTGATATACATTTAAGAACATTTAAAAATTACATTTCTTTATGTTTTACTGTTTTGGACTGCTTTCAATGATTTTATTAATATGTTAATCAACGAAACTATGGCCTTCTTTAATGTCTTTTTTCGGAAGAATAACCTTTCCTACAACTGAAGGAATGAGATTTCAGTGGCACACCATCCTCTCTTACCGGAGGGATTATCGTGAAAGGATAGACTAGTGTCACAACCCTACTCCTTTAACCCGATAATTTCGAGTTCAAATCTTGATATAACACAAAAAAAGAGAGAGAGCTTCACAGAAGTCACCGCCAAGCAGTCATTCTACAATTTCCATTGTAATGATATTTATGAAATTTGTAGTTGTTGTATTTTCCCTTAAAGATCACTAATAATTCTATCTTTCTATTTCATAAAATATTGAATAGCGATCCAATAGTCATAAATTTCATACACACCTATATATGTGAGAAATTTAAAAGAGTTCATATCCAAATGACCAATTTTGAGAGCTCCCAAAAAAAAAAAGTTGCTTTCTATTGCTCTTGGAATTTTCATGGGTTTTATCTCAAATAAGGAGTGAAAGTAGAAATTTATACAAATACAATGTGTACTTAAGATTACAATTTTAAGAGACAGAGTAAACATTTTCATGAAGACAGACAACGATTAAGGTTTTAAATTGCCTGTGTCTAACATCAATCATTGAACTTTCTACAAGGAAAAAAAAAGGAATTATTTGATTACAATTAAACACTTACATAAACATGGTAAAGGAATTTATAAATAGAGTTATATTTCGGAGGCATCTTTTTCTAACAAGATATTTTTACATCTTAATGTATTATATTCAAAATACAAAATAGTTGGTTCAAATGGTGTGTTTAAAGTGACTAATCACAATTGGTCGCTAAATTGGGATGTATGAATTAGGCATTAGCTCGGACGTGTAAATAGCATTTTTCATAATAATAATAATAATAATAATAATAATAATAATAAAAAAACATTTCTTCAAAAACAAATGATAACAATTTCTACTAAGATTGATGAAACTCATGCTGCAGATAAAAATTGTTGTACTTCTCTCAAATGATAAATTAAAATTGGTATTTGTTATAAAATTGGCTCATTAAGAAAAAGGATAATTTCATGCGAACTCTTAAACATTTATCCATTTTTTATTTAGTTTTAATTTTTTTTAATTTTCCTATTAAGTTATACATGTTTAGAGGTAATTTCAATTTTAATTACATGATGGATCATATGATAGAATTACTAACATATCATATATTTTAGTGTTATATAATTATCTTAACATTTAATAGTTATTAATATAGCTCTCACGTCATAAAAAATATTCAAAAAATATAAGAGTTTAACGGGAACTTTATTTACATTGTCCAAATAATAAGAATTTCTATAAAATTATTAGTGTATATTTTAGTCTCTTGGAAAAAAAAATATCACCGTCAAGGCCATGACATCGTCGCGTAAAATATTATCTTTTTATTTAATCAAAAAGAGTATGATTAATTAATAATTTTATCTTAAAACAACAAATCGTGACTAGATCAAAAAATTTATGTTTCAATAGGAGAAATTAAAATTTTTAGGATGAATAGTTACATAATCTTATTATTATTTTTTAATAAGATTTCAAGTGCTAGTAAAAAATTTCAAATTAATAAAAGATAAATAACTAATTTAGAAATTTGGGCTGGACCTTGAAGTGGTCCATCAAGACTCAACCCAGTACGACCTTTCCCACCATTTTATGATGGGCTTCATGCGGAAGCCCAGCCTATAGTTCCCAAATGACAATCACCCCGCCCTCTCCCTCTCCCTCTCTCTCTGTGAGAAGGATTGCATCAAGTTTGGGGCTTTAGGGTAGAAGAAATTAGAAAGCGGGAAATGTCGAGGTTTCGAGGAATCTGGCAAGCTTCTTTGAATGCTACCAAGAAAGGTAGGTACCCACTTCACTATTTCTCTAATTCCTTAAATTTTATTTAATGATTGCTTCACTTCTGTTTAATCTTATGCTGTTGTTCCTAGAATTGGCTGCATAATGTTCTTTCTTTGTTTAATTCCACCTGAAATGACTGTTGGATTTTGCTACTAAAAATAATTGATTGCATATAATAATTCCTTAATTTTGTGTAAGTTATGTTTGAGTGAGAAGTTTTTGAGACAAGTATTTTTGATTGGTGAAATTTGTTAGCTCTCACATGGAATGTTGAAGAATGGATCCCTCCAAGTGAGAGATATGTTTTCAATTTCAATTCAAAAGATGAGCTCAAAAGGTGGCATCTTTATTCAGATTCTGAGTATGGAGGTGATCTGTATTTTCAAGCTTTGTAATGCTTGCACTAATTGGGCTTACTGAGATGTTGCTGACCTGGTTCCCTCTCTTTGGGTATTTGGTTCTAGGTCAATCCTCAGCATCGTTGGAGATCACAGATACTGGCAATGGACTCCGCGGTACTAATATAACGCACACCCTCTCCAACTTTTTATCTTGAGATATTTATAGGGCTACAAGCGTGTGCACATAATATTATTTCTTCAAGTTTGAACATCAGTACGCATGAAGCATATATCTCCTTATTTGAAGATTTTCCTGTGCTTTGTGTTTGACGTATGCATGGTCCTACACAGTCCTTTGAACGTGGACATGTTAGTGCTTGGTGGGTTTTCTTTGTAGGCCTCTTTGGTTGGCCGAGAAGTTGGTGTACTGACTACTGAATTAAACTGATAAAGGGACTACTCTGTGTGGCTCAGCGTTGTTATATTGGTGGAAGTTTATGCTTTGATTGCCAGGCTTGTTGGTTCAGATTTTACCACCTTCTTTTATTTTTTTTTTGGGGGGGGGTATGAATCAGCTCAATCTATTTCACTTTAAGCTGTGCATAGTAAGAAAAATAATCACATCTTAGTTAATTACAGTTCTAGTGAGTATTGCATTGTTACTAGAAATGTTATTTGCAGATGGTATGTTATCGATATTCTTTTTTGTATACAATTCTTAGTTGCTCGTGGTTCATTTGACAGGGGTTTTCTCTGGAAATCTCTCCTTGGATGTAAGTGAGGCTTCGGGCTGGAACATTTCGAGGAGTGGGTTTTGTGGCATGCGTTCAAAAAAGGTAAAACTTCTCATTGCCCTTTACGTTTGCTCATAGCATTTCAGTTCAGCAAAATAGAAGACTGCAGATCTCAAGCTGAAGTTAGTAATTTGTTTGCTAATGGAAATTACATCACAGCCAATTTTTGTGTCATCCCCAAGGACAAGTGTTTACATTTTGAGAAGTCAAATTCTTTTGATAGTAGTAACCATTTTGAAAAAGACTTTATTCTTCGATTTCTTCATGTGTTGAGTGTTTTGCCAGGTGATGATTCCTTGATCATCATAGAATGTTTTATGGTATGCTCTTACTTGCACGTGCATGTTGCAGTTTGATGGTTTCATTGACCTCGAAGCATATGATACGATAGCTCTGAAGATGAAAGGAGATGGGAGATGTTACATATCTACTGTAAGTTTTTTCTTTCTGATTTACTGCGTCATGAAAGCAGGTGCTTTACTTGTTGTTGCGGAATACTCCTTATGTCTTTTTCTCTGTGTTTTCGACCTTGGCCTTCCATATTAATCCTTACCTTCTGCATTCCAGATTTACACGGAGAATTGGGTGAATTCACCTGGACAATTGGAAGATAATTCGTGGCAAGCATTTGTATTTGTTCCTAAAGACAATTGGTATATTACAAAGGCAAGTTCTGCATTATATTTCTAATACATATATAGTCTGGGGGTTTCTTTGCCTCTGTTGTCTTGAATAGCATTAAATCTCTCCGAAAACTATTTCATTGTGATCCAGATTCATTCATAAGTGACCAGAAAAATGTAAAGCCATTGCTGTTGGTTATTGTGCCATTTCTTTGAACTTTATTCACTTTGTGCATAGGGCTTTATGTCACATATAATTTCTATAGAATCCGATGCTTAAATCATGAATGTTGTCCCCTAAACTCCGGTAACAAAAAGGGAAAGTGGAAGCTTTTAGTATCATGGCTTATATTATTTTTTCTGTCATCAAAGTATATGGTTTTGCGATTGATGTTGGTCCTCAATGTTAAATCATTGTAAAGCTGGCTTAGCATTTACAGTAAAATATATTGTTTATATGTTTCGCACATTCCAAGAACTGAGTTTGAGTTGGCTGCTTTAAAAGGTTAGCATTTCAAACAACAAAGCAACCTCAAGTTTGTGCATGCTCAATTTTTTTTTTTTTTTTTTTTTTTTTTTGGGCATTAGTACGGGAATAGTTTTGAGTATAAAACATCTGGTCATTCCTTATGGTTTTTGAAATTTTGGCGTCTCAGATACCTCTTGCACGATATCTGCCAACATGGAGAGGTAATGTCATAGATGCAAACCTAGAAATGAATCAGTCACGGATCCTTGGTATGTCTCTCTCTGTCAATGCTGAAGGTGGTGTCCCAGGTGCTAGAACTGGACCTGGTGATTTCAAGCTGGAAATTGATTGGATCAAAGCCTTGAGAACAACACAGTGATTGTGTGTGTATATTATACATCACAGTGTTAGTTTTCTGTACTAAAAGCTTGAAAATACATGGTGTTTACTTATCCTCACATATTTATTCGTGGATCTTTTTGCCCAAGTTCAACCCTAAGAATCATTAACATCAGCATAAAACATCTCAAAAACTGAGCTCTCAGGTCCTTGATTTTGAGCTCTCTCCAAAGAAATGAATAAAAATAACCAGAAGAATAAAATTATGGGTAAATTTTATTGATTTTGACTCTCGATATCTGTTGTTGACACTAGAACACAATAATTGGTGAATCTTTTTTCTCAAAATTGCACCACCCCTGCATCTTGAGCTTTTGTCAAAACAGGTTGACTAATGACACTAATCAACTTCGTAGTTCTTAGAGGGGCTTTCCTGCAGCTTTTGCGATCAGTTTGCTTAGTTCTTTTTATGTTTTATCTCAAATGTGTTGAAATTCTTGCATCGCTTGCAATCTTGTTCTTGTTAGCCTTAAGTGGAGAAGAGAAGTGCACAATTGTCATGTAGCTGGAAGTTACAAAAGTTAATGGTCGCTTGCTCAGAAACAATGCTGGGTCTTTGTTGTAGTTGAAAAGGTGGACTGCAGATGTTGGGGATGAGGACAAGTATTGGTTGGGTGTTGAAGATTGGTTTTCCTTGAATTGATCCTTTTGTAATAATCTGAGTTTGGAAGCTTCAAGAAGCGACTAATGGATATTGTGGCGGGCTCAGACATAAATACAATAAATCTGGTTCACCCTGGTGTGGTGGGGGGGGGGGGTAGCATAAGAGTGGGGAGGGGCTTTGAGAAGATTAGATTGAGCTTGACTGGTGCCACCTCGCCCATTATGTGGGCTTGGTGCCGGAACCATCAAATTTACACCAATTTTGTTAAAGCCGCCATGTCTCAATCCCGTGGTTGAGGTATGGCGGCTTGTTAAAGTTTAGCACTTGGCCAACTATCTTTTGTTGGAGGCCTAACCTTGACGCTTGCCATGAATTCCAGGACTCTTGGGCCTATGGCCTATCTGATTTTGGTTCAACTTGAACTCCAATTTTAGGTTTGACCATGGAACTGTGTCTGTTTGCAGGCTATTTTTAAGGTTTTTGTGTGTGATTACTTGGCCAATTCTCGGGCGATCGGGCGCTAACAACGAGAGATGTAAGCAGAAAAGTAAGAAATATATTGGAATCAGTGTAGGCAATTTCTGAGGTTCACCAAATGAGTTTTCGACCCTTAACCCCATTAGCTGGATCTTCACAAGAATTGAACATGTTGTACGGCCCAGCATCCAAACTGAAACAAGACCGGAGCTTCGGGAGTGTACGACAACAATACGAACTTTTTAAAGAAGAACTGCAATCTACAGAGTTAACTCGGTTAGTAATGTCGAACATGTTCACTAGTATATATATATATATTTTTGTCTTCTATTTTAAGTCATGAAAATCCATCTCAAGTTTAATTTTTATTTAAACTCGAATTTCAATTTTAATTTTTGGGAGGTTAATGATGTGGGGGATGTTTATTTTTTATTATGATAAACTTTTTGATTTACGGTAAATATAATCCATTGGATAAAGTCTTATTAGTTGTAAAGAACTTTGGTTTATGATAATATTTATTATAAAATAGAAAGTTTACTATAAATTGAGATTTTTTACTGTTAATAAATTTTTATTTATCGTGAATGAGCTATATTAATCAGAAATGGAGAGATTTTATAAAATATCCTATTTTTGCTAGTAGAGGGCGACAGTAAGAGATGTTTTGATATCTGATGGATGTGAAAGATCTGACGAGACGAGAGTGGAGCCCCCACACTAACCTCAGTTTGCCTTTTTCTTTGTTTTTTTTTAATGACATGACAAACACCATTTTCTTATTTGAATGAGAGTGGAGTGGATGATGTTCTGTCCTATTCTATGTGCAGTGGTTCTTCTGAAAGCAACACTATACCTGCCTCCATGTTCCCTCACTTTTCATACTTATACGCATTCACTACACCATCCATATTTATGTATCAACTTTTTCAACCAAAAAAATAAATAAATAAATAAAACCACACACGATATTTCAGGCGAATAGAAGGGGTAATCGAATTTTCAGATGTTTAGTGTTTCAAGACATGACATGTTTGGGCATTACCTTTTAGAGGCACGTGGTGACTTGATGAACATCACGTGAACGGTGGCCCAGTCAGAGTCGGACTATTCGAGTTCTACAGAGTGGGCCATTGCCTTGTGGTTTTTGTGTTGCATATGAGAGAGAGAGAGAGAGAGAGCCCTCTTTGGATTCTTTTCTGGGATCGTTAAATTTTGTTTGTGTAGAGGATTTTGAACATGAAAATAAAATCTTAGATTCTTCATAAAGTCGTGAATCATTGGCCACACAACTTACTGACCCCATATAGATATCTTTTTAGTTTACTATTCTTCACTTGTTTCATCAGTGACTTCATAATGCCGTTTGGCCCAAAAGCCAAGGTCGTCATGATTTTCTTATCCAAAATCTAAATATTCAATCAACTCACCAGTCAACACAGGAGACAAAGCACGCGTGTACTATACCATGCACCCAACTCATAAGGTTAATTTAAGGATGGAAAGCCCTTGCCATGATACATCAGTCACCTTATTTGCTGATCATCTTTTATGTTTGATTGCCCACAATTGGGCTAATAGAATTCCACCATGATTTTTAGCTTTGTTTTCTATTGGGTAATTGATGATTTGGTTGTTTGTGTTGATTAAGATGGACGCCTTCAAACTTGGATTTTAGCTGACTCATATCTTACCCTATTACAAGTTGTAACCTTGTAAGGAGGAAAACCCTATGAATACAGGAAGTTGCTTGAATAATAAAAGGACTTTTATGAAGAAGCAATCAAAAAGGGCATATTTTGTAACCAATGATGGAAACTCCCAACACAACGTTGAAAAGCCCTAGCTGGGAGATATCCTCGATCTCCATCAAAGAGGAAGATCATCTACAATGAAACAAAAAGAAAGTTAGAGTGGAGGAATGCAACACGCAAGATCATAAAGTAGTGAAAGCATCCTTTAAGGATAAATTACTAGGGTAAAATCATAGTCAATCTTGGATGGAAGAAGAATTAATTGAAGAAAGTGAAAAAAGAGATGAGTATGGAGTTACAGAGAACTAGGAATCGGAAGGAGTGAACAACTAGATGCCAACGGTGTCATTCTCAAAAGAGGAACTAAGGAAGCTTTGGCAGTCTCAGAGAAAATCGCTCATCATCAAACTTCTAAGAGTATAGGATACCACTTGATGCTCTTCAAAATCAATCAGTTGTGGAGGCCAGTGGGAGGAATAGAGTTACTGGATTTTGGGGAGGGTTTCTTCCTAGTAAAATTAGACCTTTTCCAAGACTACGACAGAGCTTTTCTGCAAGGCCCGTGGATGATCCACGATCATTACCTCACCGTGTAAAAATGGATTGCGACCATGGTTCCCTCCTGCGTCAGCAAAGATACAGAGAACAGCTCCCGATAGAATTCTTTAACAAAAATGCCCTAATGGAGATAGGAAAAGTTATGGGGAAACCAATCAAGGTGGACTTCAACATGGCGAATGTACAAAGAGGAAAATGTACAAAGGTATGTGTAAAAATGGACTTGGAGAAACCTCTGATCATTAATATCAAAATAGGAAGGAAAACTCAAAAGATTATATATGAAGGATTGCATGTCATTTGCTTTAATTGTGGGAGAGTGGGTCACACAAAGGAAAAGTGTGGTGGACAAAAGAACAAAGATCTAACTCAGGATCAGGGGCGAGATAATGAAGCAAGGAAAGAAACTTGCGAAGATTACCGGACTACATGGAGGTGAACGATGGCTTGGGACCGTGGATGATCATGTTCCAAAAACCAAAATTTTCTAAATCAAGCATGGTTAGAGGGAAGGAAAAGAAAGATAACTTTCACCACAATAAATTTGAGGGTTTGCAAGTAGTCAACGGTAACCCTAGGGATGAGTGCTTAGCTCAAGCAATAGAGGGAAGTGGTTTAGAAGGGATGTCAATGAGGGACAGGGAGAGAGGGAATGAAGGTTAACTTGAATATTTGAGGTTAGAAGGTGTGAAAAAAGGAAGGAGTAAAAGCGAAGGTCTAAAGGAAAGAAAAGGGCAGAGATAGAGAAAATAATGACTCAAACTTTGTCTCTAAATCTTGTACAGGAGAAGGAGGGGAAGGCATGTGAGGCAAGTATTAGCATCCAAACTGGTCAGGTCAGACCTTTTAAAATGGAGCCATAGAGAATAAGAAACTTTAATCTTGGAAGTCCTGGACCTAGGCTAATGGAAATTATGGTTAATGGGCCAAAATTTAAAAGTTTTAAGAGAGAACTTCGAATGGGTTTAGGACTTCAGGACCTTTAGCCATTCTTAGACCTCAAGACTTAGACCTAGGAGATGATTTTCTTAACTTTCCAGCCCATCTGTATATAAAAGAAGGTAAAGTTTAAAAATCAATGGTAACCTGTGATCTTGATGAAGATAAGGAGAAACAGAAGGCGGGCCTCACAGATATGGAGTTATGAGGTGCTCCTTCCCCTTCATCTCCTTTGCAATTTCCCAATGAAAATTAAAATGATAGCTTGGAACTATCGAGACATTGGTAATGGTAGATTCAGGAGGGGTTGTAAGGAGTTCCTCAGAGATCATGACCCAGATGCAATTTGTCTGTCAAAGATGAGAGCAAGCAATAACAACTACTCTACTTTCCTCAAAGAATAAGTTGGGATAAGGAATTTATTATCCCCTCCATTGGTTCTAAGGGAGGTTTGTGGCTTATGGAACTCTAATAGAGTGAACCTATCAGTGTCTCTCTATAATGATCAAATATTTAAGTGCAGATCAAGGAAGGTCTCACAAGCTGGCAAGTCTCTTTTATGTGTGTCCAACCCAATGAGTAGGCGAAGGAGGTCTTCTGGAGCAACCTAGCATGTCAAGCAACTAATATTCATTCCCTGTGTATTGTAATAGGTAATCTCAATGATATTGGTGGGTTAGAGGAAACAAGCAAGCCTAATGCCCGCAGTTGGAGGAGATGTCGGAGACTGAGGAGGTAGTGGGAGACTTACAATTTAATGAATCTTTAAGCTGCAAGTCCTAAGTTCACTTGGACCAAAACTCTCCAGGGTAGGGTGACCCTTCAGCATGAGTGACCCTTCAGCAAAGGTTGAATAGAGTATGTATGGTGTATTAACCAAGACAAGTTAGGGAGGTCGCAGTTAGTTACTTCACTTACCTGTTTGAGAGCTCAGAAGTCTCTCCTCCCAACACCAGCTTTCTGAGAGGCAGAAAAGAATAGGGCCTGAAGATCAAGAGATGTTGATTAATCTGGCTAGTGAAGAAGAAATCAAATTTACCCTCTTTTCTATGAAAGGTCTAAAAGCCCCTGATCTGGATGGTATTTAAGCCATTTTCCTCCATTGGTATTGGATTACAGTGAAGTATGCCCTCTACACCTTCATTAACGAAGCCATTAGGAATAGATTTTTCTGGCCGAAGTTTGCTAATGCTTTCATGGTTTTGATCCCTAAGCAAACCAGCCCTCAAACTATGATAGATTTCAGACCAATCAATTTGTTAAATACTTCTTACAAAATCCTCTCAAAAGTCTTGGTCCAAAGGCTACGGCCCATCCTCCAAAAGTTAATCGTTAACCATTAAAGTAGCTTTCTTTCTGGAAAGAGGACCTTAGACAATATTATTGTTATGTAGGAAATCATTCATTCCATTCAAGGGTCTAAGAGCAAGAGGAGTATGGTCCTGAAGGTGGATTTGATGAAGGCTTATGATAGCGTAAGTTGGAGTTATTTGGGTCAAGTTCTTTTGGATTTCAACCTACCTTTGCCTCTTGTGAAACTTATCATTTTCTCAATCTCCTGTGGTAACATTTCTTTAATTTGGAATGGCGAAGTCCTCCACCCCATCAAGGCTGGAAAAGGTCTTAAATAGGGAGACCCTCTCTCTCTGTACTTGTTTATTCTCATCATGGATTGTCCTTTTAATATGTTCCAAGATAGGGTGAAGAAAGGGTCTTGGGTTCCGATCAAAGTATGGAGAAAAGCTCCTCCTATTTCTCACCTGTTTTTTGCAAATGATCTCCTTCTTTTTGCAAAAATCGATCATCTAAGCATGAGTTGCCTAAGAACCTTCTCGGATGAAAGAGAGCTTAAGATTAACCCCCTCAAATCCAAGTTTTGGATTGCCCCCAATACAGATTGGTCCCTTAAGTCTTCTCTAGCTACGGCTAGCAAATTTACCCTCACCAATGATAAAGGTAAGTATCTGGATTTTTCGATAATTCACAACAAGATGGACAAACATATGTCCATGCAAATAGTTAAGAAAGCTTAAGACAGATTAAAGGGATGGAAGGCCAAGCTTTTGAGCACTGCTGGAAGGAGAGTCCTTATCCAAGTAGTTTTAGTAACCATCCCCATTTATACCACGCAAGCTGTCTAGCTTCTAAAGAATATTTGCCATAAACTTGACCAGCTGAATAGGGACTTTTTGTGGGGCTGGTCTTGTAAGCACAAAAATGTGCATCTTGTGAGATGAAATACAGTTTGCAGAGCTAAAACAGAAGGGGGTCCTGGCCTTAGAAGGATAAGGGATTGCAATTTGGCTCTCTTGGTTAAATTGGGTTAGAAGTTGATGAAAGGTGAGAAAGTTTTGTGGTATGAAATGTTGAGAAGCAAATATCTCAAGGTCAAAACTTCTTATGTTATTAGCTCAAGCCTAACACATCTAGAATTTGGAAAGGAATCTTGCGATGTAGAGAGTATCTTAAGCGAGGGATAAAGTGAAAGGTGGGGGATGGCAACAAGATTAGCTTCTGCTCAGACACTTGGTGGGCAAAGAACCTCTTGCCAACCATGCTTTATCCGCTATTCATGGTAATGATCTAGATCTAAGGGTGGAACATTTCATTGATGACAACAAAGAATGGAAGACCGAGGTGTTAGAACACATTCTTCCTGGCAATAAGGTGGCGAAGTGAGAAGTATCATTGTCCAAGAGGAAGAAGCCATTCCCGATGACTTTTCTAGAGAGACAAGAAAGATGAGATCTTTTCTGCAGATTAGGCTTATGAGATCATCCAAAATTTGTGCTATGGAGGGCTCTCTTCTGATTTGGATTGGAGTTGGATTTTGAAAATAGACTACCCTAAAAGAGTTAGACTATTTTTGTGGTTGGTGACCCACAACAAGATTATAACTAATGTAGAGAGAAGAATGAGACATTTCTCTTCAGATGCAGACTATCCTCTTTGTAGGGGAGTAAAAGAATCCATTTCTCATTATCTCAGAGATTGTTATCGGGTTAGGGAAGTTTGGAGCTTAGAGTTTCCAGGGTTAGATAGTTGTTCAGGGTTTTGGGATAACAATATTATAGATTGGATCAAGGCAGGAAGTAAGGGTCATGCTGGTGGTTCCTTACCTATAAACAAAAGGAAGTTCGTGGCCACCATTTGGATTATCTGGAAGAGCAGATGTAGGTCTGTTCATCAAAAGGAGCTCCTCCACCCTATGCAGGTTGCTAGATGGGTTTATAGCTTTTCTATGTAGTTCTCTTTGATGGATGGAGGGGAGAAGAGGGAAGGTGATATACCCGATGAGTAAATTGGTTGGAGACCTCTAGATGAAGCTAACTTCAAACTCAATACTAACGGTTAGTAAGAAAAAATAGTGACTAGTTGCTGCAGGGGGTGTTCTGAGAAACAAAAGAAGTGGATGGGTAGTTGGCTTCTGTGTTAATATTGGAGTCTCTTCTGTGTTCGTCATCGAATTGTGAGAAGTAAGAGAGAGGCCTAGAATGGTCAGAAGAGGGAACTTGTATGGCATAGACTTGGAAGTTGATTTGCTACAAGTTGTTCAAGATTTGGAAGGAGGTGTGAACTATGAACACCCTCTTAGTCCGCTAATCAGAGAATGCAGATCTCTCATGCACCATGTTAATGTTGTTGCCGTTCTACACGCTCTAAGCGAGGGTAACCAATGTGCAGACCACATGGCCTCTTTAGGTCATTCAATCTCTCAGAGGTACAAAGAGTTCACTAACCCCCCTCAGGCTTTAGATGTTTTCCTAAAGCAAGATGCTGAGGGTCGCAAAATCCCGAGGAATAAAAGGAAGTGTCCTTCAGATAGGCCCTTTGGGATGGGCTTGTTTTGTTAGTTTTGTGTGTTCCTTCCTTCTCACAAAATAAATAAATAAATAAAGGACTTTGATGGTTTCAAAGCCTTTGAGAGCAAGTAATGCAATAATTCTTAAGAACGTCAACAATTTTATTTTTATTTTTGGGTAAATTACACTTTCTTCTTTTGTGGTTTGACCCCTTATTTTTAAAAAAATTATATATATATATCTACTTATATCCATGTGGTTTAAAAAAAACAATGAAAAGTGACGGATATAGTCAAAAATTAATGGAAAATTAAGATCCACGCATGAAAAGTCTAAGTTGACTCATGAAATTAATTTTTATTTTCAAAATTACCCATAATTAGGGGGAAAAAAAAAAACATTCTCTCTCTTCTCTCTCCTCTCCTCTCTTCTCCTCTACACACTCCAGTAGCCATGGTTATGTGAATCTTAGGCTCTCACAATCTACTTTGAAAATCCAACTCCACTCTCTTCAATTTCTTCACCTCGCATCTTCTGAATATCCAACTTAACTCTCTCCCCCCTCTCTCACACACACATACACACCCTCTCTCTCCCTCTCTCAATCTTTGTCTTCTTCGGATTCATCTTCACCATCATTGCCCCAAATCACTAACTTTCGACAGATCTTCTTGGTTTCGTTCTCTCTCTCACAAATCTTCTTCATCTTCTTCGTTCTCATCTTCACTATTATCATTGCAAATCACACACACCATCATCGTTCTCATCTTTTTCATCTTCTTTATTCTCATCTTCACCATCATCTTCATTCTTAGATCTGGATAGAGGTTGAAAATGATCCAACGATGGGTTTGATTTGGATGGAGATCAGAGAAATTTTAGGGTTTTGATTGTTGAACTCTCTCTCTAATGTTTGAAGATAATTTTTCTAGATGCAAACTCTACCAGAGATTTTTTTTTTTAACAAATGAATGTAAAAAAAAAAAAAAAAAAAAAAAAAAAAAAAAAAGAGAGAGAGAGAGAGAGTGAGGGGTATAATGGACAAATCTCATGTCTTCGTTATTTTTCCATTATTTTTTAATAGTTTTGTTTACTTGCCATACTTTTTAAAATTATAATGGCATAAATTGATATTTTTTTTATCATAAGGGAAGTTTGTGAATTTCGGCCAAATTATAAAAGGAGAAAGCATAATTTACTGTCTATTTTTTTATCCATTCTTTCTTTTTCTTTTTTTTTTTCCCTAAGGAATTAGAGAGAATAGCAAATGTGTTAATCTGTAGATTGTTTAGCACATGCAGAAACATATGCACAATTATATCTTCATGTTATGATTAGTATGAATATCATATATATATACACACACGCACACCCACACACCCCTCCACCCACCCATCAATGAATAGTCGGTTTAATGGGTAAGAGTGTTAGATTACGTTGAGAGATTTTTCCTTAAATTGACTCCGATAACATTTGAATTGAATTAATCAAAATATGACTCTGAATACCGATTGTTTATTAAAAAAATAATATATATATATATATATATATATATAGAAAAATGCAACAATACTAAAATCTTCATAATAAAAAGATTAAACTTGCAAATAATTAGTTTATGTACCCATTTGACAGGGTTTTTTATCGATTTATCTTCTCCTTATAATAGAAATCCTGTTAAACACTATTTTTTAGAAACTATTAAAAAAATGAACCTTTTTTTAGGAAGAAAAATTCAAAAAGAGCTTTCAAGAAAAAGCTCGTGGAATGAGCTTTTGCTTCTCTTTGTTTTTTTAATGCTCCAATATTTTTTGTTTTTTTATTCCATTTATATCCTCATATAATTGTTATTATTTCATTAATATCCTCACTTAAATAATACAAAATTTTAAATATACCCTTTAACTTTTAGTTTTTAATTTCACCTCAAAAGTAAAAAATAAAAAAGAAATTAATTTTTAAGTTTTAATTTTATTTTAAAAATAAAGAAAAAATCAACCAACTTTTAACTTTTTTTTTAAAATTATTATTTTTTACTTCTCCTTAAAAAGAGAAGATAAAGAGAAAAAAATTCTCTCAAACATACTCTATATCTGGTCCTTTTTTCTCTCTCTTCTGTTTTTTTCTTTTTTATCTTAAAAAATTAGTAACGGATCAACAAGAAGTTGTTTCATCTACGTATAAATATTTTGTTGCTAGAAATAGCTTAGCTTGTAAACAATGGTTCAAAAAAAAATGATAAAGAAATATTAGTTCCTCTTTTTCCTAGTTTCCAGGAGATACAATGATAACCCCTGGAAAATCACCATAAATTGTTCTTCTTTATTTTCAAGCAAAAACTTCTTCTTTCATATTTGAGTTTGTATTCACAGTAGATTTTGATAATATATATATAATGATAATTGATGGGACGTGGTCTAAGACCCAAACCAAAAGGAAGAATTCTCAAGAGGCCCATGAAGGACAATTACCGGTCGAGATTTGAATGTAACCATCAGCCGAAGGGTCTCAGTCGCCCAGATCAATCTATTGAAGGGTCTCAGTCGCCCAGACCTCCCAGACGATAAAGTCTCAGTCGTTCGGATCCACCGAACGATACTCACCAAGCGAGGGCGGTCACTCCAATTGGGCAAACAAATAGCAGCATATCAATCGGACGAGTCCCGATTGATTCTTTATCGGTTGAATGACCAAACGACAGGCAGCACCCCTAACGATTCCAAAGGAATGTTAGAATTTCCTTATCTTCGGTTTTCTACTTCATAACGGCAATTCTAGAATCTTTTAAAAAAGGAAAGTATCCCTCCCGAAGATGGAAGCTCACCCGATAAATGAGGATCGTAATCAATTCGTAATATTGGCTTTCGGGATTCTCGGATCGGCTCGATATGGAAGGCAGGGTTGGAATCCCCTAGCGGCATACGTCTCTCAGAGGTATAAATAATTCAAAAACCCTCAGAATCAGGTACGCTCTATAAGCCTAACACAGGGGACACACTGATCACAAGGAACAACATTCCCTCAACTCTCAATCTATTTTCTTTCAATCGAAAACCGCTCTTTACTGACTTGAGTATCGGAGTCATCCCGTCGAAGCACCTTCCGGCGGTTTTTGCATGTGTATCCACCCATTGACGGCTACTGTTCGGGTCAAGAAAGAGTTGATATCTGTGGAGCCAAAATCCACCTCCAACAGATTGGTGTCGTCTATGGGAAATAGACTGATTCTCTGAAATCTTATGACGATGCTTGCTATGGTCATCTCCGACACGGCACCAGCCAAAAGAAGAAGGCCAATCATAGGCTTTGACGATGATGACTTTCCAGCCAGAATAAATCTTCGTCGTGATGACCCTATAGTCATCACCCTCAAAATAGGCTCCTACACTGTAAAAAGGGTTCTCGTTGATCAGGGGGCAGATTGTGACCTCCTCAACTGGGACGCCTTCTGTAGGATGGGCTTCAATCCATCTCGGTTTTTACCGTCTACCGGATCCCTCCAAGGGCTTTCGGATAAACCCACTTATCCTGAATGTATCATTTATCTTCCTGTGACCCTAGGAAAATCCCATAATCACGCAACCGCTCCCATTCTCTTTCATGTGGTAAATCTCTACTCCCCCTACAACACCATACTTGGCAGACCCAGCCTGGATAATCTAGGGGCACTACCGAACACGAGACACATGAAAGCAAAGTTCAGGACACCGCTAGGGGTGGCTACCATAAGAAGCGACCCTGACCCCTATATCCTTTTTCGTGACACAAGGCGTACAATAAGCTTTCCCGGTCGACACTCTGCAACCTAGAGAGGACACTGAGCCGAGAGCCAAGCCTAAACCAGGCGAGGAAACGATCGAGATCCTTTTGACAAATGACCCCAGTTAAACAATCAAGATAGGAGCTAACCTATCACCTCCCTTACGAGAGGCCTTAGTTCCATGTCTACAACGACACTCGAAAGTCTTCGCATGGACTCCAGAAGATATGTCTAGTATAGACCCGTCGGTCATAACCCATAAGCTAACCGTTAATCCCGACTTCAAACCGGTTAAGCAAAAGAAAAGGATATTCGCCCTTGAACGCCAACGCGCCATCCAGGAAGAGGTTCAGAAGTTGTTGACAGCAGAATTCATCTATGAAGTCAAGTATCCCGAATGGCTGCCTAACGTAGTCTTGGTGAAAAAGGCTAATGGCAAGTGGAGGATGTGTGCAAACTTCACCAATCCCAATAAAGCGTGTCCGAAGGATAGTTATCCACTTTCCAATATTGACAAACTTGTAGACAACTCCTCGGGACACCAACTTCTGAGTTTTATGGACGCCTACTCTGACTAAAATCAAATCAGAATGGCACCGAAAGATGAAGAAGAGACCAGTTTTATCACCGAATTTGGTACGTACTGTTACCGAATGTCAAGCAACCTTTGAACGACTGAAAGAATATCTTATGCAACCGTCGCTGCTCTCGCGGCCCGTTCCTGGGGAGGAACTTTACCTGTATTTGGCCGTCTCTAAACGAGCACTCTGTTCCGTAATGGTAAAATAGGAGTTCGCCACCCAGAAGCCAGTCTATTACATCAACAGAATACTTAAAGATTCTGAAATTAATTACCGGCCGATTGAGAAGATAGCCTATGCTTTGATTGTCTCAGCGAGGCGCCTTCGACCGTATTTCCAGGCCCATACCATTGTGGTACTCACCGATCAACCACTGAAGCAAATCCTCCAGAAGAGGGATACGTCAGGACGGCTCTTCAAGTGGAGTGTGGAGATAGGTGAATTCGATATCCAGTACCGACCATGACCCGCAATAAAAGGCCAAGCACTGGCTGATTTTATTCTTGAATGCACGTTGCCCACGGTGTCTGAATGGCAACTTTCTAGCCATCAAGAAGAATGAGTCGCCCCCGAATGGACTATCCATATGGATGGATCATCAAACTCTTTAGGAAGCGACACCGGACTCATACTGGTAGGACCGAACAATTTTAAGGCGGAGTACGCCCTCTGTTTTGATTTCCAAGCCACCAACAACCAAGCTGAGTATGAAGCTCTGCTGACGGGTCTCCGGATCGCAACCAACATGAGAGCACAAAATATCATGGTGTTTACAGATATCCAGCTGGTCGTGAAGCAAATCGAAGGAGTTTACAAAACCAGAGACCCGGTCATAGCGAAATATTTAAGTAAGCTACACGAGACGATGGACTGATTAGGCAAAGTAGACATTCAACAAATCCCTCATTCGGAAAATACGCGAACTGACACCTTGTCGAAGCTGGCTAGTTCCGATTCAGTTGCTTCTAGTCGGATGGTATATATCGAAAGCCTGCAGTATCATAGCATCGATGAGCCTCAGCTCGGACAATCTCCTCTGCCCGATATGCTGAATCAATCACTTCTGAAAGTGTAAAAGTAGGAGTCACTGTCATATAATTCTTGATGCTTAATTGGAGGCCATCTTCAAATTTAAACCTCATCTGAGCTGGTGTAGCCATGTCGGGGACAAATGCTACTAATCTTCTGAGCTCAGCCTCGTACTTTGAGACTGACCTAATCCCCTGATGTAAGTGCAGAAACTCTGTCCTCATATTATCCTGCTAAAATGGGGAAAATTACCTACGGTCGAACTCTAGTAGAAAGTCCTCCCACCGCAGAGTCTATGTAGCACTGTCATGGATAGCCTCCTACCACGAGAGGGCATCCCCGTCGAGGAGTTTCTCAACAGCTCTCAACCTGAGCTCCTCTGTCAACCCCACATCAGTAAAGATCCTGCGAGTCCTGTTAATCTAGTGTTTCGCCACTATAGCATCACTACATCCTGAAAAATCTGTGCATCCGAGCTATCGTGACTCTTTCACCAACTGTGTAAGCTCATGGATGCACCTCAAAGTAACCGATGTATCATCGATCGGACTAGAAATGGATGGACCGGCCACCGGAGGAGGAATCGGTGTCGTAGGTGCAGGTACGGCCGCAGGTGCGGTCGCTGGAGCCTGTGGTGGAGGTGGTGGCATCTGCACCCCATATTTGCTGTACCATTCCTGCCATTGCCTCAAGGCGTCGAGTGGTGGCGGAGGAATCTCGGCTGTAACAGTCGATAGAGGTGCTGGGGGTGGCGCTGGTGAAGGTGCGTGAGTAGAGGAAGCATCCTCTGGTACTCGTGGAGTCTCGAGTGCCCTAGATGCATCAGGCACTGAGGGACTCTCTGGTGGTACACCGCACCTACTACGTCTAGGTGGCATAGTTCTGCAAAAAGAGCACATTTTCATTAGGTAGAAATCAAAAATTAGGGTTAGTTACTGAGTAACTAACTCCCTAAAAAATTTTTTGAATTATAAATCAAGGCATTTGAATGCGAAATGATGGGATAGACGCATCATGTATCCAATCCCCTAAAATAGATGAACTTATATGCCTATGGCCATGTATGGGACTTTAAATGACTGTATGAAACTCTCTAATGCATTGAGGACTTTTAAATATACTTGGGAAGATTTTTATTACTATCTTTTCTCCAACCTAGACGCTCTGATACCAATAGAACTGTCACGCTCTAAACCGAGGTCGTGAGCAGTTGCCCGTTATCCTGGATGCTGGCTACATTTTATAAAAAATCGGGCAGAACCTTCCTATATTTACGGAGATCTCCTATATACAAATCCATCTGTATATTGAACAACCATCCTGCCATAAATAAATGAGTCATCATGGCCTCACAAAAATCAACCACATTCAAATAATACCAACCAATCCACAGTGGACAACCAGGACAACGCAAGGCTATCATTAATACTAACAGTCCTAACCACATACCTCTACTGTCATGCCCAACTAGAGCATGAACAGCCGCCACACTGGACGGGACTAAATTTTATACACGTGTATAACAAATTCCCAAGTTAAAAATTTTAAATGCTTACAAGTGCCTCAATGTAAGTGTAATGAGCCAATATGAGAGTTTCACAAATAAATATCCATAATTTATACAGTCATCCCATAAAATATATATGGTCAACTACAGATCTCAATATCAAGACCTCGCAGGGCCGATAGAAAATACGAATTTCATATTTCAATTTAAATTTAGATCTCACCGTCGTGAATACCCGAATCCACAAATACATTACCAAAGACCTCTAAAGCCTAATGCGTCGCTCTATCACAATAACCTTGTCTTAGGAAGAAAAGGAGAGGGATGAGTATCAAGGAAGATACCTAGTGAGTGAGGGGATTAATATCAAGCATAAATAGTGTGGGTGAACCATTGGAGTGTCAAACAAGATTATTCGTAAATAATAATTCACGTTTTGTAATAAAACATGGTATGTTCAGTAAATTGAAATCATTTAACCAATCACACGATATCATACATATATGCATCCATTCAAAATCAATTTTTATATTTTTAGAGCAAGTCAAAAATGATCCTGGCAAAGGTGGACCATACCAAGGACAGGCGTATCGGGGGTTTTATTATGCATAAATGTTCAAAAGTCACTCTCTAACCCGATGTTGGCTATGAGCCTCGTTGGGGCTAGCTCATACACAGATCGAAATCATGTATAGGAGCCCACCTGGTGCTAGACAGTGACGTTACACACGTCCTCCCCCTATGTGGGTTCAACCGGCCGCGCCTATAGCCATATGACGTTTGCGAATACCTCCTGTAAAAGCGTATCTGGACAACCCGTGTCTCTACAAACGCCTTTCGTAGCTACGGAATCCTTCAAGAAACATCATCTCATCACAAGTAGGCATCCAGCCCATACAGTTCATCAAAACATTTCAAATCCGTGTGCCAATACATTTCATCAAATCATTTCAAATCAATATACCAATGCAATGGTAGAATAGAAAACATATCTAGTTCTAAAGTAATTGCACAATATTATTTCATTTCAAACCATAGATGCATAGTCATAGAAAACGTAAATTCATGACACTTCAATAATCACAAAACAAATTTGAAATTTAGTGTCACACGTCGAATCAATGCATATCAAAAGCAAGTTTTGTTGAAAACACGGTAAAAATTAAGTTTCACTTTTCATGTATAAGATTAGAGTTCCACTCACCTCTAGGAAGGGTATTCACTCCCTATTTTCACAATTCAATCCAAATGAAATCTTACTCGATCCTCAATTGATTTTTTCTAATACAAAATCACAATTTTGTCATTAATTTCCAAATATTTTTAGGGTTTATCCATTTTTCCTAATTTTGTACAAACCTTAATTATTCAATTTATGAATACACTCTAATGTCATCAATTGCATTTCATTTATAAATAAATAACACAATTGAAGCCAAGTGTAATTCAACCCTATAGATCTTTCAAAGTTGGAAATGAGCATGAAAAAATTTTGTTTTCTACAAGATAGAAATTTTTTTGAAAAATCATAAACTTTTTAATTCTCATCCAAACGTTTCAAACCATATGTCATTTTCAAAGTGTAAAGGTCTAGTTCCATAATACGGAGATCATATTTAGATTGTCTATAAGCAGGACAACTTATAATTAAAAGATTATAACAGTTCTTTAAATTATAACCACAACTTTTAAACTATCCTTCATATACATACCATTATGCAAATTAACAATTCAAAACAACCTAATAAAGCCATGAAATGCGACAATATCCTTTAACATGCTTCTTTCATATCAGACAACCTAATCATGTAAAATTCTAGACTTAATTCCAATAATTACATATAAACATTTCAGAAATTGTATTATATACAGAACTTTTCACCCTAGATTCAACCCTAGATTCATTCAATTTATCGAATAGATCAAAAATCCCCTCACCTAGGGTTTTCACAGTTCACGACCCTCGTCCGAATGCCTCTTCAATCCAATCCGGGGTCTGCAGTGCTTCCTAATCGGAACAAGATTTATCAATTAGGCCTAATTACTTAGAAAAATTGAAACCCTAGATTTAGGATTAGAAATTAGTCCTTACCTGCGCAGAGAGGGAATGCAGTCTTGGCCAGGGTTTCCTAAATCTGCTGCTCCTGTCGGCTTAGGGCTCTGCGAAGGTCGCAGAAAGGTGTTGCAGTGGCAGAGAGAGCAGAGCGAATGAACAAGGGGGAAACAGAGCGTTGTAGTCATGCGAGAGCATGCGAGGGACAGAGTGAGAGAGCTCTGTTCCTCGCGCACGAGAGAGATAGGAAGGGAAAGAGAGAGAATGAGATCTGGCTAGGCGGTGGCTGAGGGAGGCGCCGCTGTGGAAGAGACGCGACGGAGGGACAGAGAGAGTAAGAGAGATCGATCGAAGAGAGAACAGAGAGAGGGAGAACCGAGAGTGAGAGAGATCGATCGAGAGAGAAAGTGAGAGAACAGAGGGAGGTAGAGAAACAGAGATGGGAGAGAGTGACGGTGGTGGTGGTGTGCGGTGGCGATGGTGGAAGGTGGTGGCGGAGAGAGTGAGACTGAGAGAGTTCAAGAGAAAGAGAGAGAGAGCGACGGGAGGGAGAGAGTGAAAGAATTAGGGCTTTTAGCCCTAATTAAATTAGGGGAGGGGAAAACACAGCGTTTTCCTCTCCCTTTTTTTTAATTCAATAAATAATTATATATATATACACACACACACTTTTCACAAAATCTTTGAATTCCGTGAAAATAAGATTCACTACAATTTGTTAACACGACATTTAAATATACCAAAAATTCAAATTAAATATCTCAAAATCAAAAATCAATATAAATAAATATTTTATATATATATATAAACTGAAGAATATTTTATATATATATATATATATATATATATATTTCAAGAATAGGAGTACACTAGTACGGATATCGTAGTGTTGGTGTTACAACTATTGGCCGACCATGAAGGTTGATTTTAACAACTACGTCAAAAGGTGCGACAGGTGCCAGCGCTTCTTATCGATTCCTCAGCTACCCTCCACCAAGTTTAATCTAATATCTAGCCCTTGGCCATTTGTCCAGTGGGGCATGGACATCCTCGGATAGTTTTCTCCAGCCATGGGACAATAAAAGTTCTTGATTGTGGCGATCGATTACTTTACGAAGTGAGTGGAAGCCGAGCCTTTAGCCCAGATCACGGCCGCCAAAGTCCAATCTTTCGTGTGGACTCATATCATCACCCGATTCGGTATACCGCGAATCTTTATCACGAATAACGGGAAGCAATTCGACAATCAGCGCTTTTGGGAGTTTTGCGAAAAACTAGAATTTCAACATAGATTCTCGTCGGTTGCTCATCCACAAACCAATGGACTAACTAAAATAACCAACCAAATGATCTTGTAAGGACTAAAGACAATGCTGGATGACGCCAAGGGGCAATGGGTCGAAGAACTTTATGACATCCTTTGGTCGTACCGCACTACCACTCGAAGGGTAACGGAAGAAACTCCTTTTAGTCTGACTTACGGAAGCGAAGCAATCATATCTGTGGAAACAGGTATTCACTCGCTTCGAGTAACTCACTATGATGCCAGGCAAAACGAACGCACCCTACGAGAAAAGTTGAACATACTTCCAGAATTACGGGAGTCTGCATCAATACAAATGGCGGCCTATCAGCAGCAAATGACCCGGTATCATAACTGAAGGGTTAAAAGCCGAACGTTCAAACCTGGAGAATTAGTGCTACGAAAAGTGGAAGCTACCGGTCGATAGCAGTACAGGGGCAAGCTCACCCCTAATTGGGAAGGTCTGTATCGAGTACATTCCATAGTTCGACCGAGAACGTACCGACTTGACAATCTAGACGGGTTAGCGATACCTAGGACTTGGAAATCGAAAAATCTACGCATATACTATCAATGAGACTCAGTACTATCCAACAACTGGAATGTCTTCCTTAAGCACAACTTAAGAATTTTCTATCGTTCGGAAGACCTTAGTCGCCCAGCTCCTATCGTTCGTACGCATCGTCAATAAGGGATGTAACTCCCCGAGCGGGTGGACGCGGCCCACAACTTAAGAATTTCCTATCATTCGGAGGGTCTCAGTCGTCCAGCTCCTATCGTTCATACGCGTCGTCAATAAGGAATGTAACTCCCCAGACGGGTGGACGCGGCCCACAACTTAAGAATTTCTTATCGTTCGGAGGCCTCAATCGCCCAGCTCCTATCATTCTTACGCGTCATCAATAAAGGATGTAACTCCCCGGATGGATGGACGCGATCCACAACTTAAGAATTTCTTATCGTTCGGAGGGTCTCAGTCGCCCAGCTCCTATCATTCGTAAATGTCGAGATGTAACTCCCCGAAAGAGTGAACGCTGCCCATCTTTTCAGAGAGCTCTTATCATTCGGAAGGTCTTAGTCGCCCGACCCCTATCTTATAACTCATGCAGAGATTTTCCTTAAACGGGAAGACATGACTCTCGAATCCCACCGATTGAACACCAAGCAATCTGGAAAGCCGATACTACCCGGTCGCTCAGCTTGAAAGATAAAGTGGGAAGCAGATCTACTCTAACAAAGAAATCATATCGTGATGCAAGAAATCAAAAAGAAGCAAAAGTAAGACTCAAGTAAGTAAAAAGCAATCCTTTCATTCTTATGTGAAGAAATACATCAAGATACATGAACAAGCCGTTAAATCCGACTAATTACACCAAGGAGAATATACAGAAAGATCCATCTCATCAGGCTACTGATTCACCTGAAGATGAAGAACGCAATCCCTACACTGGAAGATACAAAAACAATGTAATACTAGGGACAAGAAGAGGCGAGCTCGGGTTTTGCCCCACCAAAGCAACCTGAACTCGACCTACCCATCCAAAAAGCAGTATGAAAAACACTCCCACCACGCCTGGATGGTGAGGACCAACCGAAGAAGGCCATGCAAGGCGGTACAAGATGCACCCCCTTGGTGGCAAGAAATCAGATTATGCTAATCAAAGTGGACGGTCAACATAATGAGATCTCATTCCAGTAGTCCTCTTCTTTAATAAGATCTCATTCCAGCAGATGTCACCTCGCCCAAGGAGCGATTGCGCGCTACGATACCTTGCAAATTAACCCTCGAAAAGAATCACTCTCAACCAAGTAACCATGAAGGAGGAGTATCAATTCTCTACGAAAGAAAGTGGATGCGCATCATGGCTATTTATAACGGTGAAAATGAGAAATCTCAATTAATTCAAGGAAGATGAAACGGATCAACACAGACGGAAGTCATAAATGCCAAAGTAAATTGTTTTTTATTCCCCATGAAGAAAGTCGTGTTCAATAAGATATACCAGCGTTCCTAGCATACAAAAGGCGTGAATCAGAGTAGGTCGTGCGTCCCTGTACATTTATAACGTACAAAACACGCTTCAACAGACCTTTACCTATGACTTTTCTTTTCCAACAAAGCCATAAATAGGGGGCAAATGATGGGACGTGGTCCAAGATCCAAACCAAAAGAAAGAATTCTCAGGAGGCCCATGAAAGACGATTACCAGTCGAGGTTTGAATATAACCATCAGCCGAAGGGCCTCAGTCGCCCAGATCAATCTACCGAAGGACCTCAATCGCCCGAACCTCCCGAACGACAAGGTCTCATTCACCCTGTTCCACCGAACAATACTCACCGAGCGAGGGCGGTCACCCCGATCTGGCAAACAAATAGCAGCATATCAATCGGATGAGTCCCAATTGATCCTTTATCGGTTGAACGACTAAACGACAGGCAACACCCCTAACGATTCCAAAGTAAGGTTAGAATTTCCTTATCTTCGGTCTCTTACTGCATAACGACAATTCCAAAATCTTTTAAAAAAGGAAAGCATCCCTCCCGAAGATAAAAACTCACCCGATAAATGAGAATCGTAATCAATTCGTAATATTGGCCTTCGGGATTCCTGGATCGACTCGATATAAAAGATAAGATTGGAATCCCCTAACGGCACACATCTCTCAGAAGTATAAGTAATTCAAAAACTTTCAGAATCAGGTTCGCTCTCTAAGCCTAACACAGGGAGCCCACTGATCACAGGGAACAACCTTCCCTCAACTCTCAATCTATTTTCTTTCAATCGAAAACCGCTCTTTACTAACTTGAGCGTCGGAACCTCCCCGTCGAAACACCTTCTGACGGTTTTTACAGATGTATCCACCAATTGACGACTAGTGTTCGGATTAAGAAGTTGATATGTCAAAAGCCACCTCCAACAATAATCATTCAATAATTATTATTTTTTGTAAAATCACATAATTCATTCATTAATGATTTTTAAATAGTAATTCAATGATCAATAATATCATAAATATTTATTTATAAAAATTATAAAAATCAATTAACTTGTGTAATTTTTTTAAGTAAACTTAGTAATTGATCCAAAAACTTAAATCAGAAATAAAAATTTTCAAATCAAATTACAAAAGAAAGACGATGAGATTACTCCCACAAGGACTTTGTTATCTGTTGCTTCAAGAGAAAGAAGGTATGTTCATTTCATTCCGTTAATGGGCGTCCTACCCTAAATGCCCTCTCCTCGGGGAAGACTCTTTCTTTTCTTTAAAAACAAAGAACCTTCTGGACACACTCCCACCAAAAATATCTACTCCCTCTCCTCTCATCCACACCGTTCAACCCTCACATCATTTTCCATCCAACAGCCCTCACAATTTTTCTCATTTTCCATCTCATCCCTCATAAATATCGAAACAATAAATGTAGGAAGGACTACCGGTAAGAACGGAGGGTAGTATTTAAAAAAGGCCGCGTTCTGGAGGGTTCTTGGGGCTTTGGCGTTTGGGGGAAGGTCGCCTTCTTTCTCTCTCCTCTCACTCTCTCTCTCTTCCCCCAGCCCAATACCTCGCTCTCGCTCTCTCCTCAGCCAAAACCCAATTTCCCTTTCTGGGTCTCTCTCTCTCTCACTCTCTCTCTCTGTCTGGTGTTCTCTCCCTCTGTTTCGAACAATGGCTTCAGGGGATGATGATAAGAAGAACGTAGACTTTTACGCTGTATTGGGTTTGAAAAAGGAGTGCACTGCGTCGGAACTCAGGAATGCTTACAAGAAACTCGCTCTGGTCAGCAACCCCAATTATCTTTCCAAAATCCAATTTTCGACGACTCTGTTTTTTTTTTTCCCCAACAGGGTTGTCGACTTCTCCCCCAGTTTAATTCAAAATTTCGTCGCTTTCCAACCAGTTTGGTAATTGAATTTTACTGCCTAATCCTTCACAAATGGTAATTGAAATAAATTTCAACTTCTTCTAAATGGGCTTTTACAAATTTTAGCTGCCAATTTTTTTTTTTAAAAGAATTAGAAATTTGGAAGAAAAATATAATGATTTTCTTTCTTTTTTTTAATTTGGGAAAATTAGAGATGGCATCCAGATCGTTGTTCAGCGTCGGGAAATTCAAAGTTCGTGGAAGAAGCCAAAACAAAGTTTCAGGCTATTCAACAAGCCTATGCTGGTAATTTCACCTCCCTCTAATTAACTATTTTCTATTATTTTTTTACTCTAACATTTTTTTTGGGTGGGGGGGGGGGAATCTATCCTGCTTTTGTGGGTGTTTGATTGAATTTTTGTAGTAGTTGGCTTCACGGGGTATGTTCTTGACATTTTTTAAATGAATGACAGTACTTTCCGACGAGAACAAAAGATTTATGTACGACGTAGGAGTCTACGACCGTGATGATGACGAAAATGTAAAAAAATTTCACTTTGTGTCTGACACCCATGTGACCTCACTCATAAGATAATTGAAAATTTTCATCTCTGATTTTTTTTTTGTTTTTATTTTTTGACTTCTTATAATTAAGTTGTGTTTGAGCTTCAAAATGTGCAGGGGATGGGTGATTTTTTGAACGAAATGGCAGCTATGATGTCCCAAACAAAGCCCGGTGTAAGTCCTTTCCTTTTTTATTTTTAATTTACCCTAGAAATAATGTTGTTCATGATTAAAGCTTGGTGGCTACAATTATGATGGAGTCCATGAGAGCGATGTTGGACATTATGGCTGGAAAATCCTAGGCATGCATGTAGTTTGGGTGCCATCTTCTTGATCTTAACATTATATTTTTTTAGGAACATATGCATGATTATTGCTCTGATTTTAGAATATGAAAAATAGGATTAGGGAAAGCTGGTTGTCTAATGAAAATACGCCCGGCCCACAACCCAATAAAGTGGTTGGTCTGTGGAAGTCAAAGTCAATAACAAGAGTGCTGTATAAGTATACCGAAGATGGACTTTTGGTGGAGCCCACCACCGGCCGCCGTCCATGGGTTCCTGGTGCCAAATCCGGGCCTTTAGGCAGACCCCATGTGTGTCCCCATGCATTTCAATCACCACAACCATGTAATCGTATGCCACTAAAGTGTGCGGGATAAGATGAAATTTTGTAGCTTTTATGGGAAACTTGGTTGTACTCTTGCTCTTTGGTTCTTTGCTTGCTCCCTCTTTGATATAGCATTTTCTGCCTTCATCTTTATTTGCATTATTTACTGCTAAAACTTGTAGAATGCATTGTGTTCCTCAACATTGTAACGCCCTTTCTTATACTTCGCGCTGTAATACTAGTTTCTTGGTTTGCCCTCTCAACACTCGTCTGGTCTTGTGAAATATGGTGATAAATATGTGGCTTTACAGGAAAATGGAGAGAGCTTTGAGGAGTTGCAAGTGCTGTTCGAAGAGATGTTTCATGGGGACATTGAAGGATTAGGCTCACATACGGTGACTATGCCTTCATGTTCATCTTCAACTTCGTACACTCATAGTTGTGAAGTTTCGGGTAGTAGCAACAAGCGCAACTCCTCGGATATGAGCTCAGGAATGAGCCGGATTGATAGCTTCTCTACCTTTGACACCAACTTTTCAAGTTTCTGTTTAGGGGTAAGTCGAGCCTTTTCATCGTCTCCTTAATTACATTTCATGTCATAGTTACTTCAGCGAGGACAAAGAGAGCATGCGCTCGAAGTAATACCGGAGACATGGGATCAAGTCTGACCAACAATCCTATTGGTAGGGTGTTGTCCTCAAAAATGAGGACGCACAATAAGGGTTATTAGATGCCATAATAAAGTAGGCTGTTTTTTTTCCTGTCCTTTTTGTTGGATTAACATGGTACTGCACTTTGGTAATGTGAAGATAGGTGGAAGCCAAGGGAGATTGCAGGACAGGGAGAGGGGCAAGAGGAGTTCAAGGAGGAGCAAATAAGCATAGGAATGGTAGGAAACAGAAGGGCTGATATGGTCATGATGTTTCGTTAGTCATAGTGATGCCTTCCTCTAATGACAAGAATCCAGGTATTTTATGCTTGATATGTAGAAATGCTTCGAATCCTGATTTTGATCAATCCGAAGATGAAATGCCACTACATTTTGAGGCAATTCTATGAATGGACAACAACATGGATGAAAAAAGGTGCCTTTCTCACCTTTGATGATGAGCGGATTACAGCAAACAGTTTGGAAATGAGATTAAAATTGGCTTTGTTTGCTATGTTTTTCAACTCAAGAATGGAAGCCCCTTGCAACATATGCAGGCCTCTCAGCCAGATGATTAATTTTCTCATTTCTTTGCCTTTCAATTTGTGGCTAGAGTTTTCTTTTCAATTTAAGAAATTCTCCTTTTGATTTTCTCTTAGCATTTTAGTTTGCAATGCAATGAGTGTCCCTCTTTGGCCATTTTGGCTGTCCCGTTGCCAATGACTAAAGTTGTTAATTGTGCTTCGAGATAGGATAATGCCCTTCAGCATAGGCATTCTCAGGCCCTTATGATTGCTTTGGTTCAAATCAAAACCTATTTTGTTGTTTGTGTATTCAAATTTGGCCCTGATAATTGTCCTGCAAAAGTTCAAGAGAGCAATCTCTTATAAAGGAAATGGCTACGTCTAATGAAGAAACACTCGCAAGCATAATTTCGCAGTAATCTAGATATGGATGCACATTACCAAAAAAATTTTTTTTTTTTTTTTTTTAAAAAAAAGGGCAAGAGTTCTTATCATTCTTGTGAGTTTAGGTGCAAAGAGGAGATTTTCCAGCATGTTTGTCCAATCATCTATCATTCTCCTAATAGGGGGATAATAGAATGATCATGTGGAGAGAATTGAATACTTGGCAGTCGTAATTTTTCTAAAAAATCAGTACCCAGTTGGAATTATTTAGAATAAATTACACATATCAGGGTTCATCGACAGTGTGCCGCAAAGTAACATTTATTGAGAAGAGAGAGGGTTTTTTCTACCAAAAAAATAAAATAAAATAAAATAAAAAATAAAGAAGAAGAAGAAGAGAAAGGGCTTTGACGAGCCTAAAAGGGCATAGGTCATTTCTACTTTTGAGCTTAACTGATGGACAGCCGACACATTAATTTGTATAGCTGGCTACAGACTCTGGACTATGAGTGAGTGAGAGAGAGAGAGAGAGAGAGAGAGAGAGAGAAGGGGTGCCCACCAACCTTTCCGAGGACAGCATTTGTTAAAGACTTTGGGTTTGGGTTCTGGGCATCAGACAGTGGAAGCTACAACTATACGAAAGATAGACACAGCAGATGCAAATGCAACATGGTCCACCAAACCCTACAAGTTGACAAATTTTGCAAACTCTTTAGGGGTGGGGGCTTGGGCCCTACATTTCTTCACGTATATGTTAACTGACAGACAATCACAACCAACCACTCCACACACGCAAAAAGTTGCAACTCGGCCAACTTGTGCATTAACATAAAAATCTTTTTGAGAATCAATCAACTTTCAAATGCAAGCCCCCCCTAAATTGATTTTCTCTTCCCATGTTGTATAACAGCTGCTTTGATTCTCTGAATCCCCAAAAGATAATGTTAAATATGAACTATAGATCGATATCTAATTAGTCAGCTTGTTAATCACTTTTGCTAGTGATGCAACCAACATTTCTCATGGACAACACGTTGTTATTGAAATGATTTATAGAGCCTGTTCATTGACCGAATATCCATTTTCATATAAGATGGGGGTGTAGCTCGTAGAGCGCTCGCTTCACATGGGGTTTGATTCCCTGCACCTCCACTCTCATTTGTGATTGGTCAACCCGAAATTTGGGATTAAAACTTTTGTTGTTGTTATAATTGAGATTGAACTGTCCTAAATAAAAAAATTATGACTTTTAGATTTGCAATTCAGAAGACCTGATGTATTTTGGCTCTCTTGCCTACGACTGGATAAAAGAAATAAACATGTCTCGAGCAAAAAAGCAAGGGAAATGGTTGCAACTTAGCAACTAGCAAAGAAACAAAAGGGCCCATGCCTTGATTGTTTGAAAGGAGAAAATAAAAAATTGGAGAACTTGAACAAGAAAAAAGGTGTTGATAAAGATGGGCACAAGTTGTTGTCAAAAGGTTAAAGGATAAGTGGAAGTGGGCAAGTTGACACCATGCCAACAGCTGCTGGCTGCTACAGACTAGTCTACAAGATGTTGAAGACAAGCACAAAATAGATATAGTAGAAAAAGGGAACAAGTTGGGAGTATAAAAGGACTTCAAGTTGACATTAAACAACAGCTGCTAGGGGAGGGGTCCAGATTCAAATCTCCACGTGCACAAAACCTCATCCCCCCCCCCCCCGCCTTGGGGGTACTTATAAAAAGAAAAGCAATGTAGTAGTAGACCACGACAATGATGCCTTCTTTCTTTGCCCCACCTCGTGTACAAAATATTAATTGCTTCCTCTAGTCTCCAAGGCTCAATTTTCATATGGTTTTAACCTAAAATGGAGTTGTTGCGCAAATGCATATCGAACCCGCGCGGAGCATTGGGCTTTTCGAGGGAAGTTGCATCTAAATTAAGCCGAAAGTTGGAGTCGGTCCTAGACCAGCACGGGCCTGTCTAGCTAGCCCAATTTTTTGATTATTTGAGCTTGCTCCCATATGTGATCATAATTTGGCCCAGCATTGACTTGGCTGTCCAGTGGGCTAGCCGAGTGGACTCTCAAGCCGATACTTAAGGCTCCAGAGAGAAAGAGAGAGAGAGAGGACTAAGGAGATCTGTGATTGGAGTGATATGATACCCTACTGGGCCTTTCGGCTAAGATCAAGTGATTTGAGTGGTAGTGTACTAAAATCCCTTAATTAAGATCTCAAATTCAAGTTTTAGAAATAAAAAAATAAGTATCGAGAGAGTCGACCTTTAAATTGGGTTTCACAATTACTCAAGCTATATTAATCGGTTTCCAGATATTGTTAGCCAAGTAAAAGAGGGGAGGCTTAAAATTAGTGTCATTCCTGCTCATAGGGAGATGTCAACGTTGCAAACTCTGGTTTCGAAGTTTGTTTATACAAAATCCAACGGTCTTCTAAGGAATTTGCTTCGTTCCATATTGACATCCCAAGTGAACCAACACCTCGTACTCGTATAATATTTGTAAATAGTCTACCATTAAAAAGCAGAACAAAATCTACGGGCACCTTTTGGTGTCGCTGGTTGTTACATACACAAGCCACGGAAGGAACGGAACGCTAGCAGGTCCCACGCCAGAGACCGCCCTCACCTCGCCGAACTCCTCAAATTTTATATGACAATTTGTTTTAATATTTTTTGTAAATCGTAATGCTAAATAAACCAACACAAAAAAAAAAAAAAAAAAAAAAAAAATTGAATAAAAAATGATTACATCGAAGTACGTGCAAGTGGGATGCTCGTTTAACCTCTGTATTCATCTTCGTTTTCAAAAGCTTCCTGTCGAACTGGCTCCTATTTCAATCCTATATGTATTGATTTGATTGTGACTTTATGAATTTGTCAAAAGAATAGATTGATTTTAAGTTATTTTTTCCTTTCACCTAGGAAGCTGAACTGCCTTCTCAAAATTTCAACAAATTCTCCAGCAAAAAGGAAAAAAGAAAAAAATAGTGGCCAAAAACTTGCCAGGCATACATGTTATTTGTATTTTAATTTAGCCTAAGCCGAAGCAGCCTTCACTTGCTAAATCAAATCAGCAGCATCTTGAACTGTTGCAATGTTCTCTGCTCCTCCTCCAATTGAAAATCCAAACTTCTCTTCCAAAGCCATCATGTCATAATTTCCACCTACCATATTAATCATCCAATCCTCATTTTCCTTGCATAACTCAAATATGCCAAAACATGCCAATGAAGCAAAAATTTCTTGATGACTTGTTAGAGAGTTCCCATAAAAAATACAGACCCGGGATGAGAACTATTACATGAGATTTAGCTTATGATTCAGTTGGTTCATCTAAAATTATTCTGTTCTGTGTCTACTAGGAGTCTAAGCGACGATGAAACACTAACTGCGTCAAGAGAATCGGCACCCAAATCAGCAAACTTGGTTTCAGGAGCCACACTGCTCTCATCAATGGAGAGTTGCTTTGCCATGGTGGTCTGCACAATTTTTTTAAGAGTTTCTGGTTGAGCCTTCAAAAATGGAACAAATCCCCATGTTAAAAACTGTTTTCTTTTCGACAAGAATTTTACAATCAAAGACAAAATGGGTTTCGGAAATGTTTACAACTGACCAAGAAATTGCGGTCTTGTAAGAGCTTGGAATTGAAAACTCCCCTTTTGCAACTATCTTGGGCACAAGTCTTAGTGCAAACATCTTAGGAGCTCCCTGCATAATAACTCATCATTCCATTCGTCGCCCCAAAAAAAGAAGTTACAATCAACCAACAGAGAAGAAAAAAGAATGGAAGACTTACAATGGGAGATAGGGTGTTGAGTTGAGCAACCGCGCAGGGGACCGTAGGAATGCTAGGAAGAGTAGCCACAGGAGAGAATGAGGATGAAACAAAGGAAGCCATGGATGCAAATTTGGAGGAAGAAGATGAAGAAATGGGCGGTGAGTACCAGGCTTTTGCTGGCCATTTGCTAATTAACAAAATGCCAACACTAATGTTGCCGGTTAGGAAAATGATGGGCAGGTCACCATTGATTTCTAACATGCCAAATCAATTATACACCTATGAAGCAATGTTGAATCCAATATTATAATATGCTAAATGAAGTAAATGATTCAGTAATCAAATGAATTAAAATTTATGTGGCACTTCTGTCAAAAATAAAAATAAAAATAATTTTAAATTAATCAAAAATATTTAAAAAATAAAAAAAAAATACGTTAAGATGTACTATCATAGAGAAATTTTGTTTAATTGTCAGATTTATGTCAGAATCATATCTAATAAGTTTAAACATAATGATAAATATATCCGTGAATATGTTAACCAACTTAACCCCTTTAAAACCCATTTGAACACAATATATAAATACATCTTTCTTTATTTTTTTGATTACATGTAGATTTAAATCTAAAATCACCATATTAAAGGAGAGCGTTTGTGACCATTAGACTGTCCCTTAAACACATCCTTTTTTGCTTTTTTTAGTTACATTACGATTTGAAACCAAAATCTTCAGATTAAGAGAAGAAAATTATGATCAATAGACTGTCTCTTAGAATGTCACATCTTTCTTTGTTACACAATGAAATGAACTACTTTTATGCTTTTCCATTAGAACTCTTCTTCACCTTTTGAATGTTCATCTTTCTTTGTTCATGGATTGGTGTTATTATTACGTGAATTTTAGATGTTATTTCTCTTATTTGTTAGTTATTATTATATTATATATATATTTTTTTTCAATATATCAAATTGATTGATTTCCTAATTAAATGTCTAATATAAATGTTAAGAAATAATAATATGTAATTTATTTACATATCATATTTTTAATTTAAAATAATATTTGTATCATGTCAAATAATCTATTTAATAAATGTGTTATCATATGAATTTAATACTTGTGAGATGGTAGATGAATGGTGCCCGGTGATTTGTACATGTATGGATAATTAAACGAGGCTTCCACGTGGGGATGTAGCTCAAACGGTAGAGCGCTCGCTTTGCATGCGAGAGGTACGGGGTTCGATACCCCGCATCTCCATGGATGGTCTTTTTATTGCACTTTTTTCATTCAGTGTCTATCAACCCCCATCCATCAAACGGTGTCGTTTGTCGTTACACAATACACGCACTGCTGCTACTGTTCGAGAAACGACGACGATGGCAATTCTTCCCCAGGCTTGGAGAACACGTGAGCTTTTGAAGATCGGAGTTTGAGATATCAAAATTGAACACCATCTCTCTCTCTCTCTCTCTCTCTCTCTCTCTCTCTTTCGAATTCGAACCAAGGTTAGGTGCTGAGACCTGTCCTAAGACATCATTTTTCTGTCAAAAGTTCCCAACAAGAATTTTCTCATATACCCTTCTCTTCTTTCTTTTGCCTAATTGTGAGTTACTTCTCAACTTTCTTACCAATTGTTTGAACCCCTTTTTTGTTTTCGTGCGATTGGATGAATTACGGCATCCTTTTTTCCCTCTCGAACACCAAACTGTTTGTGTAAATGCCACTGCCGCTAAAAGGTTTTTCTATTTTTTTCTTTTCGTGGATTAGATTTTTTGAGTAGCTGCGAACAACAATGTTCGTTTCGAAGTTTTCAAGGTTTGGAGCTCGGGCTATTCGTGACCTAACTACTAAAGGTATGTCTTCTGAGTGTGCAGAACAGTCCATTGTGCCTTCTAGGTGTTTAGAAGCGTCCATTGTGTTTTCTTTTCTAGTTTCTAAATGTTTAGTCTTTGTTAAGAATCTTCAACATTTTTTTGGCTGCTACAGTTGGGGATGAGTTGCATTGCGTGTCAAGAAGTATCATTCATGTTCGTTACTTGTTATTTGCTTATTAATTAGAATTTCTATCATTATGAACGTGATAATATGGGTCGACAGGATAAGGCAGTGTCCCACTGCAAAACATACCAAAATGCAGGCTTTAGGACTCGGGTTATTTACTTTTCATTTACTTTTTGTCCTTTTGTGTGGGTGGAATGCTAAAGGCAGAGATTGGTCCCTAATTGTGAAAGCCATTAATGTCTTGGAACTTGGAGTTGCGGACAGAACATGGCATGATTTGCCGAGGAGGAGATTGTTTGGCACTTTAGAGGCTTTGTTACTTGCTAGATTGTGTGGGTTTAATCATCTTCTCCTCAAATTGCCTTTGCAAAAACTGTGTGTTTCGTATGATGATTCAGCCAACTTAGCCACCATCATGCCATATTAGAACTTGGAGACAAGACAATATATCTTAACTCCCACACGATCCCAACTTCAAAGTGTTCATATCTTTGTGACAAGTAATCCCAGCTAACCATGCTAGGCAGTATTTATGGTTTTGCATCTGCTTTTGGTAACTATATGTGGTTGCTAACAGATGATACCCAAAAAGAGGGCTAATGCCATGTCTAAGAGAAACTTCGGCTTATAACCAGTGGCTCACCCATGTCACTTCAAATGCCTATTGAAGGATAAAACCAGGAGATTTATAGGTTAGATTGGACACCACCTTATGCAAGTCATGAGATGATTCCTAATTCATTTGACATCCTTAGCGGAACTCACTCAAGTAGGCAAAGTGGTGATTAACAAAACGAGGGTTCACAACTCTCATTCAGGCACTTCTCGAAGGAAAGGCCATGAGATCACCAGCCAAAGTGCACAATACCTCAGGGTGAACCAACCATTCTCCATACTGTGACCGGGAATTGAACTTGTCATTTTGGTGTTGATGGATTTGTGCCCGAGCCAACTATGAGGTGGATCCTGTGCTTCTGTAGGATGTGTGTTCCGTTGTCTTTGATTGTGTTTGCTTGTGTTTCTTTGTTATGTTTAAATTAGAGAGTCACCAAACTTGGGCATTATGATCTATAACTAGATTCTAGTTCCTTGTGGGGGTCATGCAATTTAAGTATGCTTATTGAATCATGGATAATTGAAAATGGAAGTCGTGTATGTGTTGTACACTAAACTGGACATGCCACTGGGTTGGTGCATGAGGAATATGTCTTGTGGCTGATACAATCAATTCTTAAACGTCAAATGCTTCTTGTATATTTGTTGGACAATTAAGAGATACTTTGGATTATTAGAGTTAATTGTATTGGTTCTTTTCTGTTGTTTTACACAGTTAAACTTCACAGCCTAAAAGAAAGTGATAATTTTTGTTGAATTACTGTGTCATCATGTCATGTCCTTTTATCGTTGTCTTTATTTCTGCTTTACAGATGTTTTGTTTAACATCTACATTGGGCACAACATTTTGTTATTGGTAGGTACATTGGCAGCGCCACCACAAAGAGCAGAATACCCGAACTTTCCATCTCGGCCTTGTATGCAGCCTCTTGTAAGTCCCTTTTCTTGATTATTCAATTCCAGCAAGTATCTCCCAGGATGGTGCCAATATTTCAACCTGAATTCATCTGTTTTAGTTACTAATTAGTACCTAGGGGAAGCTTAGCTCTTGCATAATTTGAGATGAACAATAGGGCGTTCATTTAGCTTACTCAAGAAGTTCGCATTCAAGGCTTTCTTAGATTTTGTTACACAAATTGTTTAAAGTGACAAAGCTTTCTATCACAGTTTGTTCACTTCCAGTATTATCTATGATGAATGAGTACCTCCACTGATGCTGTCTATGCACTTGGTTCACGGTGATTCAAACATGAGCATAGGTGGTTGCTTCTCATTTTGAGAATTGGCATTATGATCTTTTGTAAAGTCATCTCTTTATACTATTTTTTTTATGGATTTTCTTCTGAAAGGATGTGTTTGTGTGTGTGTGTGTGTGTGTGTGTGTGTGTATTTTTTCTCAGTCTCTATTATTACAATATCTTACTTTTCTTTCAAAAAATGCAGGAGTTTGACTAGGAGGTCAACAAGGCATACTGTGGCCATTATTATGTACCCTTTATTAATGATTGTTTTGATGTGTCATCACACGAACTTCTAAAACTAGAATGTGTAATTGAATGATCCTGCAATATCCTTTTATGAAGGGCTTGTTGTACAAATGAACTTAGGTGATATAGGCATCAACATTAAGAGGTGGGAGTTGATGACTATTTGTGTAGTTTGAGTCCATTTTCTCTTGGTACATGGAAGCTTTCTGTTTAGCATATCTGAAGCATCAGAACGTCAGATAAAATGATATTGGCAAAATTAGTTCAAATGATATTTAATTATTGAATTTGAGTATTTTTGTTTGGATGTTATTTTCAGATGCACAAGCCATTTTCTACAACATCCGCAGATAAGTCTAATGAGGAAGGGGATAAAGAAAAGGAGATGTAAGTCCTTGCCATCTTAAAAATAAATGTTTTCTGTGGAGTAACTATCCCAGTATATGTGCAACCAACACACACAATCTGTACAGCTCTTTCTTTTGTCGACATATATTTATCAGATCAAGTGGGACTTGAGGTGTACATATGCAATTATATAATCACATAAAAATTATCACATGAATTATATAGAAGCCACCATCCTTGATACACAGCATTATTCTTCCATCATCATCCTAGGGCCACAATTTAGTACTTAAATGTCCTCACATTAGTGGCTTGCTTGTGTAGGATATCTGTCACTTTTGTTGAGAAGGATGGGGAGGAGAAGCATATAAAGGTACCTGTTGGAATGTCAATGTTAGAAGCTGCACATGAAAATGACATAGAACTTGAAGGTAAAAGAATTAGTGTCCTGGCTTTGCAGTTCTATACTTTTCTTACTGCTAAACTTCTTTGCAATATGTATTTTTCCATCTTATACTGAAGTGGTTAAAATGGTGTAAATGGTGATGGTAGATTTTCTTTAGATTCATGAACCGAATGCAGTTTTTTAATAGTGTCTTTTGAAATTTATAGCAATAGGTGGGTATGCAACAATGAAAATGATATCTCTCTCTTTTTCCCTCGTATGGAATGCTAACTTCTCTTGCTAATTTTGTAGGAGCTTGTGAGGGATCACTTGCTTGTTCCACTTGTCATGTGATTGTGATGGTAGGTCATTGGAACCTTTTATGTGATTTTAAAACGAGGAAAAAGAAAAAAAGTTAGTAGTTTCTATATTTCTTCTGCTGCTTAAATTTGCTAAGCAATTTATGCTGGTATAGGCATTATAAGGCAAGATTGCTGTTTCTTGCTTGTCTCATGCCCAGAGAATGCTACCATTTTTATTTTAATTGGAACCTTTTATGTGATTTTAAAACTAGGAGGAAAAAAGAAAACAAGTTAACCAGTAGTTTCTATATTTCTTCTGCTGCTTAAATTTGCTAAGCAATTTGTGCTGGTATAGGCATCATAAGGCAAGATTGCCTTTTCTTGCTTGCCTCATGCCCAGAGATTGCTACCATGTTTAATGCTACCATGTTTATTTTAATTTCTAAGATGCTGATTTAACCTACTGGTTGCATAGTGCCGAGATGCTTATCAACTAGGATTTGAGGCTAAAAATTGATGGTATTGACCAGGATATGGAGTATTACAATAAACTTGAGGATCCAACAGACGAGGAGAATGACATGCTGGATCTTGCCTTTGGGCTTACAGAAACGTAGGTGTCTGATCCTCAAGCTGACAAGTAGATTCATAACCAGCCAACCTTTGCTTTAACCCTGCATTATTTCTTTATGAAGGTCCCGTTTGGGTTGTCAAGTGATTGCAAAACCAGAACTAGATGGAATCCGCTTGGCACTTCCAGCTGCCACAAGGAATTTTGCGGTTGATGGTTATGTTCCGAAACCACACTGAAAAAGGATTTTGACAGGAATGCAGCAGAAGTATGTGTCTTTCATTTTGAGGATGGATTGTACCAGTTTTTTAGCAGATCCGGCTTTCGGTGGATGAATGAGGGCATGAGTGAGACTTGTTAGTGTATGTATATAAATTATTTCGGAAATAAAGCAGAACGGCTGATAGCTCTGGCTTTCACTTCTTGATTCCAACTTTTTTAGCTTGAGTGTGTGTTACAGAACAGAAGGTATTCAGACATCAAGAAGCCCTTGTTTGGATGGATCATAGCATCACTTGTTCTATGTTAGCACAGCTGACAAAGAAGTTACTACTGAAGACTTGAGGAGGATGTATCGTGCTTGTGTTTTTGGGCAGAGTTGTTATAATGGACACAAGCCCACTCCAGCCGCCTTTAATTTACATTTGTTGAGGCTTTGCCTGCTAATCGAGACATTTATTAAACAAAACACAACATGATTCAATGAAAGGAACTATACTTATCGTATTGAATCATCTTAGTTTATTGCATTGCAATCTTGCCAGCAATTTTGATTTATTCATGTTGATGGAGATTAAATTGAAGTTAGTTTACGTTTTCTCTTCCAACTCTCTTCTCTGGGTGGGTGGAGTCTACGTTTTCTCTTCCTACTCTCCTTTCTGGGTGGGTGGAGTGTGACGCCAGGGAGATTGCTTATAGTGGCCCTTAAATTGGAGTTGATAAGAAAACCATTGACCCCATTTTTCTTGCTAGTAAAGGTGCAATTCAATTAAAAGAAGAGAAAAAACAAGCCCAGGATAATTATAAACAACCCATCTACAGAAAACCGCCACTTTCGCAGGAGGCTCTGGTATATGATACTAAAGGACTCTATAAGACCCAACTTGGCAAGACATAGTTCTTATGACCTAACTTGACATTGGCGAGTGCACAACTATTTTGTTTGGCTTCACACAGTAAAATTTCCAAATTTCTATTCTCTCTGTCTCTTTCTCTTTTCACAGTTTAATTTCGTTTGGTTACATATATCCTGATACCAATAAAAAAAAAAAAAAAAATCACTATTTTGTTTGGCTAAACGCATACATCAATTGACTTCTTTCTGGAGGTAGCATGAACGACCTGCAATCACTGAAATTTGTGACTTCAAATATGAGTTAATTAAATTCAGGATTCCCAAGTTATTTGGTAGAAGAAAATCCATCTTTCGGGACCTAATGCTACCTCAACAAACCCCAATTTACGTTCCTAGCAAAAACACCCGCACCCTTTCTCTTGATTCCCTCGTCTCTTTACTCTCTTTTACCTTTTTTTGTTCGGCACCTCCACCAATCCAATGTCCAACCCCAAGTCCCCATTATTATCATTATCATCCAATATATATATATATATATATATATATAAAGATAAAACTATAAATAGATACAACACATGTTCTGGGCACAGAGTGTGATGGTTTACAATTTAGGATTTAATCGCCATCGCAATCCAAAGCCTCAGCCGCCCTCCTCTTGGGAGCAAAATGAAACCCACATTCACCACTGACTGTGTCGGCAGACTGTCCGTTCTCCATCGCCCCAGCATTTACGGTGATCCCACGTCATCCCTCCGGCAAATAGCTGTGGGCTGAGCTCACCGGCAACGTTACGTCACCGTCACCTGACACGCACCTAGACCCCACGTGAGTGAGTCCTCCCCCACACCTGTCGGTTACCCGCCGATACGGCAACCGTCGAACATCCATCATTTCCCAACAAAAACAAAAAACAGACTTAGTAACCCCACGCGTTTTTTTACCTCAAAGTCATCAAAGTACGCCACGACTCCGAAATAATCCCCTCTTTATTTCCCATTTTACCCCACAGGCCGGCACTAACGTGACGGCTTTCTTCCGGTAACGGCATTTTACGGTGCTAATCCAATCTCCATTCCCAATGCCTTACACGTGTACCCTCTTTCACCGACGCCGTCTAATCCTCACCCTCGGTTTTCTCCGTCAATAAAAAATAAATAAAATACAAACGTCCGTCAATAAATTCAATTCGCCGGTCAACCAAAACCCTAACTCTCTCTCGACTTTCCTCTTTTCTCACGCCCGCCTCTCTCGTTCTCTCTCTCTCGTTCTTTCCAGATCTCCGATCTCAAATCTCCGACAGTTAAAAATGGAAGACGACGAAGAAATCCAGTCACATCCGTCGCCAGACACCGGATCCCCAGAAGACTCGCCTCGTGACAACGGGAGAATAACCGTCACCGTAGCCTCCGCTCCACCGCCGCCACAGAACGCTCTCACTCTAGCTCTCCCGATCCAACAACAGCCGAAAACCACCACGGGAACCGGCGGAGGCGGAGGAAGAGAAGACTGCTGGAGCGAAGGCGCGACGGCAGTGTTGATCGACGCGTGGGGAGAGCGGTATTTAGAACTGAGCAGAGGGAATTTGAAGCAGAAGCACTGGAAAGAAGTAGCGGATATTGTAAGCAGCAGAGACGACTACACCAAAACCCCCAAAACCGACATTCAGTGCAAGAACAGAATCGACACTGTGAAGAAGAAGTACAAGTTGGAGAAGGCGAAGATCGCCGCCGGCGGTGGTCCGAGCAAGTGGCCGTTCTTTCCACGGCTCGAACACCTCATCGGCCCCACCGCCAAAATCACAACTGCCACACCCATAGCCAAAGTCCCCATGGGAATCCCAGTAGGAATCAGCAGATCTTTGCACAATCAGTTCCAACAACCCCAACAGAAATCCCAGCAAAGTCAACAAAGCCAGAAACAGAAACAACCACTCAGGCGCCGCGCTCGGGTTGACGATTCGGACTCGTCGGAGCCCGAACTATCGCCGGATTCAACCGACAGTTATCAAGCCGGGAAATACGAAAGGAAAAGGCCGAGAATTAGGGAAATAAATTCAAATTTGAGTCGACCTGCGGTGGTGGTTCCTCCGGCCCCGCCTCCGCCGGCGCCCGAGAAGGAGAAGAAAGGAGGATGGGGGAATTCGGTGAGGGAGCTAACGCAGGCGATATTGAAGTTCGGGGAAACTTATGAGCAAGTGGAGAGCTCAAAGTTGCAGCAAATGATGGAGATGGAGAAGCAGAGGATGAAGTTTGCAAAGGAATTGGAGTTGCAGAGGATGCAGTTCTTTATGAAGACCCAGTTGGAGCTTTCACAGCTGAAACATGGGAGGAGAGTTGGGAATAACCATCACACCAATAACAACAATAATAATAGTGACAGCAGCAATTAGAGAAAAATTTCTAGGATTTTCTGATTCTGATTCAGATTTTTCTCAATTGTGATCCAAATTACGAGGTGGGTGCAAAAAATTAGAGAAACCCATGTTGAGAAATTGTGTATTTTATCTAGTACTGGTAATTTGAGTGATTTTGTTTTCCTTTTATAATTGTTTATCATTATTAACTTTCTAAAATGTGATGCACTCGATAGTTTGATTAATGCAATGCAGTCAATTTATTTATTGTGCCGTATGTATGTGACATTCCTAACATGGTTCTACCCCAGTGGGAGAATTAAGTAGGAGAGGAAGGCTTACATCTAAGCTTAAAATTACCGAGACATACCCACACAAGTGATAGCTTCTAGGTAGGCATGCTTCATGCGAGGGCCTTTAAAGAATAATATGCTATCCAACCTAGAGATTTAGTGACATCTAATCCAATTTTCCTCCACTAGTGTGTGTGTATGTGTGTGTAAATATATATTATTTGTATACAATATAATAGTAATAGGCCTACCAAGGACATATAGAGATTAACTCTACATATACATTAGAGTCTTCTTGTTAAACGCAAATGCATTCTCAAGTAGCAAAGCCGTGCTTTATCTATGAGCATGTAACTTTGGCCCAAAAAAAAAAGGCCCTTGAGACAATTCAACTGCATGATTTCAATCATTTGCAAAGAAACGAGACTTGGTCCCGTAAAAATGGTTCACCACATGCATGCAGAAGTGAAGGGGACAAGAGACCTTGTGAAAAGGGAATTAAAAAATTGCTCCACTAACCATGCGAAAGATATACTAACAGAGGTGAAATTGCGACATAAGCCTCCCGTTATGCTGCATTGTACATCAGAATATGAAGTTAGTAAATCGACCAGATGTTCTGCTGGAGATTAAAATTATCAATCTGGTCTTTGCCTCGGTGCAATTTCATTCAACAAAGGCTTGTCCAGAACGAATAGCCTTTCTCCATTCAGGTCCATTGGCATAATTGGTGCTAGAAGGTCGATAGAAGAAGACTCTCCTCTATAATTGAAGCCCCTGTTTTTCTTTTCTTTTTTGTTCTATCTTTAGGACTGAAAAAAATAAGAATACCGCCTCTCTCACACTAAAATTTGTACTTCGAAATAATTATACTGAACAAAAGAGAAAAGCCAGAAAACATTAAGCAGCTAAGCAACCTACTTAGCCCAAGTCCAGAAAGAGTGCCCTCAGATAACAGGAAATTTTGTGCCAGTGGGAATAATTACATTGCTAATTATTTCTTATCATTCCTTTTTTTAGGTCTTCTCCCGATCTGAATCTCAAGGTTGTGTTTCTGGGGCTCCGCTATATGAACGAAAACCAATATATCACTGAATTTTCTGCCATCTTGTGGGTATCCATACCTATGGGGTTGGCGGCCGTTGGACCAGTAATCATTCTATCATCCCGTCCTGCAGGGATGGTAGAATAACCTTATCATGCACTTATAATTTGCTTATGTTTTGCTTCCAAGAGCTGATAAGAACTTCCCAGGCAGGACATAACCAGATGGTAGTTGCAGAAACAGAAAATCTCAAGAGTTTGAAACTATTCTTATATACCTTAACTACTTTGAGAAGTTTTCAGTTAGAAGAAAAGTTCTGGGTGAACAGATATTCTAAGGGAACATGGATGAAGGAGCATGCTGCTTCTCCTGATTTGATGCTCCTGAATTTCAAGCAGGGCCTATCAAGGTGACATTAATATGAAGGGAAAAGAAAGTTATAAATTGCAGACAAATTGTTATCATCTTTTTTGGCTGACAACATGGAAAGAGACAGCATCCGTACTAGTATCCAAGCCAAACTACTGGACAGCTAATGACATGCTCTAATGATGTAGGGAAGGTACAAAAACTTGTTCCTTAAGCTCTTGGTGGATTGCAAGGACCATCTTGTTAAGGATCCCAATTTGAAGACGGACGATGAAAAAAGTTACAAAACATCCTTTTTGTTAACCAATTTTTCTCCCGTTTGCTTGCAAATCATCTTTAATTTGAAGTTGGAGGTAGACATTGGTGCATCATAAACTCTAGACCTTGTAGTATTGAGGTACGAGGATGCTTTTCACAATACATGCCAACTCGCAGGAAGCTTTAGTTAAGCATAAGATCCTTCTCCTACGCTCAAGCCTATGCATTAATATCAGCCCAAAGAGTATTTGAATGGGAGTAGCCTCTCTTGATGTCAATGATAAAATGAGAGGAAATTTCAAGCTCAAATGCTAGAACCAAGCAAACCCAGAAGTCGCATTCTACATCAAACAATGATTATAACATAAATTCTGTGTTTGCTTCGAATTCGATCTTCCAATAAAATAAATTAGATGATTTGGTAGTTGATGGTGGTAGCTCTAAACTTTAGGCGAGGTTTATGCAATAAAGTTGCTAATAAAATTATTTTTTCTCTACTGAGTTAATTGACTATGATGTGTGAGGCTGTTAACCGAATTTCGCTCTAACCTTGTACCCACCAAATAAAAATATGTGCACGTGTTATGTTGAAATCAATCATAAATTCATACATCCAACATGAAATTCAACCGAAATGCTACACCAGCTGGACTTGCTTGAATCAAAAGCACAAGACATTCTTATCCCCCCCCCAAAAAAAAAGAGCGCGAAATGTCAGATGAAATCAGAAGAACCATAAGCAATTGTAATCATGATTTCTTACAATTGACTGGCACGTTCTGCAATTGAGAACATGGGAATCATTCTTTTCACATTCAAAAAACACAACACTTTTAATAAAACCTCGATAAAATTGAAAGGGAACATTTGGGTTTGGATCTGAACTTACAATTTTAGAAACTTGCAGAGCAGATTTAGGCGGCCTCTGTTTTCCGACGGCGATGGAGGAGTGTGGAGCTGGAGACAGTTTTCCCGGTGGTTCGCGTTCGCCGGCTCCAAATCATCGTAACGTCGTCGTTTTGAATTGATACCGACAGTGACCCAAATATGAGATTATAACAGCGACTAATCTACGCGAACATTAAAAGTTTAATATATGCAAACCGTGGCTTTTCGAAGGCCTCTTATGAAATGACCAGACCACCCCTCGTTCCCTATGGTTCGTGTTCGACCAAAGAATAATAAAAATAATAAGTCTTCATAGCATATATTGAAAAGGTTGAAATTTTATATTTTTGTTAAAATATTTTTATTTTCATTAAATATATTATAAATAAAATAACACATAATAATAATATAAGTTGAGATTTTCCAGGTCGTAATCATACAAGTTCATTAAGCCTATGGGCATGGAATTGGTTTGTAACGTATAAAATATGAAAGGATCTTCTTTTTTATTTTTCTTTTAATTAAAAAAAAAGTCCAAGGAATTTAAAGGACTGACTTCTCCAAGAATTTTTTTTTTTTTTTTTTCACAAAGAAAATCTGTCCTACTCCAATCTACAAAATTTGAAAATGTGTGAAGTGGAGGTTAAGAAAATAAAAATATTGGGGTAACCAAAGTCAAAAATAGTGGCATGTGCCCCACCGACTATTCAAGGTGGGTGGGTCAGCCCTAAAAATCAAAGGCAATCCTTGATTGGTTGTTTGAATCAAACGGTAATACACGGATATCATTTTTTTAAAATAAAAAAATTATGAAATACATTGGTGAACCCATTACCCTCTATGAAATCCGGAATTTTCAGATCTGCAAGACCAATTGTCTTACCCATTGATGGTCAATGGCCAACCTAAGCTACCCATTTTCTTCCACCATGGTAGAATTTTTTGGATATTGATTCCATAATTTGCATTAAATGATATTATTGAATACAAAATAATAGTTTATTAATTACTATTTTTGCAATACTATGAACAAACCCATCAAATAATATATGATAATTCACAATTCTTGTGAATAATACTATATTGACTGGGAGATTCAAAAATAAAATGAAATAAATTTTATATGCAGATTCATATTAATAAAAGAATTAAACTTTTTTATATTTGACTATTTTTAAATTAGTAAAAAAATCTCTCAGAATAAATAAATATTAATTTAAATTATCAAATAAAATTTAATTTATTTAGATTTTAACTCATTTATTTTCTTTGGTAGTGTTCATTTAATATGGATTTGAATTATAGAAAATAAATACGAGTATATGTGAGGACTCGGCCTGATCCTTTGTAATTTGGGCGGCGAAGACAGCTTTTGGTTCAAACCTTGAACTCATCTAGACGAGTTTAAGGAACACGATGAGTAATGATTACTTAATAATTACATGTTTGACATTATGCATTCCATAAAGTGGGGGTAGGGGTAAATTGTGGTAAATGAAATTAAGTACTTTTTTGCTACACAATTTTCTTTTGTTTTTTTTCCCAAAATCCATGGTGAGGTGTCCAAAGTAATCATATCTGTTACTTAGGATGGGGAGAGGGAGGATAAAAAAAAAAAAACAAAAGAAACCCAATTGGGAGCTCTCAATCTCTGGCTTGTTGAGAGTGAAAGTGAAAGGTGATGACATAACCAGAACCAATGAACTTCAAAAACGAAAAAGAAAGTTAGACTTTTTTTAGCGGACTCGTGGAGGGTGTGTAGACCACCCATCCAAGTGCAAAGCTTTCAAATGGTCCCTTGTGTTCGAGTCACCAATCTAAGTCAGTTCACGCGTAAGCTCTAAACTTGCTTGCCCCACATTCATAGGGTCCCCTATTAAAAGAGATGAGACTCCGTTGAGGATACAAGATTGTGTCCATACTAGTACCGGATTCGGGTATTATGACAGAGAAAGAGAGAGAGAGAGAAGAAGGGAACTAAATTTATTGCCCTTTTCAATTATTTTCATCAACTTCAAAGATAAAAGGGTGAGTTGGATACTTGCTTCATTCCTTTCTAAGAAATTAACAATAATTTTGTTTTCCCAAGTAAAAAGATCAAAGAGGAGCTACAATTAAATCACTCTTTCTTTTTTTTTTTAGGTATAAAAAAAAATAACCGATCGAATGAAAAATGAAAAATAGAAATAAAAAAAAAAAAATCACTACTTGAACTATTCTCGAGAGAAAACATGAAATCACTCTTACCCCCTATAGAAACATTGTCTGATCCGTACCACGATTGCATGTGCATAGCACATTTCATGGTCTAAGATCCCAATAGTAAGAGCTAGAGAAAGAGACGTGAAATAACCCCTTTCTACCTTTTGCTCTAATGTTATTTAGACAAGAAATAGTCAAAGTTAATATGGGGTGCATGTATATATATATATTATTTTTTTATATTATAGTGCCATTTGACCTATTTATAAAAATATTTTTGTAAATTATAAAATAATTTTAAAACAACAATTCCATAAACTCATTATTTGTCTCTCAGTTCTGTGTTTTGTGTCAAATATATTTATCGTGTTTGGTTTAGAATTTTAATTTTTGACATAAATAATTAATAAGGTCATATTCAAGTAGACTCATATAGTATTATAAATAGTATTCTAAGTAGGTTTCAATAGAATATGAAAATAAGACTCGAATACAAATTAACTCACCCTATTTAATAATTTCCAATGATTTATTTAAAAAAGAAAAAGAAAAATCAAATCATTGTATTCAATTATTTTAATTGTGAAGCTTTTTGGTCTATTTACAATCATTGTTTTCTTTTTGTAACTCTTCCGTAACTGGAATTAAATTGAGAGGAAAAATAAATAATTAATGTCATAAATCAGGTGCTAATCAGAAGTTCAGCCCTTGCAGCACAATTTCTTTAGGGGGTAGGGTACAAGGGTGTTCAAAATTCCTGTACCTGAACAATATTCAATAACCATTATCATAAACAACTTAAAATTTTGTATAAAATCAACGTTTAATTGGTCCAATAATTAATTAATGATATATCTTAAATAAGATTTCACGTTCGACTCTTGTATATCGAGAAAATAAATATCGATAGGGTTTTATCTCTTAAAAAAACTAATTTATCTTGAATTGAATTTAATCATATCTAATATAATAGAAAACAGATTCGAAAGATTTCCATCTCCTAAGACACATTTTCTAATGTGATCGAGAGAAAATTCTGACATCAATAAATTTTAAAATAATTTGAGAAAAATAAAATTTAGGAATATCATTCAGCTAGTTGACAATTCTCACGTCATCAACTCTATTCATAAAAAATAGTAAGAACTTACCATCATATAAGTAAAGTCTAGGGCAAGAAGGATCCCATCTTGCCTCCCCATTCTTCAACCATTTGGTGTTTACTTTCTCATTTTTCTTGGCACAAAATGGGTCTCATGATTGGACTTATTATTTTCTATTAATGATACATTTCACCATTGATTGGACTTACTAATTTATATTAATGATACATTTCACCATTGAATTATCTTTCTAGGTGGTCACTAATGAAACATGAATAAGAGTCTTGAACCTTGAACATTCGATTCGACGATTAAAAGGAATAAAAGAGTTTTTTCTATTTAAAGAAATGATTAAACTCAATTAAAATTAATTAATATTTTAAATAAAATTTTAATTATACAATAATTTATAGAAAATTTGACATTTATTTGCAAAAACTCTATATATCTTATAAAAAAAATTTATTTTTTGTTTCTAGTTATAATAAATATAAATAGAATAAAACAAAATTGAGATAGATAAACCCGAGTTGAGTTTTCCCAAAAAGCACCTTATGGAGCTGAGAGGAGCTTGGCCATTAATTGGTATTAACCATTAGGAAATCCTTGTTAGTGCTTCTTTGTGTTTTGTTTCTTTTATCTTTCTTCACTCTCAAAAAACCCTAGCTTCAGAGGAATGTCCTCAGTTGACCGCACAAATTGATTTTTGCTCTCTCTCTCTCTCTCTCCCCAAATGGATCGCCCCTTCCACTTCCTAGTGGTCCTCCCAATCAATGGCTATGCCCTTATATCGAAAGGACATTTCTACCCAACCAAATTCAATTGGAAACTAATTGACAACACCCCCCCCCCCCAAAAAAAAAGAAGAGAACTCTGAAAATCAACCAGGAAGATTGACCCATTTCATCTCTTTCGAGGGTACAGATTATACTTAATCGAAGTTGTCGGTGGGGGGGGGGATTGCTAGCACAATGGCATGCATCCTTGTTAATGTTTGCTGCTTGATTGCCAATGCTCATTTTTTTTTCCTAGTAGCACATGTTTATGTTTGTGCCCACAATCAATCATTACATTACATTTTAAGAGATTTTTGTTATACATATATTAGTAAAAAAAAATTAAAAAAAATCTAGGATCCCTTTTAGCTACTCATAAAAAATTTTAATATCTGTGTTTTAATATATGATTATAATTTTTATCTTGTCATCATATTTCTATTCTATTTGTATATATTTGTAAATGGTGTATTATTTAATGCAATGTTGCGTATTACGATGCATTTGTATCGAAGATTATAAACACACTTTATATGAATTATAGATATGAATAAAAAATTTAGACCTTTGTTGGGAGTAAAATAGAGTATGGGAGTCTTTAAAGAGTTAATTTAATGATAATAATTATTTCTTTTGATGTCATGATTAGAAATTTGATTTCTGTTGTAATAAAAAAAATAAAATAGGAGATGATGATTATTTTGGAGGGGGATTTAACTAAATAATTAATAGTTATTAATTATTATTTTAAAAAAATAACCAAACTGAGAGTTTAATGTTTACGAAAGATTTCAACCTCAAATTTTGGTAACATGTTTTGAAGCAGAAAAACTGCAACCACTCCGAAATTGAAATTTGTATAACGTTAACCGTTTAACAAAAGACAACGAAAACAAAAAGGTCACTGTCGTCATTTCACATCAAGCGCCTTTCAAGTCCAATTTTGTAAATTTAAATCAACACAGTCTCTCTCTCTCTCTCTGTTAAACCAAATTTTAATCCGATCTAAACCTTTTTTTCTCAAATATATTTTTTTGTCTGAAGCACAACATAAACATACTTACCCTCCTCTCTATCTCTCTACACTGTGTCGAGAAGGAAGAGAGAGAGAGAGAGAGAGAGAGAGGGAGGGAGAGAGGCGAGAAGAGAGAGGAGTAAAGCAAAAACCATCCAGACGGATATGGGTTGCCCATTGTAGCGTTTTTCATATATATATAATCCCGAGAGAGAGAGAGAGAGAGGAACACCAGAAGCAAAGAATATTGAAGAAGAAGCAAAACAGTAATTGCTTGAACATCTTCAAAGCAAATGTTGCCTCTGATCTGTTAACTGCATTGGAAGATCTTCATCATCTTCAGGTTCCTTGTTGCTTAAACTGATCTATTTTTACCTAATCTTCCACTTCAGAATCCCTTCTTTTCCATTTCGATTTCTAGGGTTTCATCTCCAATTTCATAAACACGATTTGGGTTCTTCAGTTTTCCCAATGCGACTCCAATTTCGTCCTGTTCACAGATCTGGAGAGAAATGTTTTTCTGGGTTTTCCGAATTATGTGTGATTGTCTTCTTGTTTCAATTTCGAGTGCATTCTTGTTCCGAAACTGTTTTACGATTTTCGATCTATCTGTTGGATAAACTCATCAAAGTTCAGAATCTCAGTCTTTTGCAATTTGGGTTTGTATTTATAAAGAACACGACCTTGTGGTTTATGGTTGCTTGCTCTGAATGACTGAGAATCTGCATTGTGGGTTTTGATTTTTTTTTAAGATTTTTGTGTTGATTATGATTTTTAGGATCTGGGGTTTTCATTGCTTGCACTAATTATCTGATAGAGGATAGATAAGGTATTTTGTTATTGTTGGTCGATGAAAATGAAGTCTGACTGATGCTTATAGACTAAGCCGTTTCCCGACTTTAGGAACCCAATATAGTGATGATTTATTTATTTATTTATTTTTTGGGGCAATTCGGGTTTGTAATTATAATGCATAGGTTTCCGGTGTTTAATGTTTGTTACTATAAAAGACTTGTTGCTGTCTTTCAGAATCCGCATTCTGGGTTTTGTCTTTTAAGAATTTGTGCTGATCAAGATTCTACAAGATCCGGGGTTCTAATTTCTTGCCCTAATTTTATGAGTGGGGACATAGAAGAAATTTTGTGACTGTGGGTAGTTCAACAAAAATGAAGTCTGACACACCTCTAGATTATGCAGTATTCCAACTATCTCCAAGGCGGTCTAGGTAAGAATGTTAATTAGATTCGATTTAGATGCCCATCTTCTTATGGTAATTCAGTGTTGATGGTCATTTGTTCTTCGTTTGCCAGATGTGAGTTATTTGTTTCCAGTGATGGAAACACTGAGAAGCTTGCTTCTGGACTGTTCAAGCCATTTGTAACTCATCTAAAGGTTGCGGAGGAACAAGTTGCACTTGCTGTTCAGTCAATTAAGCTTGAGGGAAATAGGTATAAAAATGCTGAAAGTTGGTTTATGAAAGGAACTCTCGAGAGGTAATATTGGTTTTCAAGGGTGTTATATTATCCCTTTTGAATTTGTTCTCTATTCTGTTGTTTGTACTGTCACTTGATATGTTATTGTTTTCGTCCTATCAGGTTTGTACGTTTTGTTAGCACACCCGAGGTTTTGGAGCTTGTTAGTACCTTTGATGCAGAGATGTCACAATTGGAATCCGCCCGCAAGATCTATTCACAGGTTGCACATCTAAACACATCACTTTTTAGTGTAATTTTTTAGAAAATATGCCAAGTTTTCTTTTACTTAAGTAGACAATCTTTTGGTTTTCAGGGAGTTGGAGACCAGCCTTTATTAGGTAAATTGCATTGCTTTCCTTCATTAGTTGTTGTAAATATGTTGTCAGATTTAGTAATCTTCCAATGTAAAGCCATACATCCTTGAACTCAATTGCTTGTGAAATTTTGTTTTCACTCACTCCAGCTATTTTTGTAGGTGGCCAACCCAAGATACAAGAAAACACATACAAAATACAATAGTTATTAATTTAGATAACCCTAGTAGTTTATACACCTAATTTTTAAATAGAATGTGGTTTCAAGCCGATTTCTTTACTTGATTTTTCACTAATAGATAACAGTATGTTTAGATTGTTAACCAATTTTTAGTGCTAATTGCTAAGTGTCCTAGATGTGCCAAGTGAAGGCGTTGCCTTTATAATTAAAACAAACAAATTTGGGTGTTTTCTTTAAAAAAATTATCAGGGGGTTCCTTGATCCTCCATAGGAAAAATAGGATTTTGTAAGATGCTGATACTTTGATCAAATATTGGCCAGCTTCTATGCCTGTCTGCCATCAACAAACAAAAAAAAATGTGCGCTGAGTCTCTAACAGGACATTCATGACATGCATTCCTATGACAAGAAGTGTCTCTTCATTTCTCTTCACACGTGTTCATAAAGCTTAAATACATGTGACTCTTTGAGATAGTGTTTTGTGAAAATCACATATTTGATGAGGCCTTAAATGAAGTTTCTTAAAGTTTATCCAATAACCATAACAATAACAACAATCTGAACCTTAATCGCAATAATTGGGGTTGGCCATATGAGAGACAAATATAGGAAAGATGAAAAAAAAAATGAAGATTGATTTAGTTTGTGCGGATTCTTTTATGCCATTCAATTCTATCCAAAATTATGGTCTCATCTAAACTTTTTATTATCATGTCCTTACGAATAATTTGTGTCTAAAGTTTTAACGATTTATCTCTACATTTTACTAAATCTCCTATTTTTAGATTTTCGATCTTCCTAATCAGTGTATCTTTGGATTTTCTTTGCATATACCCAAACCACTTCAAACGACATTCTAGTATCTTATCTACAATAGAACTAACTCCCAACCTATTACGAATCTTTTCGTTTCTAATTCTATCTTTTCTAGTTTTGCCACATATCTATCAAGTATTCTCATTTCTTCTACCACAATTTTTTGTTTTTGTTATTATTTAATAGCCCAACAGCTAGTGCCTTTCAAATGCAGTGGCGTCGTACGATCGCAAAGGACTCTGGATGCTTTTCTCCATTTCATCCAATTTGCTTGAATTCTATGGTTCATATCTCCATTTATATTGTCATCATTTTGAATGATGGAACCGACATATTTAAAATGTTCACTTTTTGATACCATTTGTCCATCTAACTTAATCGTTTTTTCATCATCCGGATGATTACCGCTAGACTTACATCTCATATATTTAGTTTTTGATCTGCTCAATTTTAATCTTTTGGATTCCAGTGTTATCCTCCATTAACTCTAGTTTAGTACTAATACTTTATCTAGTTTCATCCACTAACACTATATCATCTGTAAAAAGCATATACCATGGTATTCTATTTTAAATGTTTTTTGTGATTTCGTCTATCACTATTGCAAAAAGGATGGGACTTAACGTTGAATCTTGATGAAATCCAATGTTAATAGGGAAGTTATCGCTTAGACCCCCACAAGTTATTACATTAGTTACAGTTTCTTCATACATATCTCTAATGAAATTAATGTATTTCAAGAAAATCTTTTTCTTCATCAGCGTTCATCACAATATCTCTCGAGGAACTCTATCATATGCTTTTTCTAGGTCAATGAATACCATATTTAGATCTCTCTTCTATGTTCTATGCATCTCCATCAGATGTCTTAACAAGTGGATCGCTTCTGTCGTGGATCTTTGCCTCTGCTGATTTAGATAAATCATGTTAAAATTGCATTTCCATGGAGGCTGTAGAAGAGGTTTCCCCAAAACTTGTTATCCTGAAGCCTCTATAATTATTTAGTAATAAATTTTCACCTTTTTTTTTTGTTGCAGGATGAATATGGGATAAAAGGGGAAAAAATAGAAAAGAGAAGCGATTTTCTTGTTAGTTCTGGGATCTAAGGAAGTAACAGTTTAACCCTTGGAGGGATCTTTCTCTATGGAGAATTTTAGGCATACTTCATTTTGGGAGGGAATGCTTTTGAAGTTCTGGCTTGTGGACAAATGGAAAGGGGGGGGGGGAAGGATAAAGAAATGATGAACTAATAGCAGTTCTTTTTTGGGTGTTGCTATCCCTGCACATATGTCTTCATAGTGTCAACTTGATTATGATGCAACATGGACACTCATGCTCATAATCATGTTGGACAATTACTAGTAACCACAAACACACTAAATTAGTCTTCTGCTTATATTAGGTTTGCAAGTTGCGGCCATTCATGGCACATCCCTATCCCTGTAGTTGGTCAATTTGTCATGGATTCATGCGCCTTTTGCAGTGGAGAACATAAAAATATTCTTGGGGGTAATGCATGCTCATCTAGTGCAAGACATTTTGACAAATTCCCTTGATCACGAGTTAGGTCCAAAGATTGGCGTGGGAAGGTATCCTTACATCCGGAAATAAAGTTGCAATTGTTGTTCATTGGCAAGTTAATGCCGGAAGGGATGATATTGTATTGTTTTAGGAAATTCAATGCTACCATACAGATTTTGAGGTGATTGTTGTTGCTTTAGTAGCATCGACCTTGTCTTTCAGCATCTAGGTGCTTTTATTCTTGAACCCTTCTTGGGTAGAGGGGATTGAGATGGGAGCAGAGAGGTGGAAATTCCCTCCTATTGCATTTGATTTGTTTTTCCATAAGGAGAGTAATGGGATGGAGGGGGCATAATTGCCTTCAATCCTCTCCAATACTTAATAAATCTGTTCCATCCAGTTTGGAGGGTAGCGGAGGCAGGGGTTCTAATGAAGTTTTTCCAGTGGTTCCAATTTGGTCTGTGAAGTTTATTGATGCCTCTTGTTGTCTTTGTATGGCTTTGCATATAAGCATATTGAGTTGGTCTGCATTGAAAGGCGATAAGGCTCAGCCTTTGTCATTTGAACTGTGGAAGCTTCTCTTGTATTCAAATTTCTAATAGTCATTTCTGTCTATATTGTGTTGCATTATGTATTGATTAGATAATAACGGGTTATAGTCTTCAGGAATTTGACGTAACCAAGTTTTTGAGGAAATATCACAGTGTAGACATTTTGATGTAACAAGGAATAAGGAGATACAGCAAGATGCAATGATTAATAGGAGATTTCTTTAAGAAAAGGGGTAGATTGCATTTTAAGGTCGACACTGATCTTCGTCTATGAAGCATCAACTTTCCAAAACCGAGATCTTGTCTGTGTTTAACATGCAGCTGGGCAGGCATGTGCTGCATATGCCACATGGTGTGTTCTGTTTGTCATTATCGTTATTAGTTTCTAAGCACCGTTTATTTATTAAAAGCACCTTGAACACTTGCTATGATATTTGATAGTCCTTTCTTGAACACTAAATGCTTACATACTTATATTGATACTGCAGTTGATATGTCATCATTCATTAGATCCTTACAATTGTTTCTTGTTGAAGACCAAAGTTTGGTAATTGTGACATTAGTTGCCAATATTGGAATTATTAATTTGTGAGAATTACTTTTAAGGATCATTTTTATATGATCTTGTAGCCAGGTTGTGTTCCATTCTTTTGGGTGTTTGTGTTTTCTTGGGAATCTGTTGTATTGTCATTTTGGTAAAGTGATGGAGTTTCTGTTCATGATTCATACACTTCGGTCTCATTAAGTTAAGACGTTTAACTTGGCAGGAGGGAAAGTTTCTTCACCTAAATATCTTTAGTTATGTTTTATTAGGTATAACCAAGAGTAGTTTTTAGTTTTATTTGGTTGTACATTCTTGATGTTTAACCCTGTGGATATGATTCTAGAGCTAGCTTTTTGGATGCATAAGAATGCAGAATTAGTACTTTTTTTGGGGAGAATTGGTCGCTTATATTTTTGTTCTGTTATACATGACAAGAAAAATGAGGGGAACACATCTATACGATATGGTTAAGGAGAGGCAAGTGTTTTTCTGCAGGTTGTCATTCATTGTTTTAAGAGTGAAAATCCTGTGGCTGTTATTCTCAAAATTATGGGTTGCAACATAAAACTTTGGGACAAATATAATGGAAAATACTACTGCTAAGAAAGTCCTTCAGTAAATTAACTAAAGAATGAATAGAGGAGGGGGGATGGACCCTCCAGATATTGGTTGGAGGTGTTAGAATATAAATATCTTTCTCCATTTGTTTAATCCTTTCAAATAGTTAGTTATTTTGTATAGTACCAGAGCCCTAGGTCCTTATTTCAAAACTAAACATGCCTCTTTTCACCATGTTTAAAATTCCATTTGCTTGAACCCCTTTTTGAGTCAGCATGACCAACACACGAGGAGATTATTGAAATATAAATGGTTTAAGCTTTTGAAGTAATTGGTTATGCAAGGGAAGGGAGAAAAACAGTTGCATAGGGTTTTAATCATAAATCATCTCAATACCTGTATGTAGATATGAGCTCAGGTTAAATCATGGTACATGTTTGAGAATGTGGAGAAATGGAAGGGTGACTTTAGAGAACACTTCAACCCCCTGGTCTCTAATGAAAAAGTAAAATAAACCTTTTTGACCATCGGACAGAAGGGCTTAATTTTTTACAAGCACAGGATTGTTGCATTTGTTCAAGTACCTTTGCTTTGTACCAACTTCCCGTAAAATCATCTCATTGCAATTATATTTCCCTGGAAAGGATGGTTCCCTATCTGTTTTGCATGATATGGGTTGGCACTGCAAGCCATATCAGCTTCGTTGTTTGTGTACTGTTTGCTACTTATTATGCCACTAGACACCTTGCATTACGTTCTGCAGTTCCTGCTATGTTTTCTGGTATGTTGGTCATCTTGTTTTGGTTTCATGTTTGTCTTGTTTACTTGGAATGTCATTCATCAACAACTTGATTTGTTAATCAGAAGTAATTTGCTCCAGGTGCGGATGGACCAGGATCCACATCAGCAGCTGATGCAACCAAGTAATTATTTCATAACCCACTTTCTTTCTTTATTTCTTGTTTCTATTGATATGGGGTACGAACACTGATTACTTGATTACATGCCTCTTAAACACCTTATTCCTTGTCTGATGTGTCAGTTTGTTTGCCTCATGCATTTTCTTGAACTTTGTCAATGTTGCATATAGTTTGTCCTATCGCCTTCTCTACTGGCTATATGGTTATATGGTTTGTGCAACACACTCAAACAACTTGACTTAGAACCAAATCAATAACCAAAGACAAGGGTTTCTCCACACCACAAAAACAACCCTATTAATCTTCGTCCACGCTAACCAAAAAATAGCAAGAGGGGTCACTTTAACCATTCTCCTCATTGCTTTACATTGCCCCGTACCCCACCATTTCTGTAAGTCATTCTGCACGGATATAGTTGACACACACTTAGTCTGGAGTGAAGAATATAACAATCCCATGGGATTAGGAATGTGACCAAGAGTTACAAGTGGTCAACTATCTAGGTTTTCTCTGTAGTTTTACAAAGAGGTGGCATTCATTGACCAAGAGAATACCCCCTTTGGAAGGTCACTCAATTAAAATTCTTCCCGGAGTTGTTTTCCAAGCAAAGGAAGTGCTTCCCTTATTAGCCAAAGGATTCCCAGACCGTCTTCAAAACAAGAGTGGAACTTCAAAATCATATTATTGTTGAACTAATATCTTAACCTTCCTTCAACTTTATTTATTTGCTTTTAGATAACTTGATGTCTTGTATTTTAATTTTAGAAGTCCAGTATCGAATAGATCTCACTAATATTAATATTAGACACTACAAATATTGTTATAATTAAGTTTAAAATATTCGGAAGGCAGAAAACTTATCAGAATATGCGACATTACGGACATTTGCGTAAGTAAAAGTACTACATTGTTTCAGCATCCTTGATTGCCTACACACTGGAGAAGATCCTGCATCAATCTTCGCATGCCATTTGATTGTCAAAAGTTCTCCACTATGTTCTCTATTGTGACATAGCATATAAATGTGACCCTGGTCCATACTCCTGGATCAGACAGCTTGCTAGAAGTTGTATGATTATAGGAAACATTGTACCCACTATCTCTGGTGTATGGGAGAAAAGGCTTACATAGAATAGCTTCTTAAGCAATTACTTTACTATGTTTTTCTTTGTTTTGGATGAAGACAATTATCATGATCGTCACACTGAGAGCTATTTGATGGTATATTAATATCAAAATAGATGAGGTTGCAGAAATTCTTAAGATTCCTTCCCTCTCTGAAAACCATCACTGTGGTGTTAGTGCTCTAAAGATTTATTGCTTTACACAGGAAGGAGCTTTTGAGGGCTATTGATGTGCGACTTGTTGCAGTTAGGCAGGACCTAACGGCAGCTTGCTCCCGTGCATCGGCTGCTGGGTTCAATCCTGATAGTGTCTCAGAACTTCTACTCTTTGCAGAATGTTTTGGTGCCCAGCGGTTGAGGTGAGAATTTTGATATCTGGTTTATAATTCCTGCACTTTGGTTCACCCATGGCAGATATTATGCATATAGCTGGACCAGGATAAGCTTCAATTTCGTCTATTGTATCTAGGAAAGCCCTCCCTTCAATTGCAACACATTGACATGGTATGAGAAACCCTCTTTCAGGAAGGGAGGGCACTTTGTATGCATGAGAAAAAGAGAATGTAATTGTTTCCACTCTTTTGAACTTTGCATGTCGGCTTTTCCACACTTTATAATAGTTTTTGTGAGACCGGAGGCATTTGGTTGGTGCATCTATTTTTTGTTCTATTTCTTTGCTTTTTCCAAAAATTTTTCTGACAGAGAGATAATAGGCAACTCTAGTGTCTACATTTTCATTTGCTGTTTCTCTTCCCTGGCTTTCATGAATTTTTTTTTTTATTATTATTATTTCTTTTTTCTTTCACGCGGAACCATGCTGAATTGCTCTACGCTTTTTGTGCTACGACAAGCTGTCAAAATCCATTGACTTGCAGTGAGATTTAACCAGATGATATTGGCTGGTTTTTGAATAGTGGAAAAACCTTAAGATAATGCAGTAGAAGGCTTGAAATTAATGCTTTTATCAACTAAATATCTTTTCCACTGATAATACATTGTTCATATAGACAGACCATTATGTCCAAAGTTTCTATAAGGTAGAAATGAAGTTGAAAAATGAAATGAACTTATTTGGGATTTAGAACCTAGGATGAGGTATATGTCTATTGTTTTGTTTTGATTTTTAATTGCCCTTCCTTTTCCTGTGACTATAGAAGATATGCCACAGCTTAGATCCAGGGTTATTTGTATTAGTATTGCTACCATAGGAAGCAATGTGCCTCGGTGTTTGGGAAGTTTGACCATCATACATTTCATGGGTTTTTTTTTTTTTTTTTAAATAAATAATACAAACATTGTTTGAGGCACTTGTTGGACGGCACTACATGATAATGACGCGTTAATAAAATTGTCGCTGTAGGTTGGGAGGACTGCTCTCCTGTTGAGACAATGAAATTTTAACACACAACTGCCTAAGTAAACCACATTATTTTGTGAGTAATTTTATTGGTTTGTGGAAAAAACACTGTCCACTAGAGATAGAAAAGTGTTGTCTATGGTCGCAGGGCATAATTCTCTCTCTCTCTCTCTCTCTCTCTCTCTCTACTTTGTAATCCAGTGCAGACTTCAGTTCCGGCAAGTATTGATTGATTAACAAGTAAAAATTAGTGTTCCACTTGGCCTTTTGGGGGGGTTTTTTTTTTTTGGGTTTTTTTTTTGTTTTAATGATGTGCTTTTGGACTATTCATCAAAATTAGATTCCTAAATGTGCCACGTTCCACTGTGCGTGACCCTAAAAAAAAAAAAAAAAAAAAAAAAAAAACCCACAAGTGGGACCAACAACCAATTATAATTCTTGCGGACTATTTTTTTTTTTTTTTTTTTTTTTGGCCTTTGAATTGCACTTGCGTGTACTTAATTTGATTGAACAAAGTTGTTGGTCTCTCCAACATCATCGTGGACGCAATACCAATAAATTGATATTCAATAAGTGAATTGTAGCTTAACAATCCCTTTAAATTACTATATTAATGATTCAATTAAAAAGCTAAATCAGAAAATCAAAAAAAAGGTTTATTGTCTCAAGTCTTTCATCAGGAGGAAGGTATGACAGTTTAAGTGGTGTTTTCGATTTCAACTCAGATCCACTTTCTTTATTATTAATCAATTTTCATTTTCACCATTTAAATATCCTCTCTCTAAGTATTGAGAGGGAAAAGGGAAAAAAAAATGATATCCATATATTTAATTTGTGTGCTTGTTCAGCGAAGCTTGTGGCAAGTTCATAGCATTGTGCCAAAGAAGACCGGACCTGTTTTCATGGGGACCAGGAGTGGACGATCGAGCTCTCCGGTCCTCCTCTGGCTCGGACATGTCTCTTGATGACCAGACTGACGATCACCACCATAATGGGTCCCTCCAAACTGACTCAAACAAATCGAAGCCCTCCACTTTTCAGCAACAACCCAAGTCCCTCTCTTCCTCCATCACCTTCCCTCTTCGGCGTGCCTTGAGAGAGTCCAGCGTGGATAGTGATGACTCCAGTACTAGTACTAAAGAACAAACCGAAACAACCTCGGAGACAACAAAAAAGGACGAGGAATCTCCTCCTTCAATTGCAGCAACACAGCCGGTGAGAAGGCTGAGTGTGCAGGACAGGATTAACATGTTTGAGAATAAACAGAAGGAGAACTCTGGTAGCGGTGGTGGGAAACCGGTTGTTGGAAAGTCTGCAGAACTTCGGAGACTCTCATCCGATGTGTCTTCTGCTCCTGCAGTTGTGGAGAAGGCTGTTTTGAGAAGATGGAGTGGTGTTAGTGATATGAGTATAAGTGTGGACTTGAGTGGTGATAAGAAGGAAATTGAGAGCTCTGAGTCTACACCAACACCCACTTCAGCTTCTATTCATGCAAAGGTTGGAGCTTTTGCTGCTTCCTCTGGGGATAAAGATAGAAAAGGAAATGGATTTAGGGATTCTGGGTCAACAAGTCAGATAGAACAATCGGGTGCTGAGTCTAAGTTGACATCTTCTTTGGGGAAGGTTGAGAATGTTGGATTGAAGGATCAAAGTAGTACTGCGACTTGGTCAAATTCATTGCCTTCCAGGTCTGAAGATATGGATTTGAAGGGCCAAGCAAGTTCACAACCTCTATTCAAATCATTTTCTGGTGGAGAAGAGCTGGTTGATTCGAGGGATCAGGTGCCCTTTCAGGCCCAGGTGAAGATATCTTCTGGCGAAGCAGAGCGTTGGAAAACTAAAGATCAAGCAAGTTCTGAAACACAGTTGAAGGCCCCTGTAGAATCAGCAGAAGTTGGAGTTTCTGCAAAGAGTAGTGGGGATAGATTTGATGGCGGATCTAATCAGAAGAAGGTTGAGAATGTTGGAGTTAGAGATCAATTCGTTCCCAAATCACGTTTTAAGTCCCCTTTGCCAAAAGCAGAGGATGTTATGTCAAGTGCTAAGGAATCTATTGGTACTGGAACAAAGAAACGGGAGGCTTCTCTGCCTCAATCTAAGGTAGTTGAGAGTGGAACTCGTCTGCCTCAGTGGAGATCTCCTGTAGGTCAAGTCGAGAAAGTTGGGAGGAAAGATCTAGATGAGATGCTGCCTTTTAGTTCTTCAACCAAAGTTGAAGATTCTGTTCTGCATGGAATGAAGCTGCAGCAGCAAAGTTCTGTTGAGGTCAAGAAATTGCAGGTTGGGAGGGATGACAGAAGTTCATTTTCCAAAAACAAGACTGCCTTGCCTGTGCTTGAAAGCAAGGATATATTCAATGTAACCACTGCAGCATCGACGGAGCAAAGTCAATGGGTAAGGCAGTTGAAAGGGAATCAGGAACTAAATGATGAGCTGCAAATGAAGGCTAATGAGCTTGAAAAGCTTTTTGCTGAGCATAAGCTTCGTCTGCCTAGTGATCAGTCAGTTACTTCTCGGAGAGGCAAGCCTGTTGATGTTCGGGTGGAAGTATCTGCTGGTTCTGAAAACATAAGGGCAGCAGCAGATGGAATTCGTGCACAAATTCCAGATGAAATCACAGTAACTGAAACATTTGGGAGTTCCAGCAGTGCATCTAGGTTGAATGCTGGTTCACAAAAGGGACCGGTTTACAATGTTGACCATGGCAGTAATATGAAGCAGAGCTACTCTGAACTTGGGCTTTCAGATGATTTTAGGGGGAAGTTCTATGACAAGTACATGCAGAAGAGAGACGCAAAGTTGAAGGAAGAGTGGGATTCTAAAAGAGCAGAGAAGGAAGCCAAGTTGAAAGCCATGCATGACAGTCTTGAACAGAGTAGAGCTGAAATGAAGGCCAAGTTTTCAGGGTCTGCAGGGAGACAGAATTCTGCACAGAGTGCACGGCGGCGTGCAGAAAAGCTACGATCATTCAACAATCATCCTCCGGTGAAGAGAGAAGAGGTAATTTTGTCTATTTTAAGGAATAAGCTTGGGAGATTTGTTGTTAATTAACCATTGTTAATTGAAAATTTTGAAGTTGAAAATATAAATTATTTTATGGTTATTGGTTTTTTCATTAGATACAAAACAAGTGACATGCTTCTTATTTATGTTTTAAATAAAATAAGCTAAAAACAGCTGTTGGCATCCTATATTTGTTTGGGAAAGTGGTGGCAAAATCTCATTGCCAGATTCATTTTTGGGGCTAACCATTAAAAGGTGTTTCTTAAAATTGCAGTTTGTGGATTTTCTTCAGGGTGGGGAGGATGAAGATCTGTCCGAGTTTCCTGAATCAAAACCTTATGGTCAAGATAGACTGTTTGGAGAAACATCTTTAGGAGATGGTTCAAGGAGTTCCAACCCTAAGAAGATTCTACCTAGTAGAAATATATCTTTAGCTACATCTCGTACACCAGCTGCACCTGCTTCAAGGTCTGCTGCCAAAACTTCAAATGCTGGTTCTGCAAGGCGACGAATGCAATCAGAGAACCCTCTTGCACAATCAGTTCCTAATTTTTTGGACTTAAAGAAAGAAAACATGAAGCCCTCCTCTGGAGGTAGCAAATCAACAACCCGCTCACTGTCTAGACATTATGTCCGTAGTAAGAGTTCTGGTGAAGATGCACGTGCCAAGGAAGAGAAATTGCGGCGGCCTCAGTCACTGAGAAAAAGCTCTCCTGGTCCTGTGGAGTTGAAGGATGTGTCTACTTCAAATTCTGATGGTGTTGTGTTGGCACCATTGAAATTTGATAGAGAGCAAACTGAACCAGGTGCAAATGACAAACTTCCAAAAATTCTGGAGTCAAAAACTTTCCTTCGGAAGGGCAATGGTATAGGTCCTGGTGCTGGTGCTGGTATTGCAAAGTTGAAAGCTTCAATAGCGTCTGAGACTGTAAAAAATGAAGAGGAGTCAGATGAGTCAGCCTTTGAGCCTGAAGAAGCCGCAGACATACAAGTGGAAGAAGAGGAAGAAGAGGAAGAAGAAGAAGAAGAAGAATTTGAATCTGTGGCAGCAGAAGACTTTGACAATGTTGACAATGGAAACCCAAGACTCAGCCAGGAATCTGGCAGTTTGGGGTCAGATAATGGGGACACTTTAAGATCTCATTCTCATGTAGATTCCACTTTGGAAGCAGAATTGCCTGCTGCCTTGCCTTCGACTTATCACAGTGTAGGGCCAGTGCAGGAGTCACCAGGGGAAAGCCCTGTGTCCTGGAACTCGCACATGCATCATTCATTTTCCTACCCTCAGGAAACCTCTGATGTTGATGCCTCTGCAGAGTCTCCAATTGGAAGTCCTGCATCTTGGAATTCCCACTCTCTTGCTCAAACAGAGGCTGATGCTGCTCGAATGAGGAAGAAATGGGGAAGTGCTCAAAAACCAATTCTTATTTCCAACACTTGTCAAAATCCTTCTCGCAAAGATGTGACAAAAGGATTTAAGAGGCTTTTGAAATTTGGAAGGAAAAATCGTGGGACAGAGAGTCTAGTTGATTGGATATCTGCTACAACTTCTGAAGGAGATGATGATACTGAAGATGGACGAGACCCTGCTAATAGGTCATCGGAAGACTTAAGAAAGTCAAGAATGGGTTTCTCCCAGAGTCATCGCTCTGATGATGGCTTCAATGACAGCGAGTTGTTCGGTGAACAAGGTATCATATCCAATTTCTAACAAGCATTGTCATTAAATCTTCTATTCTGGTTTATAAGCAAGCCCTATTTTTGAAAATTTTCTACTTCTTTCTGCTCAATGGTTTCTCAATCAGCTTAATGAGCGATTCAGCTATTAGATGATAATCAAGTCAAATTGCTATTAGATACCCCTCGTTTTCTCATAAATCATTTTGCTAACTAGATGCTTTTATTTATTTACAGTTCAAGCCTTGAATAGCTCTATCCCAGCTCCTCCTGCAAACTTTAAACTGCGGGAAGATCAACTCTCTGGGAGTTCTATAAAAGGTAATCCTTTATATATCCACACTTGGTTATTTTGGTACTTGGGGTTTACTTAGAAGGCTGGTTGCTCTATGGGATATCTCCTTGCTCTATGGGGTTCACGACAAATAATTTGATTGGTAATGGCATCACTCTCAGTGAGCTGCTTATAGCTTTCTTTGATGCGAAGCGCAGACAAGTTCGCTGTGCATGCTTTAGATATTTTTGTCCTCTTCTTATATATAATTTGGATGTGAGAATCTCAACGTAGACCTTTTTAAATTTGGTCTTAGGGTCTTGTGCTTCCCTTCCTATATTCTGGATCTGCGCAATGCATGTGCTCACTTGTGCAAACATTCTAACCTTGGTTTACCTGCACTGTTTATGAATCAACAGCCCCACGTTCTTTCTTTTCACTGTCATCCTTCCGAAGCAAGGGAAATGATTCTAAGCCGAGATAGCGGACTTCCCACTCAAAACGTCAGAGCATGAGCATTGTGGGATTATCTTGAGTAGTAGATGTAAAGGATATAGTCATCTATGTAAGCTCAACAGCAAAAGGGTTAAGGTAGGCGCAGTGCGTAATCTATGTAAGATCGAAATGAGTGCGGATATAGCTCATCTACACAAAATCTTGGGCCTTCCTCGTGATGTGGTCATATAATTGTGACAGTCGTGAAAATATATGTTCATGTTGTATATTTGCATTGAGCTAAAGTCGCCAATTGGCGTAAATATTATCGTGATTTTGGTAGTCCAGGCATTCTTTTTCTCCTTTATTCTTTTTCTCCTTTTTTGTTGTAGTACTTTTGTTATATATATATACCAGAGGTTGAACTCTGTCATCATGTTTGACATTATAAGAAGAGATACGATTACGCGGAGTAATAGTGTAAAAGACATGTTCATCAGATTATCATCTCCTCCTCATCTTGCGCTGGTCATGCTGTTGCTGATGCATTTGCTGTAACAATTCTGAGTTCCTCTTCAATTTTTTTTTTTTAAATTATGTCCACGTGATAAATGTTAGATTTATTTTTGCTAAACATAAAGGTTGGCGACTATGATTATTGCCCTCAAAGCGACTTTGTCAAAATTATGAATATCTTCTGATGTGGTGCGATGGAGTCCAGGTATTATCGGCCGAACAAACCCCCCCCCCCCCCAAAAAAAAAGGGAAAAGGTACAGCGGGGCATCTGAGTGTAGTTAGCAGTTTGAAAGGGTTTAATGCAATTTGTAGTTAGCAGTGGGGCATCTGAGAGCAGAACCATGAAGTAAAGAACAGTGGAAGCAGATCGTATACTAGAGACTCTTTCATCTAATTCATCTGCACTGATCCTTCTGAGTTAATTTTGGGGCACACCAACCAAATGTCAGCTACTTTAGTTTCCTGAAAAGGTTAGTGCGTACAGTCCGCTTTGTACTTCCTGGGTTCCATACATTTTGTCCTCGACAATTTTCTAATGTGTAGGGCATTCTCCCTCTCTCGTATTCAAAATCATATTTCAACTAATCTGATTTATTGTACTCTTATTCTCAAACTTTAAACCTGGGGGTAGCACTCTTACCCGTCTCTCTCTCAATGCTTTCGTATTCCTTTGGGTCCGCTGGGATTAATTAAAGATCACGAAGAAAATCCAAGGGTACAAAAATGGCCGGAGATGACCACTAGTTGCCGGTTAGTTATTCTGAATTAATTTCTTATTATGTCTTCTTGTCATCCTCTTGCTCTCGGCTTTCACAGAAAACACATACATGGCATCTCTGAACAACACTTTAACATTTCGTTTTCAGGCTTCGAATTTTCTATCCTCACTCTCAAATATAGTCAATCCTCTTTGAAGACAAGCCTCGGGTAAGTTAAAAACATTCCTCTGATGTTAAGTTTCATGAAATCATTGTACATTTTAGGCTTATAACAGCAAGATACGGCAAACTAAAGCTTGAGATATTCATCTTGGATGTTTAGAAAATGAAAAAGAGAGAAAGCAAAGCAAAGAGACAATGGAGAAGAAGAGAAAAATTTATAGAGCAGTCAAAATATTTGGGAGAGCTAAAATACAAAGAATAAGAGTCAAGTTATTTTGGAGAAATAATGGCAAAAATATAAAAAATAATAGACAACTTGTTGTATCACTGTTTGTATCAGAAGTAATATCATGACAACGTTAAAGAACAAAAGTTGGAATGGAGAGAGACACGCATTCATTTCTAGGAAAATTAATTGTGTTGCCCATATAATATTATGCAATGGTAAATGACTTGATGACATTTCTGATTTTTTTTGGGGGGGGGGGGGGGAGTTACTATTGCTGGGTGCCGGCTAGTTCTGCTAAGGATTGGCAGCTACAAACCATGAAGTAAATGTCACAGTGGGCCACAATAATTCTGTTACGCGAGGAAAGAAACATCTGAAAATTCTACGTAGAATCTAATATACAATAGCGAAGCTCGTCTTACCTCTGCCACTTTGTAAACTTTAAGACTTGTGGGGCTGATCTTAGTTGTTCCCGTCGTCCATAACATTGCACGTATCTACATAAAGCAAAGCCGGCCAAACCAACAACACTGTCTTGATCCGGCTAAGGCTTTTGGTGCATGTATATTAAACAACTTGGCTAGCTCTTTAATAGTGTCATTTAGACTCTCTCTTGACCATTTTTTCAACGGGCAGGAAGGAGAAGAACCTTTTTTAAATATAGACAGCTAATGCGTAGCTAGACTCAAGGACAATTGTTGCAGCTATAGTCATAGATTAGTATCAAATTCTATAAATATACAAACGGCATCGGATTTTCAACTTTCAAGGGGAAAAAATGCAAATTTTTTATCCATTTAAAGCAACTTAATTTATCACGAAATACTGACGGATCATTCTAAGCTCCTAAAACTCTCAGAAATTCTCCTTTTTTACAAGAAGAATATAATCATACAGTCTGCACATTGTTTTTATCCATTCATTTTCCCTTTCTTTACTACTTGTCATATATGTTTCTCTTCCATAGTCTCGGACTCTTCTAGTTCTAGCCACTAATGGCAGATTCCTCCTTTGAGATTCAGCATGTCACTGGCACACCTTCCCGGAGCCACCACCATGGCAGGCGACGCCACCCCACTCCGGTCATCTCAACAGACCACTCATTCACATCATTCAACTACATCCATTCTCAAAATCAAACTCCAAGGAGAATCCGTAGACGCCCTCCAGCCTCTCCTTTTGGCACTGATGATGACAGGTCATGGCAAGGTGAACTCTCATGGCAATTCGAGCCAACTGGTTGGCGCGATTCAAACAACTTTGGTGCTGCACTAAGTCCTTGGAATGTTGCAGCCACGCCATCAAATACTAGTCGTGTGTTTAGAAGATCGGCTAATGATTACTATCTCGCCCAAACCTCAGGAAGGCTACGAGGGTTTGCTAATTATTATCAAACCAATGATTACTCTGGATATGGTGCTTTGCCTATGGGAAGGCTCGAGCTTCAGAGCTATGTTGCCAGAGACAATGAGAGTTCATTTGCTGGAAGAAGCCACATTCACATCTCTAAGGATCGTGGCAGGTCTCGAAGAAAGAAAAACATTGCAAGGGAAGGAAGTATTGCTGATAATTTGGAGCCTTTGGCTGGGAAAGATGCGATTAGTATTATAGATTATGATGAGGCAAAGGATGTGAAGCTTCAGAAGGACATGATAGTGACTGATACAATTAGTCATCGAGAGGATAACCCACGTTGGCTTTCAGTAGCAAATGCGTTTGTTAAAGGTGAAGGTGTTGATGATCATGAGATGTTCCATGGCGGTCGTCATCTTCATCATCATCGTTCCCCTAGGCACTCCCCTGAAGGACATGACTATGGTCATGGTATGAATCATTACCATGCAGGGCATGAAATGGACAATTTTGATCATCATGCTCATTATCATAGGCGACCTATTAGTCCTCATTATGGCACAGAGGATGAGCTGGATGATACTGAAGAAGATTATGATGAGGAGGATATGGATGATGAAAAGCCTTTGCGGCAAGTTGGATTGTTTAGCTTATTCAGGTATTCAACAAAGTTGGATATCCTTCTTGTGATATTAGGCTGTATTGGAGCTCTTATCAATGGAGGGGCTCTCCCATGGTACTCGTATCTCTTTGGGGAATTTGTGAACAAGATCGCTAAAGAATCAGCCGATGACAAAGTCCAGATGATGAAAGATGTTGACAAGGTATGGTTTCTCTTGTTTTTGCTCATGTTAAGAATGTGAATGGTTTAGGGTTTTCTGCTACTTATTTTGCTTGCACATTTTTCAATATATAGGTGTAGAAATAACAGACGTGCTATTTTCTTGACTTTGTTCTTCTCAGATATGTGTACTCATGGCTGGACTATCAGCAATAGTGGTGGTTGGAGCATATTTGCGTAAGTGGAATAGCATTAAGTTAAATTCCTCGGGCAATTATAAGGATTCCCCTTTTTTTTTGGGCAAAGTTCTGAATCATCTTGAGTGAATTTAACATATTACTCTACTTTGCTCACTGGATTGACAGAAATCTCTTGCTGGCGACTGGTGGGAGATAGATCAGCACAGCGTATAAGAACCAAGTATCTAAGAGCAGTGCTGCGCCAAGATATTGCCTTTTTTGACACTGAAGTTAGCACCGGTGATATCATGCATGGAGTTTCAAGTGATGTTGCACAAATCCAAGAAGTAATGGGAGAGAAGGTCAGTTCTTTCTTTCTTTTCTATTCCATTTCCAAGGTTTTGTTCTCGATTCCAACTCTAGGAAAGATAAGTTGAAGAAAGAATGTGAAATAGATCATCATTATTTCTATGTTTTGAACTTAAGCTCATCTCTAGTGGTAAAGTATTTCCTAGGTCAAGTATATTATGGTACTCAAATTTTGGGCTTTTTTTGGGTTACAGATGGCTCACTTCATTCATCACATATTTACCTTTATATGTGGATATGTTGTTGGGTTTTTAAGATCTTGGAAAGTATCCCTCGCTGTTCTTGCTGTCACGCCAGTAACAATGTTCTGTGGTATTGCATATAAAGCTGTTTATGTTGGCCTGACTTCAAAGGAAGAGGTAAAAGGCCAAAACAACCTACAAATTTGATGTGAATGATACAAGTCTAGGCATTTTCTCATCTTTTTGATTTGATTCATTGAAGCTTTCTTATCGAAAAGCTGGTAGTATCGCTGAACAAGCCATCAGTTCTGTTAGAACTGTATTTTCTTTTGTTGTGGAGGATCATTTAGCTGCCAGATATTCTGAATCCTTAGAGAGATCAATGCCCTTCGGAAGAAAGCTTGGTTTTGCTAAGGGTGCAGGAATGGGAGTCATCTACTTGGTCACTTATTCGACATGGGCACTGGCTTTCTGGTATGGAGCTATTTTGGTTGCTAGGAAAGAGCTTTCAGGTGGTGCAGCCATTGCTTGCTTCTTTGGTGTCAATGTGGGTGGAAGGTAAGTACACTGTCTCTCGCTATGTTAAGATGTCTATGTAACTTGATGTCCTTAGCAACTTTTGCATTTTCATATGATAGACCCTTCTGCATTTGTCCCACGCATCCTAATAGACATTGGTCCCTTAATGTGAATTGATTTTCAGGGGTTTGGCTTTGGCATTGTCATACTTTGCTCAATTTGCACATGGAACTGTTGCGGCAAGCCGGGTGTTTGAAATTATTGATCGAGTCCCAGAGATTGATCCTTATAGCCCTGAAGGAAGGACCTTCGCAAGTGTTCGTGGAAGGATCGAGTTCAAAAATGTAAGTTTTGCATATCCATCACGTCCAGATGCTCCTATTCTCCATTCTCTTAATCTTGTGGTTCCAGCCTCAAAGAATTTTGCCTTGGTTGGTGCAAGCGGAGGCGGAAAGTCCACCATGTTTGCTCTCATAGAGAGGTTGTATGATCCTGTTGAAGGTAATCGCATATTCTCTCCTGTCCTTTACGACTTTGGCTTAATGAGGTGAAGTTTCACATCTCTAGTACTGATGCATGTACTTTTGCAGGTAGCATTAGCCTGGATGGTTTTAACCTGAGGACACTACAAGTGAAGTGGCTAAGAGACCAGATAGGTATGGTGGGACAAGAACCAGTTCTCTTTGCAGCCAGCATTCTTGAAAATGTGATGATGGGGAGGGAAAATGCCACTAAGAAAGAGGCACTTGCCGCCTGCATTGCTGCCAATGCTCACAACTTCATCTCGAAACTTCCAGAAGGCTATGATACTCAAGTATAGTACTTAACCTTTCTTTCTCTCACCCTTACGCTTGGAAGAATTCAAGAATCAACAGATGCATTCCTCGTAATTTTCCTCATTCATGCTCATAGAAGCATATTCAAATGCATATACACTTTTTAGTGGAAATTTATTGGTTTGTTGTCTATACCTCACAGTTCAATAATAGAAAAGTTAGTTCAACAGAGAAGATTTAATGTATATATTACTTCCTGGTAGGTTGGAGACAGAGGTACCCAGCTCTCAGGTGGTCAAAAGCAGCGGATTGCACTGGCCCGAGCTATGATCAAAGACCCTAAAATCCTTCTTTTGGATGAACCCACAAGTGCCCTTGACCCTGAGTCAGAAGCCAAAGTGCAACAAGCGATTGAGAAGATTTCTGGGGGCAGAACAACTCTTGTTATTGCTCATAGGCTAGCAACAGTAAGAAATGCTCACACCATAGTTGTTCTAGATCATGGGTCAGTTCTTGAAATGGGAGATCATCATCAGCTTATGGAGCATGCAGGAGCTTACTATAATCTGGTTAAGATGGCTTCTGAAGCCGTTTCACAATCTTCAACAAAACAAAATCAAAGTGAAAAGGAAACTGACTTGTCTGATTATGAGCAGTCAATACAGGATGTATCAAAATCAAGATACTTAAAATCCAGGAAAGAGAAAATGTTGGACCATTATGAAACAACGAAAGAAGCAAAATCATATCAGATTTCAGAGATATGGAACCTGCAAAGGCCAGAAATTCCAATGCTAATATTTGGATTTCTCTTAGGGATGTTAGCAGGTGCTTGCCTATCCATTTTCCCCTTAATCCTAGGCCGAGCTCTCCAAGTTTACTTCAACCCTGACACACACATGATGAAAAGACAGGTCAACGACCTCTGCAAAATGCTTGTAGGTCTTGGTTTGGGGTGTCTAATCTTCATGATAGGCCAACAAGGTTTTTGTGGGTGGGCTGGAACAAAGCTCACAAAGAGGGTGAGAAATCTCTTGTTTCGGTCTATACTAAAACAAGAGCCCGGTTGGTTTGACATCAATGAGAACTCTACTGGTGTACTTGTCTCAAGTCTCTCAATTGATTGTGTCAGCTTTAGATCAGTCCTTGGTGACAGGTTTTCAGTTCTGTTTATGGGATTGAGTTCAGCTGGTGTTGGTCTTGGAATATCATTTTATCTTCGGTGGAAGTTAGCACTATTAGCTGCTGCTCTTACTCCTTTCACACTTGGTGCAAGCTATTTGAGTTTGATTGTAAACATTGGGCCAAAATTAGACAACAATGCTTATGCCAAAGCTAGCAGTATTGCTGCTAGTGCAGTTTCAAATGTAAGAACCGTGACAACATTCTCAGCTCAAGAACAGCTAGTCTCTTCTTTTGATAGAGCTTTGTTGGAGCCAAAGAGCCAATCAGTCAGAAGGTCACAGATTATGGGTTCAGCACTAGGTTTGTCTCAAGGTGCTATGTATGGAGCCTATACTCTCACTCTGTGGTTTGGTGGCTACCTTGTTAAAAAAGATGATACAAGTTTTGGTGAGGTATATAAGATTTTTCTTATTCTTGTCCTGAGTTCATTTTCTGTTGGACAACTTGCTGGTCTAGCACCGGACACTTCCATGGCCGTCACTGCAATTCCTGCAGTTTTTGATGTTATTAAGCGTAGGCCACTGATAAACAATGACCAAGACAAGGGTAGGAGGCTTGGCAAGTCAAAGCCATTTGATATTGAGTTGAAAATGGTAACATTTGCCTACCCATCTAGGCCTAAAACAATTGTGTTAAGAGACTTCTGCATTAAGGTCAAAGGTGGAAGCATGGTGGCTCTGGTGGGGGGAAGTGGGTCAGGAAAATCAACAGTGATTTGGTTAGTGCAGAGATTTTATGACCCGAATGAAGGAAACGTAATGATGGGAGGAGTAGACTTGAGGGAGCTAAATGTGAAGTGGCTGAGAAAACAAACAGCTTTGGTGGGTCAAGAGCCTGCATTGTTTGCTGGGAGTATACGAGAAAATATTGCATTTGGGAACCAAAATGCCTCATGGTCAGAGATTGAAGAGGCTGCAAAGGAAGCATTCATTCACAAGTTCATTAGTGGCCTTCCACAAGGATATGAATCTCAGGTATGTGTTACCCACAATAAGGCTTTTAAATACTTTTTCTCATAACAGCAATGTTACACATGAACCATCTATGTGTTCTCCTCTTGTACACAGGTTGGGGAAAGCGGAGTCCAACTATCAGGTGGACAGAAGCAGAGAATTGCGATAGCAAGGGCCATACTGAAGAGTGCAAGAGTACTTCTGTTGGATGAAGCAAGCAGTGCATTGGATTTGGAGTCAGAGAAGCATGTTCAAGAGGCACTAAGGAAGGTTTCCAAGCAGGCCACAACAATTGTGGTGGCCCACCGCCTTTCGACCATCAGAGAGGCTGATAAAATTGCAGTTGTCAGAGATGGTGCAATAGTTGAATACGGAAGCCATGATACACTTATGTCTTCCCATCTCAATGGTGTTTATGCTAGCTTAGTTAAAGCTGAAACAGAAGCTAATGCTTTCTCATGAGCCACTGATTTTCCTATTTCTTCATTCTAATCTCAACCTTGTAACGAGAAGTCCTTTTGCGGAGATTCAATGGAAGGGGTGACAATTTGATCACTAAAAATGGGAGAACTCACATTGTTCTTTTGGTTGATTCGACTCTTTTATTGGTGGACAAAACAATAATTTGGATGAACAGCCAAAACATTGAGGCGATTAACTTGCTTAATCACTTAAAGAAAGTAGCATATCAAAATCTGTGTCATTGCACATTTTCAAATATGACAAGAAAATGTCATTTATGGCACAAGCATGCTCAGGCTCTTACAGACTTATCCGCTGCATAAAATCCTTCTATATTGGTTCACTGGTCCGTATTGCTTAACTTTTGAAACTAATTTTTCTATCTGTTGGTTAACATTACCGAGTATCTAAATATTTTGGGAAAGTTTCAGCTTTGCATTGGAAAATATCTCTTGAATCTTGTATATGTCACCACAAATCTTCTTAGAGGAGCAATTTACCTGCAGCAGTTAGCTGGTCTTTAGGGAACTAATCCATTAATGAGCAAACAAAACAAGTTGGTAAGGATTGAATTATTTTTTTTTGGTGATGCTTCTTAGAAGGCATGATCAAACTGAATGCAGGTTGAAAACAGGAACTCTTTTTGTTCACACTTCTTGATTTGCATGACAATGCTCAATTAATGTCAGGTTGAACTGAATTTGAAGGGATTATTCACATGCAAAGTGGTGCACATGATCATTATTATAATTCTGGAATGGGACATTGTAACATCCCTACCTTTCTAATTGATCCATTCCCCCTACTAAAAACTGGACCAGAAAGAAAAAGACATATAACCTACTGACTCTTTTACCCATTAAATGTGATCAAGATGGCACAAAGAAAAACTGTATTCAAAGGGTAGACAAGTCATCTTGCATTACAAGGAAACTTTGCTTCTAATGCAAGAGAATATAGATGGTTACTTTGCTGCTGTGCAAAGCTAAAGAGTTTTTGGGTTCAACAACAGCAGCTGCTATCAGAACAAAGGCGTTCTCAGGCAAAACTTACTTCTCTTTCTCACTGTCTGTTTTGTTCTGCTGGTAACACTGTTTTTCCTCCGATGTACTTCTCTGATCAAATATTTGTTGCTTTCTGCATATAGACAACATGTACATGCATTATCACAAACTTTTTCTTTTTAGTTTCTAGTCATAACGTTAAATGTATGGTTTAGTATACGTGTATGACCGATTCTGGTTTATATGGGCTAGCCACAAACAAGACTTTGGTAGTCATGAAATGAGTGTGAAACTGATTTGCAGGAAAAAGAATAGTTTGTGAAAGATGCCTATGATTTGCTAGGTTCATGAAAATAGTTGAAACATTTGCAGCAATCTAGGAGCGAGAGCTTTGCAGTTGGTTATTCAAGTGAGATGGATTTAATTATTATCTAATACTCGAGAGTTTCTGTTTCTGCAGCTGTTGAGTTTATGAAATCTGAAATACTAAAAGAATTAACACTTTGATTTACAGAGGAAGAGAAATGGCTTCCCTTACTCCAGGAGTTCTACTAAAACTTCTTCAGAGTATAAATTCCAATATAAAGGTTCGAGGAGAATATCGGTCTGTACTTCTACAAGTGATCAGCATAGTCCCAGCTTTAACAGGATCAGAGCTGTGGCCTAATCATGGTTTCTTCTTGAAAGTATCTGATTCTTCTCACTCAACATATGTCACCCTCTCGAAGGAAGACAATGAGCTTATCTTGAATGACAAGTTGCAGCTAGGCCAATTTTTCTACGTTGACAGAATGGAGGCAGGGACTCCTGTTCCGATCTTAGTAGGGGTTAGACCTGTTCCCGGAAGGAACCCTTTTGTTGGGAACCCAAAGGATTTGATGCAAATGGTGGATCCTTCCGAGGTTCCTGTCCCAGTTGACAATGAAGCAAATAATATAGCAAAACTAGGTTTAGTTTCAGAATCTAAAGAGAATGGTAGTCCAAAACAGAAACTTGTTATTAAGGAGGAAAAGGTAGTTGTGGCATCTAGGTATATGCAGGGTGTTTTGTCTTCAAGTTCAAAAGCAAATGGAAATGATGCCAATGGCAATGCAAAAAGTAATGAAAATGAGGGTGTTGGATCAGGTAAGAAGTCCGGCTTGTCTAAAGGCAAACTGCAAGAGCCTAAAGGTCAGGTATGATCATGACTTGGGAAGTTTTATATATGACTATTTAGGATGTTTTAAGACAATCATTTTACTTATTCCATTATTGTACTTCTGAACCGAATTATTGATTGGTAATGGTACTGTTGTTGCAGGCTCCTCCAGCTACCCCTGCGCAAACTCAGAATCACAGCCATGCACCCACATCAAAGCCAGAGTTTGCTGCATTGAATGCAAAGGAGGCTTTGCCACCTTCAAAGAACAGAACTGCTGCCAAACTAACCACATATTGTTTACCAAGCATTACAGATAATGCTCATCTGCCCGAAACACTTACTTGGACCTCTCTACCTGCCATTCTTTTAAAACCAGGGAAGGTACCTGTCCTCTTTCCCCATTTTAATTCTTTGTTCTTCAACATATCATTTACTCTCAGGGTGGCAAAAAATTTCTTGGATTTTTAGTTTGTTCAAAATTCAAATGCTTTTAAGTAGTACATCACAGGAAGCATCATGTCACTGGTCGTATCTTCTTAAAGAAATCTATAACTTTCAATGCCGTCAAAAGACATTTCCTAGTTCTTTTCCTTTTTTTTTTTTTCCCCTCTTTATTGAAAGCAAACTTTACATATTTTCTCATCTTTGCAATCATTATTTCACAAGGGACTGGTTAAAGGGAGAAATTTGGCTTCCTTGGTTGCAGCAGAAGCACAAAAGGAAGCATCAGCATCTGCAACTCTTGTTAAGTGTCTGGGGTAAGCTAGTATAAAATAATACCAATCACCGGAAGATGACATATGTAAACTACTCTAGCCCTTTTACTAAATAACTCTTCTTCATATCTTTCAGTTTGTTTGCTGATATCTGCTCAATAGCCTCGCCACTGAACCCACATCTCAGTCTGAAGAAGTTCTTTACCCTCCACCAACTCATTGATCAATCAACCGTCACACATCCATCTAAACTTAAGCTGCTCGTGTCCAATAATACTGCATCCCCAGTAGATAAAGAGAAAACCACTAAAAGGAAAAGTTTGGTTCACAAGAATGCATCCAAGTCATTGAAGCCTGCTGTTGAGCTAACTGAGGCTGACAAATTAGAATGGGCAAAAGGTGATGGTTGCAAAGAGATCAAAGAACTTACAGAGATGCTTTTGAGGGAAACACAAAATTGGTTCTTGAAGTTCTTGGAGGAAGCACTGATTGCTGGGTTTCGTGCAGGAAATCAAGAGAAAAAAGGAAAGGAGCGAAAATTAGAACCAGACAACCATATTGCTGTCACACTGTCACAGCTTAAGCAGGCTAATGAATGGTTGGATGAATTCAAAAACAATATGAGCTCTGATAATCCACTGGCAGAAAGGGTAGATCAGCTCAAGCAAAAGGTTTATGCTTGTCTACTTGTTCATGTGGATTCAGCTGCATCAGCACTGGAAAACCGATCTTGGTGCAATTGATTCATTATAAGGGGTACAATTATATTGAATGGTTGTGCTTTCCATAATATTTTTGGTTGTGGCATATTGAAGAAATAAATTATTGAAAGAAGGATAAGCATGGACCAAATGAAATAATTATCTGTTCAGACAACCATGTTTAACAATTGCAGATTTTAAGCAATGCTATTTATGTCATTTGCAATCAAAGAATGCATATTTGTTTTTCTTCCCAGCAGGTTTCCTTGATCAATACTGTACAGTTCTGGTACTAAGATTTTTTAATACATTTTTCATGCATTCTTTTTGAGAGTCTCTTTTCATTTCAATATATCTCCAACCCGCCAGGGCATGCAATTTACTTGTCAAGCCCAGTTAATTGGAGGACTCAACCATAAGTAGGTGGGTTAAAACTGGAAAGCTACCTACTCGTCAAGCATTTCCGCCACCAGCCTCACCAAGCAAGGCACAAGTCTGCCTCCATTAAGGGTGTAAATGAAACAAACTCTTGACAAGTAGCTAGGGCTCCACTTGGTCGCTCGTTTATTAGACGAGTTAAATTTGAGATTTTTATTACTGGCTCGAAAATTCATGAACCCCATAATAAACAAATATATTTATCTAAATATATATATATATATATATATATAAAGGTTCACTCGATATAAAATGTTTCCTAATTTAGTGTGAAGGTTGCATCTATATATAAAAATAATATTAAATAATATATGAATATATATATTTAAATATATATATGTAAATATATATTCATATATTATTTAAAATATGAATTTAAATATATATTTATATTATAAAAATTGGCAATACAAAGTCATTTTTTTTTTCTTTTTTGCAATTTTAAAATATGAATTATTTTTTGCAATTGTAATTTCAAGCCCAAGTTCAAGCTCGACACAAGTTTGAGCTCGAATGAGTGAATTTAGGCTAAGCTCAATTTGAGTTTGAGCTGGAGCTCAAGTTTGGAGTTTAATGACCAAGTCAAGGTTAAGATTTTGAATACTCGACTCAACTCCGTTAGAACCCTAGCTTCCATGCTGTGTCCAATGATGCTTTTTAAGGAAAATTTTAGTCATAACCAAAAACTTCAAAAAAGAAAAATGTATATATTTATTCATGATTATTGTTCCTCTCGAGGTATGAAACAACCGGACAGTATTGAAGGGGCTCACATTATCATACGGGACGCCTATATTAACACAACAATCTAAATTTCTCAGGATGATCAAAAGACTTGCCTGTCATGCCAGAGTCTTGACTTTCCTCGGTTGCTTTTGAGGCTCCAAGATGGAGAGCTAGAGCACAAGCAAAATTCTATGGAAACATATCCACAAAATCAAGCCCTGCTTCTCCAGCATGAGCTGTGAGTGCCTGAGAGACTAGTTGTGACTGTTTGGATAGTTGTCTCGCTTGAGCCAGTTCTACACCTGAGCTCAGCTGGTAGTTGTGAAATCACCCTGGATGTTCCCACATCACTACATCAGCTAAAGAAGAATTGGGACAAACCAGAGTGCCCCCAAAAATTGCAGTTGAAAATGTCTTGCCATTTACTATAAGTGCCTGACCAGAGTTAGCAGTGGCAAAGAAGTAGAGGAGAGCACTCAAGAAGAAAGATCTAGAGGAAAAGGCCATTTTGAAGCACAAGCCTTTGTTTGGTTTGTGAATTGTGATAGAGAGGCATCATGGCATGCAAATTTATAGGCGGTACGGGAGACAAGATAGCATGGTTTATCCTTGAATTTCAGAGCAAACTGGGGGAGAAAAATGACAATTTCGAGGCAATGACCTCTGGGCATGTACTACTCTTATCTTATAGTTTCCATGTAGACTTAAAGAGTTCAATACAGAAACAATTACAACTGAGAGAGTTGTATAATATTTAGGAATGATGTCATGACACTTGAAAACTATGTTCTAAAAGTCTCAACTATTCCCAATGATAAAGAATCAATCTGGGTTCCATTTTTTTCTGCTCAGGGATTGCTGATTACAGGGAGAGTACATTCTCCCAACAAAGTGCTTCTGCAACTTGTTTAGCCACTGAATGCCGTTGCTTCTTCAGTCATTCATTTCCATTTTATTAAAAAAAATTGAGAGTAGTGTTCCCATTAAGATAACACAGGTTGTTTATGGAAAGAAAGTCCTTTCAGAATGGGGTTTTGAAAATCACACTATTTGGAGAATTTTGATTAAAAAACACTCTATTTTGGGAAATAACCCCATCAATCTGGGTTCCATTTTTTTCTGCTCAGGGATTGCTGATTACAGGGAGAGTACATTCTCACAACAAAGTTTTGAACTTGTTCAGCCACTGAATGCCGTTGTTTCAGTATTCATTTCCATTTTATTAAAAAATTGGGTAGTGTCCCCATTAATATAACCCCCCAGAAAAAAAAAAAGAAAAGATAATCCAAGTAAAAGATGGGACAGTGCAGCAGTAGAATAGCATTGTTCTCCTTCGCAAAGTAAGGCCTACATAAACACGTCAATTCCATGAGTCTTAGAAGTGTATATTTGCAGGCTAAGCAAGTTTCACCTGTCTATTCCTTTGGCCAAGGTAAGAATTTTCACATTGCTTATTCAACGAAGTCGAAGCATAGAAAGTAGAAGAGCAATCTTATTCAAAAAAGTGGCGAAGCTTAGGTTGACCAAACGAAAGATTGTGTTGCATAACATTTTACAGAAATTCACAACTCAGGCAACGTTCAAACACTTTGATGCATTCAGGCAGTTGCTTTTTACATAGGAATTTTAAGAGGAGATAAATGCATATCTATATATTTTTCCAGAAAAAAAAAAACTTCCACAATTTCTACAGCAACATATGACAGTTAAAACTGTCTGAAGGTCAAATTTAGACGCCCAGAACGCAGGTTTGTTTCTGATTGGAGAGCCTTGGGCGCAGTGTCTGGGATAATCGCTGTAACCCCATGGAAAATATTTCTTGATTTTCCACCAAATAATAGAACATCTCCTGATTCCAGGACCACTTCACCTGCCTTGTCTATTTCCCTGTCATCCCCATAAAGAAATTTTGCTGAGTCACCAATAGAGAAGGAGACAACAGGCAATCCTCTACGTAAACTTTCCTCACTTTCATCTTTATCCTGTAAATGGCAAAAATGGAACATAAACTGATCACGCATAATGCTCAAAGGATGCAGATATTGGTTGTGCATTCTGCTGTGCAATTTCTTCCCTATTTTCTCTGTTGTTTTCTTTAACGATTTTCTTTTAATGCTGAAAAGAACTTTTGGAAAGAAAAGAAACTTTAGGAATATGTGTGGCTTACTACAAAGTTCAACAATCAAAGGAACAATGAAGGCATTTCAGGATGAAGCTATAAATTACAGAATAAAGCCACAGTAGCAACACAACATTGACTTGCCTGGTATTAAATGTTGATGAAGAATAGATTACCAAGCAAAAGCTAATTAACACAACCCGTCAACATTTTGGAACAGGTAATTAACTCTTAGAAGCCCAAAATAAGTACATGGAACAAATTGCTATACCATTATTATTAAATCATCAACTGACTAACCTGATGAAGACCGAGTCTCCCGCTTGTTGTGTAAAAATTGACAATGCAGATATCTGGTGACATAGATGGAAATGAGTCTCCCTTCTTCTTAAACTTTTCAGCTAGCAGAACCAGTGAATCTTGGATTGCTCCTTCAACCAGCTGAAAAAATAATTCAGGTATAACAGGTGGTTTTGCATTGTCAACTGAGCGTATCTCTTCATACTGGCTTTTCTCTGGGTCCCAATTCTTACCAAGACACATCATTCTTAAATTCAATTTTGCTCCATCGCGATAACCAGGCTGGTAGAAACCACCTGGACCTAGGCCCAGATCGCGACATATTTTTACAATCTTAACCTAGAATGAAAGAGAAGGATAATTGGATTCTGGATAACTTTACAGTAAGAATGAAATATTCTGATGGGTGGGGTGAAAAATAATCACATGATTGAAGAAACGGGAAGTTTCATAAAGTTTATACCTGATCACCAACTGAGATATATTTCTTGAAAAGGACCATGCCAGGCCTCAATACATTTCCTTGTAGCCCTTCCTTAGAGCGTTTCGCTTCATTCCGCTTCTCCCTATTCTTGGCAAATAAAGAAGCTTTTAAGATAGGAATGCCAGGTTTCACAGGACAGATATCAAAAGAATCCGCTTTCGATGATTGCTCCGAATGCTCTATGCTTTCTGTGCCAGTTGCACTTTCAGGTCCCTTACTGTGAGAAGGCCTACTCAGAATAGAAGATGTAGCAGGAGAGACATCATTCCGATCAATATTTTGCATAAAAGATTGATTAAGGTTTAACGGGCTCCTGTCCTCTTCCCCGCCACCCAAGGTCTGTCCATCGTAAGTTCTTGTATCGTCCCATCTGTTTCTTGAAGTAGAATGAACAGAGGAAGACAATGAAGGAAACTCCTCATTATGAGCAGGAAGAGAAGTAGGAAAGCCTTCACACTGTTCTGAGCTACTAGCCACAGACTTTTCTGAGTTGTCTTGCGGCTTTGAACCGTAAAGTGTGATTTTCCCATCGCTTGACGGTAAAGCCTGCTGCGATGGAGTAGAAACAGGCGTGTTCTCAGCATGGACTGAATTCGATAGACTACCTCCTGACACTAGCCGCCAAGTTTGCTTTCTATTATTGTACACATTGTCTCTTGTGCTAGAATTAGAACCATTAACAGAACCATCAGCTCCAACCTGTTGAGTTTTTAATACATTAGTCTCGCTCAAGGGCCCTGCGCAACAAATCGACCTTGCCAAGAAACTCAGTTTAGGGAAGGAAAACCCAATAAATTTAACACAATATCTAACTCCATCAACTCTGATTTAAAACAATATGAAGCATGAATAGTAAATATCTAGAGGAAATAACCAATCACTTCAAAAACCTAAAATGAAAGAGATTCAGTGTTTTAGCTGCTCTATATCTTTAACACCCAATCAAAAATTCAGTACATATTTCAGGTTATAATTTTTTTAAAATTATGTGCATAACCTCTTCTTTTCCTTGAAATTTCTAGGGGAGCTGCCCCCTCCTCCGCCCTTCACCCCTGCTCACATCACACGTGGAGTAAGAAGCTCTCGCTCTAATATCATTTCAAACATTGAACAAGTAGCGAATTATGTGATTCACATGAAATGCAAGCAAACAGTAAACCTACGATTGCAGCGGCCATCACAAAAATCATAGATTAATTTCGTAAATCCAAACAATTGGACGAGTCACGGTATATAACAAAACAAGCCACTCTCGCACTATTGGACATGCTTATTCGCAATTAAAGTAAATGCCCTAAGTGAGTGGATTGGGGGAAATTTACAGGATGGTGACGACGGGAAGTTGATCTGGCGGGGATTGAAGATCGGCCCCGGAAATAGCCTCCAGCGTCACGAATACGACCGCGATCCATCTTCGCAGAAAAAAACTACGAGAAAGTAGAGGAACAGTTTTAGGCTTTAGAGAGAGGCAGGTGTGGACTCACTCCGTCACCGCTCCGGTCTGTGCTAGGGACGGAACGCTTTAACTTCTCTTTTTTAGATTCCCAAAGCCAATCCTCCACTTCTTGGGCTAATTAACTGCGTTTTAGTAATTATATTCTACATTTGGCGTCTTGTAGAACACGTAAAGAACCCCCCCGCCCCCTTTTTTTTTAGCTTTACGCTGGTTTTGATCGGCGTGTAAAGAAGGAGAAAAAGATAAAAGGAAAGTAGATATAAAATAAAATAGGACTATTTGGTTTGGAGTAAAAAAGATGATGAAAGTAAAAGAGGTGTGAAATAATATTAGAAATTTTTTTCTCTCATGGATGCATCGGAGTGATAATAAAAATTGATGGACAAATTTATCTTTTCTTTTTCCTCAATTTTATATGAACCAAAAAAAAAATAATATTCATTTCTTTTATCATCTTTCTCTATTTTTCATTCTAACATAACAAATGAAAATAATATCTATTTTCTTTCTTTTATTTTTACCCAATAAAAAAAGAAAATATATTTACTTTTGCATGAGAAATAAATCTCGTTTAAGTTTGGTTCGCGAAAAGGGAGGGGGAATGAAAGAGAGAGATTTACTTCACGTGATGAAAGTAAATATTAGTTTGATTGAAGTGAAAAGTGAAAGAAAAATAGAATAAAAAGATAAATTTGTCCATCAAAATTAATAATATTAGATATTATTAGAATCAGATATGATATATATATTTTTTTAAATATAAAATATTTTTTAAAATAAAATTAGATATATTTTTAGTGTTGTTAAATTATTTATATCTTTTAAGTATAAAATATATTTTTTAAATCATAACATATTATTAAATATTATAAAATATTAAATATTTTAAATAACCATAAACATAAAATAATATTTATATATTTAAAATATTTAATATTATATAAATATTTAAATTAAATATGTAAATATTTTTATATTTAAAAATTTTTAAATTAAATATTAATATTTATAAGTTTGTTTAAATTAAATTATTAAATATTATAATTTCAATTTAATATTTATATTTAATTTAAAATTTTATAAATATAAAAGTATTAAAATATTTAATTATTTGTGGGAGAGAGAGAGCACTAACACTAGGGAAAAAGAAAGATTTTAATAGAAAATCATTCATTCTTCCTCCTATAAGAGTTTTAAAAGGAGAGAAATGATGAAAAATAAGAAGAATTTAAATAATAAAATTTTTTTTTCAAAAAATAAAAAAATAAGAAAAAAAATAAGAAAAAAAAATTATCTCACTAATATATTAAATTTATCATATTTAATAATAAAAAAATTTTTAATTTTAAATAAATCTTATATCATTTTCTTTTCACCTTAAAACTCACAGATAAAATAAAAAATAAATCCCACCACCTCTTTTCTCTTGCTTTGTTTTCTTCTTTTCTTTTATCCCCCGAGCCCCCAAACTCAACATAAGAGAGAGAGAGAGAGATAGATGAAAAGGGAGGTGAGGGAGAGAATGCGTTGGGAAGGGAGACGGAGTGGGGAGAGAGGGGATGATGTGGAAAGTAAGAGAGAGAGTGTTAAATAAAAAAAGTGTGTTAACGAGGAGAGAGGAAGAGCAGAAAAAATAGAGAGAGAGAGAGAGAGTGAACGATTTTGAAGTTGATTTCTTTCGTATCGGTTTCGGTTTATTTTATTTTATTTTTGCATTTGGGTAGTGAGATTTGGGTAATTTGAAGTTAATATTGTGAAAATCGATTTCAACGTCGACTTCACTGATTGGGGAAGAAAAAAAATCGTATTTCTTAAATTTTGTTTGTTTTTTTTTTTTTTCTCTATCATGTATGTTTTTTCTTTTGATTTCTTTTTAGTTTTTATTGGAATTCCTGGGTTAGTTCTTCCAGCTGTAAAAGGGGTCTTTCAAATTTCAATCGCACCTTCTCTCTCTCTCTCTCTTCCCCATCTCTTCAAGATCAAATATGGTATCGATCTTCCGTGTCTGATTTTTTTCCCCCTTACAAATGCTCCGGAGGATTTAGGGTTCATCAATGCCATTGTATTTGTCAGTGAAGTTGCATTTCATGCTTTATTAGAAGTAGTAAACCCTAGAAATCTTCAAATCTTGTACTCTTCTTGTGGAAAACACGAGGGTTTCCACCAATTCAGTAAATACGAAACCAAATACGCTCTTCCTATTCAACAACCCTAGATCTCTGCTTCTTCCACATTGTCCCCAATTTCGTTTCTTGAATTTTCGGTAAGTTTAATCGGTTTTTTTCTGTTCCGAATCCTCAAATCTCATTCTATGATGGATTGCTTTTCTAATTTGATAGAATTATTGGATTTGACTGAATTTTGACTATGATGCTATGATTTGCCGGTGCCCCAATTTTGATTGAATTAGTTTGATGGGTCCTATTCAGTGTTTTGCGTGGAATCATCGAAAAAATATCTTTCGTTTTCTTTCATTTCCACAAGGGCAAATCAGAATCTGATTTTTTTCCCTTTTTTAATAGATGTGCTGAACTCTGATTAGTTTTGGCATGTTTGCAAATCGTAGGCGTAGAGGCTACTAATTTCGTGCCAATCTTGTCACATTAGGAGATTGTGAACCGAAGATGGTGAAGCTGACTATGATTGCCCGAGTTACGGATGGTCTTCCCCTGGCAGAGGGACTGGAGGGTCATCGTGATCTGCAAGATGCTGAGTTTTTCAAACAGCAGGTGAACGCTTTGTTCAAAAACCTATCCAAAGTCCAAAATGAGGCTTCAAGAATGTCAATTGAAACTGGTCCTTATTTTTTTCAGTATCCTTGGAACGTTTCTAGCAGATTGACATGATGGATTTAAAATTTGGGCTGTCAAAGAATTTTTCGTTTATTTTGAGATTAGCATTGTCTCATTCCATTTTAGCTTTTGGGTTCTGCCATCACCTTGACTTGAATTCGCAGCTATATCATTGAAGGCCGTGTCTGTTATTTAACAATGTGTGATCGTGCTTATCCAAAGAAACTTGCTTTCCAGTACCTGGAAGACCTTAAGAATGAATTTGAGAGAGTTAGTGGGAATCAAATTGAAACTGCTGCCCGACCATATGCTTTTATAAAATTTGATAGGCTTTACATTTTTAATACAAGTTTTTGGTATTCTACTAATAAGATTTTCTTTCTGCCTTAATGTTTTCCCTCTTATTTCAAAGACACATTCATATAGAAGACCAAAAAATTATACCAAGATACTCGTACCCAGAGGAATATCGCGAAGTTGAATGATGAGCTCTATGAAGTCCACCAAATCATGACTCGCAATGTTCAAGAAGTACTAGGCGTGGGTGAAAAGCTGGACCGTAAGTGTATCTGCCTTTTGTTTCTACCCTAAATATAATGTGCTGTTATCATATATATATATATATATTATGAAATAAAGGAGCTGAACATGGCGAAGGTGGATTTATTTGCCTTTGAGATAAATTCTTGACTTTGAAGAAATTGAGGTTTATTGTACAGAGATTGATGCACTTTATACATTTGGTTAAACCCCCCCCCCCCATCGTAGAGGCAGCATTCATGCATTTTAATCTTGCTGCCTAAGATAACTTTTGCTTGTTTGGTCATGTTAAGGGAGCTCACTGTCGCTCATCCCCTTCCTATCAGTGTATCTTGGTGACTTGTAGCTAAAAGATTACAAACTTTTATGGTTCTGAACTGCTTAATGGTCATTTTTCCTGTCTAGATCAGGATCAAGTTTCTTTAATTGGATTGCAGAAACAACTTACAAAAGAAAATGGGCACAGTCCAGAATTTTAATATCATTTCCATGTAAGTTGTGCAATCTGTATGTTTGTGTGCATGCAAACATTTAGTTTGTTGACAAATAACTGTATCTTCAATCTGTTGGCGGGGTTCAAAACATATTCACAATCAGTGGATTGGAGCACTAAGAACTGGTGCAGTGGTAATCAGAGAAATCACAGGGAAGATAACGCACTACATTAACACAAGGCATATGTTACATTGCCTGGGACAGAAGACATATTTAGTTGAACTGTGTCTTCTTAGATACTTGCTAATTTATTTTTAAATTGTGTATGTGAAGTAGGCATTATCTACTCTTTTTTTTCCCCCCTGTCCTTGTCCTGATCGGAAACTATAGATGGCGAAATTGATGAAGAATCTTCTTCTACTGGAAATGCTTTTTCTTTTTGATTGTTCGTTTGTTTGTTATCGTAGATGAACAGTATGGTTTGCAAAATACTCTGGTTTGTAGTCTATGCTGGACTTCCCTGTAGCATCAGGATTGTGTTCTTCCCTGTAGCATTGGAAATTGCTAGATCTCACATCTTAATATAGTATGAAAGTGTCCCCCCCTGGCCCCCGCCAAAAAAAAAAAAAGAAAGATGAATGGTCTACACATAATATACTGCCTTTATTTGTGGTATTTTTGCATCTGTTTGATAAATCAATTTTGATTCTGTAGAGGTCAGTCAGATGTCAACTCATCTAACATCAGAATCTCGGATATATGCTGATAAGGCACGGGACTTAAATCGACAGGTGAGCTTTGTCATTTTGTTGATTGCTGGCCTTCTAAACATGCTATCAGAGGAAAGCTATAAATATAACTGTAGTTTGAAGAAAATATCTCCATAATGCCCCCCAAACACATGCACGCCTCAAACAAAATAAAAGGAAGAAAAATCCTCTTCTACTGCAGAATTTTGTTCGTGCATGTTTCGTTGTTTTCAAGTCACCAAGCAATTATGCTTTTTTTTTTATCGGCAAAAAGAACTTTTATCCATGGAGAGCCAAGCAATATAATCCAACAGTGAAGAATATTACTATGCTTGCATAAATAGCAAAATGAATGTATCCCCTCCCTTCTTCCACTATCTCATGCTCCTCTTGGTTTTCTTGTTTTGGCGGTCAAAGAATATAATCTGTGAGCCTTGATAGGTGTCTAAAACAATACAAGCACCCCAAATGTAATACTAGTAACTCTGTAACCACCAAAGTGTTAAAAATGTGCCACATGTCATATTCGATGTGCATCTAGTTATTGTCAGAAAGTGTTGTGTTTGACTCATTGTTAAAAACTAGTGGACATTGCTTTTTGTGAAATGTCTGTATATTATAAATTTTTGGTCAATTTCAATACACTCGGGTAGCTAAATGTTTTTGTAGGTTAATAGTAGCCAAGTCTATTATTGAGAATTTTTATTGTGGCTAAAAATTGTTTGCTATATAATGGGTGGTTAAATGAGGCACATGAAATATGAATGTTTAGAAATTGGGAATTTCCTAGAGTTTTTGAGAATATTCATTGTGATGATTCTTTCTTACGTAATATGAATGATTGGGAATTTCCTAGAGTTTTTAAGTTTTTTTCTTTGTCATAGGAGCAGAATTTTGAGTGTTAATATGACAGATCCTGTTGGGTGGTCAGGAAGGAACGAAGGTGAGTTTATCGTGAAGTCATTTTTTACTCGTTTACAGGCTGGTGCTCCTATAGTTAGTAATACTCATTTTCCTTAGTAATTGATTTGGAAGATGCAGACCCCGTTCCTGGGTTTCTTTCTTTGGGTGGAAGGCTGTGTAGAAAAGTATTCTTACTCTAGACATTTTACAAAGACAGGGAAAGCTTCTTGTGCAATACTAGGCAGAGTCTGTTCGTCATCTTCCGTTGCATTGCCCAGGGGTGAGAGAGTTAGGGAATATGCTTTTGTGTTTTCTTGAATGTTCATGGGTGGTGGCGAGGTGTATTCAAGATAAAGTTTGGATTTGGCCGTATTTTCCTATGCATAAGACGAAGAGAAGGCTTTTAGCAATGGTTCCTTTGGCTATTTTTTGGTTTATGTGGTGCGGAGGTAATACTAGAGCTTTAGAGGGTACAGTGATTTGTATAGATTCTTTGATCATTAAGGGGTTATCTACATTTACTTTTTGGGTTGCTAGAGAGACTTTGGATGTAGTCATAACCCTTTTGTCTTGCTTTGAATTATTATCTTTGTAAGCTTTTGGATTGGTTCCCCTTTGTTGCCTCTAATAAAGTTTTTATTCGTAAAATAAATAAGGCACTCAAAATGATGTTTGCAGTTGACTCTGGCCCTGCATTAAGGAAGAGAAGACAGATTGTGTTTGTGGATCAAACGTTTATCTCCTCAGTTGTGATGGAGATATATTAAGGCTAGTAGACTTTTTTCCTTTGTGTCCTTTGGAGATGATACGGAAGTCAAAGGCTTTGATTGAGACTGCTTAGGAGATACTAATATAGGACAAATTGCAAAAAGAAATAGAAAATGGGGTAGTTGTCTTGGCAGATCCATGTGCCTAACAATGATATAGAATGAAAAGATATCCTTTGTTTGTGGATAAGTGGTACCTGATGACTGTGGCTTCATATGGGGCTGATCAGACTCAAGTTCCAGCATTCATCACCCAATGGGCGCTTGCAACACAAGAAGCCTATGCTAGGCCGGTCTTGCTGGCTTGAGCGCCCCAACACTGAAGTCAGGTTTAGATGCAACCAGAGAATTAAACAATGTGAAAGATAAATTCTAGCAGCTACAAAGAGTGCATTAATTTATACAATATGCATACCTTCCCTTAATAGGTTTCTTGCGCCTTGATAACCATCATGTGATATACACAGGCGTTCATGATTGGATCAAATAGCCTGACTACTATGTCACTAGTTCTAAAACATCCTGGTGTCACGGGTTAACCTTCCTCCATGTTGAGCCCATGTAAGGGGTTTGGTTTTGACTAGGTTATGTGTAAGCCTTAATGTGGTAGTTCGATTCCTAGTGAGCATGTTCTCAGCTGATTTTCTTGTAGAGCCTGTTTTAGGTCTCTTAATGGAGCTCTACTTGGTTCAGGTTGGTCAAGAGCTACCTCATTAATGATTAGTTTTCCTTAGTGGTTAAATGATTACCTTATCTTTGTTGAGGGAGATTCTAGGGTAAGCTTCCCCGTGGGACTCTCCAAGTTAGTATGTCCCTTCTTTGTCTAATGTGAGTTGGTTATTTTTTTTCCCCGCTTTGTCTTGGTTGACTATTTTCGCCTATTTGGCTTTGGGTTTGTGTGTAGCATTTTCTGCTCGGCTTGGGTCCGTTGGGCCAGGTAGTGGGCATTCACTCTTGGCTAGCTTAGCCTTGAGTGCGTGTTAGCCCCCAGTTTGAAAATTTTGAGAGTGTTCCCTCCTCGCCCCACTTCCCCCAAGAAAAAAAAATAATAATGTAAAAACAACATTCACTTTTTTTTTTTAGATAGGTTGATTGCCATTGTGCCGGTGGCTTTTATGGGCCTTGGAATGTTTTTCAGTTGACCACCTGAAGGCCTAAATGCAAACGAAAAAGAAGAAAAGGACTAATGCTTAATAAAAGAAAAGCAATGTTACTTCATTGTATCTGCATAGGATGCCAAGTTATCGTAGTGGACTCAGGTGCAAGATGATGCGAATTGCAAATAGGCCTCGGATTGAGTTGCGGGAGATGCTAAAAATAGGAGTTGGGGATGAAATTCCTCCTTTGCAACACGACCTGGGTTGCAAGGAAAATAGGAGAAAGTTGAAACACAGTGGAACAGCGAGAGAGTATGTGAAGGAATTCAATTCTGCTTGATGTTTAGAGCATATTTGAGGAAAACAAGCTATTCAACTTTGAGTTGAGTAGGCAGAGAGTGAAAAAGATTTTCCCTTGTCCATTGCTATGGCAGAAGCCTTATTGACTTGAAACAATTAGACTCAACTTCAAACCCTAAGCCTAAGTCATCAGAAAAAACAAGGGCAATGGGATGGACGAGTCGGGGAGAAGAAAGGCAAAAAGAAGGCCGAGAATGGGGACAATTCTGATGATTTGGTAAAACAGAAGAACTGGGAGGTTGCTTCATTTGTGATGGTCCATGTCTTGGAAGTTTTCCAGAATGTGAAAGGCTTGCTGTATCGGTTGTGTCAGAGAAAGGAAATGACTCAGGTTCCAAAGAGTTGCCTCAGATGAATCCTTTTGCAGTTGGCAGATGTGGGTGAGGCATAGGGCCATTGGGTGGAACAACTTTCCACGAACAGCATGTGCATGGCGGCTTTACATATCAGGTGGTTAAGGATAATTTCCTAAGCGGTTAGGGATGCTAACTATGAGTTGGTTAGGAAGTTTCTATGATGGTAGTGATGTTACCATCATACTTCTTTGTGTAATTTTAAGGATTTTTTTTTTTTTTTTTTTTTTTTTTTTTTAAATCATCCATGTGGACAGATTTAGGAGGGATCTATAAAATAGCATATAAGATATGCAAGAGAGGCGTCTAGCTGAACCTATGTAGGGCTGTAGGGGATGGTGTGTAGGACAATGGTAGACTGGACTTGTAATACATTCCTAGGTGAAAACTTTTGTACAATGTTGCAAGGCAGCAGACGATAAGGACATGGACTTTTTTGGTAGGGGAGAGTTTGTAACAACCTTGACACTTGGGTTGTGGATGAGGTCATAATCATGGTGCACGCCCAAGGCCAAGGTACAACATCACGGCTCAGCAATAATCGGAATGTGGTATGGATATGCCAGCAGAGTTAGCATGCGTGATGAGTCCCAAGACCTTGAGCGAGCCTTGGGGATGTTGCCAATGCAAGGGGTTGCTGTGCATGCAAGATGCAGTTAGAGGCAGTTTTAAAATGGTGGTTTGCTGTCTTCATGGAGACAACAAGAGGTAGTTTGTTGTGTCTGCGCACAAAGATAGGGCAGTTACTATGGCCATTGCTTGTGACAAATGGCAATTTTTGAGGGTTATGTGTGTAGAATTGGATAACAACTGCATGGCTAGTCTTATGTGATAGATCTTGAAATGTGTTGGTAGCTCCTCTTGTAGATATTTGTGTCCATGGGCAGTTGGGGTATTTGCCATGTTAGAGGGTAGGACAAAAGGCTTAAGAAAGTTATCTGTAACAACTACTAGGGTAAGTTTGGTTCGCAAAGGGGGAGGGGAAAGGGAAGGGGGAGATTTACTACACCTGTTGGAAGTAAATACATTTTCTTCTATTTTGTTTGGTAGGGTAGGAGTGGAAGGGAGGAAAATAGGCATTACATTCCCTTGTTTGGTTGGAGTGAAAAGTGGGGGGGGGGGAGGGGGAAAGGAAATTGATATTACTCTCCCCAAGCCATGTAAAATTGAAAAAAGAAGATAATTTTGTTTACAAATTTTCATTGCAACCCCAATCCATCCACAAGTGGAAGGAAATTTTTTCTGACGATTAGGGAGTGCTATTTCACCCCTCTTTTACTTCTATCCTCCTTTTCACTCCAAATCAAACGAGGTTAATATCCTATTTCATCCCACATTTACTTTTATTCCTCTTTTCCTCCCACTTTACATCCCAACCAAACTTGTTGTTAGTTAGATTAGTAGATAGTAGTAGTTAATTGATATAACAACTAATATTTAGTAGTTAACCATTAAGTGGTTAGTTAGTTAGTAATCAAAAAGTTAGAGGAAAATATATATGAAATGAGAAATCAATAAGATCATGTAATGGAATAGAATTGATCTTTGAGCTACCTCTTTCTTTCTCTCTATCTCTTTCTCTCTCAATTCACTCTCTACTACTCTTTCTATACTGTATAACTTCTCTCTCTCTATCTTTTTCCCTCTCATCCAACTCTAGAGAGACGGAAAAAGATAGAGAGAGAAGTTAGAGAAGTATAGAAAAAATAGTAGAGAGAGAATTGTGAGAGAGAGAGAGAGACGGAGAGAGAGAAAGAGGAAGAGAGAGAGTAGCTCAAAGATCAATTCTATTCCATTACATGATTGTATTGTTTTCTCATATCACGTATTTATATATTTTTTCTCTAACTATTTTAACTACTAACTAACTAATCACTTAACTACTAACTACTATTTGTTACATCAATTAATTAGTAATCACTTAATTACTAATTATTAGTTGTTATATCAATTAACTACTACTATTTACTAATCTAACTAGTAGTTTTTATAATATCTTGGTCGTTACTTTTGTCCCTAAGCGGTTGGGGGTGTCAACTACCATTTATTGTGTTTGAAAGGTCTCGGGGCATCCTTGTTTAGCAAGATTGCTAGGGGTTCCAATGGGTGATGAGTTGGGAATTGTTGCAAGCTTCCCTGAGGTGAAATTCTTGTACTTTGGACATGGAGAACGTAAATGTTGGAATCCTGTAAGAACATTGTTTTGTGTTTGGTTTCTTTACAATTACATACTTTGGTTGGGTTTGGATTAAGTGGGAATCAGTTTTGAGTGATGAACTAGGCTTGAGCTTGGTTGCTTCACGAGGGTATTTAAGAAGTGAAAATTTTCCTGTGACATGGGAATTTTTCACTACCCAAATTCCTATGATGTATACCAGCCCATCTAATTTCAACACTCCAAATCCCACTTAATCCCAACGTAGACTACATATGGAATATAATTGAACCAAATACAAGATAAGTGTTTTGTAGAAACAATAATCTCAATCCGTTACTTTCTCTATCCAAAGTTCAAGGATTTCACCTAAGAGGTAGAGGTAGAGTCTGTTTTAAGATGCGGTCAGAGGCAGTTTTAAAATGGTCGTTTGCTGTCTTCATGGAGACAACAAGAGGTAGTTGTGTCTGCTCACAAAGATAGGGCGGTTACTATGGCATGGCAATTACTTGTTTTTGTATGGAGACAAGTGGCAATTTTTGTGGGTTATGTGTCTAGAATTGGGTAACAACTGCATGGCTAGTCTTATGTAATAGATCTAGACATGAGTTGGTAGCTCCTCTTGTAGATATTTGTTTACATTGGCAGTTGGGGTATTTACCATGTTAGAGAGTAAGACAAGGCTTAAGAAAGTTATCTTGGCCGTTACTTTGTTCCTAGGCAGTTGGGGGTGTCAACTACCATTTATTGTGTTTGAATGGCCTTGGGGCAGCCTTGGTTAGCAAGAGGGCTAGGGGTTCCTACGGGTGATAAGTTGGGAATTGTTTCAAGCCTCCCTACGGGGAAATTCTTGTACTTTGGACAGGGAGAACGTAAATGTTGGAATCCTGTAAAATTGTTGTTTTGTGTTTGGTTTCTTTACAATTCCATACTTTGGTTGGGTTTGGATCAAGTGGGAATCAGTTTTGAAGGATGAACGAGGCTTGAGCTTGGTTGCTTCACAAGGGTATTTAAGAAGTGAAAATTTTCCGGTGACTGTGACGGGGTTAATTTTTCACTACCCAAATTCCTATGATGTAAACCAGCCCTTCTCATTTCAACACTCCGAATCCCACTTAATCCCAACATAGACTACGTATGAATATAATTGAACCAAACACAAGGTATTTGTTTTGTAGAAACAATAATCCCAATCCATTACTTTCTCTATCCAAAGTTAAAGGATTTCACCTTAGAGAGGCATACATGCCATTCCAATATTTTCCCTTGTTGGAATCCATCCATCCTCCCACAGGCTGCATTTGCAAGGTTTTTGTGCACATCCAATGTGATAGCTGACGCCCTTAACTACCTAGGCAGAAGTAACCGCATAAGAGAATTTTCCTAGGCCTTGTCTACTTCATTGCATTGCAGTTGAAGTCACCACCTAAGGAGCAAGGACACACAAAACCACTAGGAAACTATCATATCTTTGTCTAGGTTTATTGCACATAATTGCCTATGCGATTTTGCCAAAAACACAACTGCACAAACTGTCCCTTTGTTTGTGGGCAGACAACACTGTCCGTTTTGTCAATTTCTCAGAAACAACCGTCTGCATTGTCCCTATGAGGATCGTACTGCCAAGAACTCCCTATAACTGTTGTCTCTGAGGACAACCAACTTCCTGTGCAAAACTTCTTTCAACCGCCATTGTAATCGCCTCCAACTGCCTCTTGCATCCACATGCTACACACGTCCAAGCCTTTGTCTTAGCCAATGTCCCTAAGGCTTGCTTAAGTTCTTAGTATTCACCACCCATAACTGCCACATGATTCCTTGTGGTGCTGGCTTTTCCCGAATGATGTTTGCCACTTGGCCTTGGGTGTGCGATTTGATTGTGGCCTCATGCACTACCAAACTCTTAATGGTGTTGCAAACTCTTGCCCTCCAAACGAAGCCAGCGTCCTCATTGTCAGCCAAGCCTGAGCATCCTACCATAGATACACGAAAATAGCCTAGAAATGGATTACACATTCAGCCTACTATGTTCCTACATGTAGTACCCAATATTATCTTAAACATATTGCACCCAAAATCCAAAAAGGGTCCCCCCCATGTTCCCCTTTTCTTCGCCTTTGTTTTGGGTTTCAATTTATAAAAAAAAAAAAAAGGGGGGGGGGGGGCCCCAACATGGGGGGGGGGCCCCAAATTTTACAGTTAACATTCTTAATTTCTTAGGAAACAGTCCCCAACTGCTTCTCATATGATATGAGTCAAGCTCATGCTGCCACACTCTCTACAACTCCAATTGCTGATCGTTCTAAAATGTTGTTGCATCCCAATTGTCCTACCTTATAGCCTGGAATGCATCCATCAATTGCAAAGGGTTCAAACGAGCCCTCTTGGGAATCTTCCTTATTCCCCTCTTTTGTAACCAATACCGCAATTTTCTCCCATTCTGGGCAATACTTTGCTTGGTGTGGATCATCCTTTGGTTTCCCTTTCGACCTGGCATCAAATTTGTCCTTGTTCTGAGCCTTCTTGTCTTTGTTCTGGGTCTGAATTTGGGTATTGGATTTTGAAGTGAATAAGGCCATCCGCCATAGCCATGGTTGAGGGAAGATCGTTCTTTCCTACCGCCTCAACTCTCCTTGCACTGAAGGCTGTAACCCTGCCATGGAGTGGTGCCTTGGACATGTTCTGATATCTGATATCATGGGACTAAATTCCTTCACGTAGTCCCTCACTGTCCTGCTGTGTTTTAACTTCCTCAAGTTTTTTGTTGCAACCCACAACTTGATACAAGGAAGGAATTGTTCCCTCCGCTCCTTTTTCAGTCTCCCATGAGTCAGTTCTCCTTCTTGTTGGCTGAGTTGCAATGGTAAGAAAAATTGGAGCTAAGCCATCCTGCCACTAGAAGATTGAAGTTACAGAAGTAAAAAAATGAATGGCTATGGTCAAAATGGATAAATGGCCAAAATTCATCATGCTTTAAACCTACAAACAAGAGGAAATGGACTGCTAGATCAGAGGGAGTCAATGGCCATGACTAATTGTTCTTAAAAAATAAAAAGTCATAAGTAGGAGGCCCAAGATTGAAAGATGATTGATGATTAAGATTAGCTCGTCTCTTTAAGGGATTTCAAACCAATTGAAATTGGGCATGCGAAAGATAGTGCCTATGGAAGCTGCGGAAACAAGCACGGTGTGTCTTATCCATAGAATAAGTGAACATTGTTTTTGTGAGTAACAACCCCACAAAATTTTCAAATTGGGGACTAACTCTCATGATCAAGGTTGAGTTGGTTAAGCGTGTAACCTGGGCCAAGCAAAAGGTTTCTCATGTTGGTGTGTCTCCAAGGTTGAGTAGGCCACCGAGCAGAAAATCTACTTAGTCACAGGATGCACCAGCCAAGCTTAGTAAAAAACTCTGGTCAGGCCTAGTGCCAAGTGTGCACCCAAGGCCGAAGGCTAGTGCGTGGGGCAGGACCAAGTAGAAAAACGGCTTTTTGTTTGTGTGCTGAGGGCCAGTTTAAGAAGAAGAAGAGGAACAGAAAGGCTCAGATAATCACGACCTACTTAGACTACACAAACTGAGGAACAGCCATGTTCAGAATCTGAAGTGAAGCCTAACTCCAATAAAATGAACATTCACCTTTACGAAAAACTAGCCCAGTTAATAAGGCGGCCATTGAGCAAGCTCAGTCAAGCAGGTTCCGCTCAGTCAAGCTTGGTCAAGACTTTTGGCAGGCCCAAGCAAGAAGATCAGTTGAGTAGACTGTTACTCAAGCTCAAACTATCAGATGAATGTTTTATACATTAGTCAAGCCTAATTCCCCTACACGGGCTCAACATGGTGGAAGGAAATATCTTTATGTTAGAATCGTGTACTGCTCGTGAATAGATTGATGGCATAATAGTGAGGTTGTCTGATCTACTGATCTTGGTACGCGTAAATGAACCCTATCAATATAAATTTATGTTGTGTACATTGTATGATTGAGTTCACTCTTTCTAGCCACTAGAATTTATCTTTCACATTGTTGTTTCATTTTTCCATGTGAGCATGACTTTAGCGGAGGACTGCTCATGTTGGCAATAATAGCCTAGAATTCTCCTCGTCTTGTAGGCTCTTTCTATGGTGATGAATGCCCATATGTGAGTTTAGTCATCCCAATCTTAGGCCATGGTTACAATTCCCCTTGTTGGTTTCAGTTGTTAAGAAAGGGACACAATCCAATATGAAGATGACCCTCTTGTAAATTCCTAAAAAAGGTTTATAATTCAACACGTGCTAAGATACATCAGTCAAATTTCAAAATAATGTTACTTTCATGTACTTAGTTTTTGACTTTTGAAATTTTGTCCTTGATTTTTCTTAGCTTATGATATTTCACCCTTTTCTTATTAGTGATTTAAATGAATAAAAAATGTCTTCTAGTATTTTTTTTCCCCTTTTGGTCAAAACTTGTAATGAACATCTCTGACGGAGTTATAAAACTACAGTTTTGAGTGGATCTAGATGTAATAGTACAAACAGTTTTGAACAACATATGATCCTACTCATTAATAACTTGTTTAAAAAGTGGGTTTTAAGATTTGTTTTTACATTTTTCACTAGTGCTACTTAAAAGGGGGTGAAGGAATGGTGGGATGGGAGCTGATTCATGCAGTTGACCAAGATTCAAATTCCACCCCCAGCAGAAGCTTTAACTTGACATAGATTGGTAGTAGATATATGTAACTGGCTATGGAAGAAAATTTGTATCAGAAACCATGGTGGTGGAATTGTATATTCAGAAGTCTACAGTACATGTGGAATGAATAGTAAACAAAGAAATTAAAAGTTAACTGCAAAAAGTTAAAAAAAAAAAAAAATTCACTCGGAGTACAAAGTGCTCTCGGATTAGTGCGGGGATGGGAGGAGAGTGGGCATATATATGTATACAGCCTTCCCTTTGCATTTTGCAAAGAGGCTGTTTCCGTGCTTTGTAGGATGCCAAATTTTTAAGATTTACTTATGTTTTCATTTTTTTTTTCATTTTATTTTTTTGTAGGCCTTGATTCGGAAATGGGCTCCTGTAGCCATTGTCTTGGGAGTCGTCATCCTCTTGTTCTGGGTCAGAAAGAAGATCTGGTGAATTTTTTGCCTGTGCGCCCGTGGAAATTGCTTCAAAAATTTTGGTGCTTCCTCTCCCGAGTTGATGCTCTATGTTTCAGACGGTTTGAGAAAGCAGATCACATGACAACTTCATTCTCCCGGCGGAGACTGTTCTTTCTGAGCATTGGCACCTCTGTTTGACTTCCACAACTCTGGGACATTGCCAATGAGTTTTAGCTTAAGTTACATCACTCCCCCTTTTTTTGTAATAGACTCGGGTTTGAGTCTCCCTATATACCAAACAAATAAACAACTTGGGCCATTTGCATAAACCTCTGTTAAACGAGATTGTTTTACAGGGATTCACAAACAAACCTTCTCTAAGGTCTAAATTTATCATTATCGATTTCTTGCCTAGACACTAAACAAAATTATCGTGTCAGGAATCTTTGTAAACTTAGTAAAAGAGTGGACTTGATGGGTCCACAAAACTTATCAAACTTGTGATGAATAGCTTAAAACCTCTCTTAAATGAGCTTGTTTTACAGGGATTCACAAACATCTTCCCTTTACGGGAAATGTTTTAAGGTCTAAATTCATCATTGTCAATTTCGTGCCCACTCTAAACAAATTTATCGTGTCAGGAATCTTTTTAAACCTAGTAAAATAGTGGACTTAAAACCCAACTTGTGATGAATGGCTCGTCAAATCGTTTCTCTATTCCGAAATTGATAATGATTGCATAAAATAGAGCCAAGCTTGGTGCTTAAGGAAAGCAACATTTTTGGACCATTTCCATTTGCAACTTTGGACACTTTGATAGCTTCTACACCACCGAAGTGGCTTCCTTTTCTTGGTCTTGATCAATCGATAGAGTTATTCGATTAATCCGGTTTGAGCACTGTTGGATCTACTTTAGGAATTATCTTTCATGACATCTATTTTTCCCTTTCTAATATTCGAACTTAAAAACTTGATTAAAAAAAATTAATACCTTATCATTAATATCACTAGACCCACAAAATGTTGGTACCAAAGTGGTTCCTTGGCTGCTGACCGGCAGCAATTGCGCATGGTAGCAATAGCCATGGGACTTACCTGGCATTGAACAGGTCGTTCTGGTCGGAGTCAGACCAAGGCAGGCTAGCCCATCTCTTTTGCAGGCCTTGCATTCATTTTGCTGCAATAATTATTTATTTATTATTTTTTTTTTGAATAATGGGCTTGGTCATTATTTCTTCCAAGGCCAAACCTAGAGCTAGCTCGATTTTTTCTTTTGGGCCCCACCAAGCTTTTACCCAATGCTTACAACCATTCCAGGTCGTGGCCATTGCTTGTTTGGTATAAAATGCACCCACTTGGAGGTCTGGATTTCAGTGTAGTGAAGACGAGGCAAACAGCGCCAGAATGCCAATCCATTAATCAGTATTCTTATCAAGCAAGAACCTCCAAATCCATACACAAGCAGATAGCCCTCATTGTAGGAGATTATCCTCCTCATCTGAGAACTAAGGTCAATGGACCAAGCTGATAAGTTGTCCCTAGACAAGATTCAAAGCTTCAAAACAAATTTTTCTATTTTAACCTCCACTTTGTGGACCCAAAATTAACAGGAGACCACATATCCCTAAAAATAAACAGATTGATAAGCACAGCACAATTTGAGGAAAGTGAGGTAGACTCTTTTTGCTACAACAGCAACTCAACCTTGGCATGGATATTTTCCCATATTAATACAAACCATATCCATGAGATAACATTTGTATTCGCTGGTCTATTTTTATTCCAAGGTTGATGTCAATATGCTGGACTTTATTTGTACGGAGCAAATAAAATTGATGAGTTGTGTCCTCCAAAACCAAATGAATTCGATAGTGCCACCTTTACATCCAAGTGTTCCTTCTTCGGACCCACAAGAACACCAGTATCCTAATTGGTCATTTCAAAAATATTAGACATTGATACTTGATCCAAATGTTAAGCTCTGGATGTCCACAATAAGCATACCCAGGAATACTTACATAGAAATACTCGGACATAAACTAATGCATTTTTAAGAGAACAAAGGGGTAAAAGAAGGAAGAATTTTGATATGTAGGTTGAAGAAATAAAAGCATACCACGCCATCATCGGGATTATCAAGGTTTATATTTGGGTGGATCCATCCTGTTCGTATAGCCTGCAATGAAGAGAAGATATAGTTATAATATTGATGAAAAGAAAAACAGTAGCATAATTTAGCACAATCTAAGTATTAGTTTTCCTTTTGTTCTCTCATTCTACAGTGTTTGCAGGAAGCGTAGCTCTTGGAGACATCAAAGAAAGTAAATCACTATCTTGACATTTCCAAAGCATGCTTCACTTGGTCGTAATGATCTTCCCACAATTGTCCCTACATGCAGGCAGGGAGATAAGCAGGTGAGAATATTCAGATACTGTGGCATACTGATGTAAGATTATTGGGAGAGATCACATCTCAAGGTCCAAAATGCTTCAATTTTTAACCAACCTAAGCACGGAACTCAGCTAAAGAACCTCTCCGCTGGCTGGTTCTTGGTGGGTGGGCGTGATGTAAGCCACTAATGTTTCTGAACATGTAGAATTCTTAGAAGTTAAGAGCACTATATTTTGTGTTGCTACTTTTCCCGTCTTCGAATTGTTTACAGATCTTTGTTAGGCATTTCCTTGTAGTAGTCCTCAATAGTTAATCTGTATTTTCAGGGTAGTCATGGTACTTGGCTTATTTATGAAAGTGGCCCATCACAAAGTGCATGTTCTCTGTATATTTGTATGGGGTACGAGAAGGATGTTGAATCCACTTCCAACAGGAGGATTGCTGGTGAGCAGGGGCACCAGACCTGAGTTATGGGGGCTTCCACCCTTGCTCTTATCCACAAAGCTTGTAGCACTATTAGACAAAGTTAATAGCACTATCTGACAAAGTTAAGAGACAGAATCCTTGTATAATAAACAATTTCGATAAGAGCAAGATTGATATCAGGGTAATACTGGATTTTCCACGGTCAAGATTAGATATAGATGTATTAAAAAAAAAAAAAAATCATCAGTTATGTGGGTAAAGAACTTTCTTTAGGACAAAGTCTGGAGGGTGCATTGTACTCGAGAAATTCAATTTGATGCCTGAGAACAAGACATTGGCTTGAGGTTATAAAAAAATAAGTCTATTCCTCATTAAAATTGATGAGAAGTCAAGTCAAGAATCAAAAGTTTCATGCAACCTTTTTTTTTTTAATTTATAGACATGTGAACTTAAAATATCCGAGAACTATTTTTATTCTCAAATTTAAAATGAGAAGTCATAGAACTATTAATACTTTTTGATTCGATTTAGTCAAATTTAAAAGGTAAGAATGATTTTCATATCCAATTCTTGGAAGACAAATTGACCTCATATACTTCTCATATACAATTAATTCTTTTTTATTCGCTTTGGTCAAATTTAAAAGGTAAGAATGATTTTCAATTGGCCTCACATACTTCTCATATACCATTCGTCATCTAAAATTGTAATTCTCATAATGCTTGTATCACCTCAACTGCAATTCTACATCCAAAATCAATGTTTGTTTAGAATTCAAAAAGGCAGAGGATTCTTCTTGTATGAGCTTCTTGGATTCCATCATATTTTATCCATCATACCAGGTTTAAAACTTTCAACAATCTAACTTCTTTAACTTTAAATTTTGGTCATTCCAGACTTTTACAAAAATTTTCTGCTTGCATGATATCATATACGGTATCTTTAGCTGGAGGGAAATACCAAAATCTTCAGAGATCATTCAAGTCCTTTTTCTAATGTCCCTCTGGTTTCTTTATGAAATACACTCGCCAAAACTTTTAAAGAATGCATTTATTGAACAATAAACATACATATATTGACTCTATGTGCTCTTCCCCCTGTTTAGTCTTTCTTTTTTTTTTCTCTCTCCATTCCTTACATAGTGAATCCTAACCTCTCTTCCTTTTTAGTTGCAAGTTTTGTTTATTTAATTATTATTTTACTCTTAAGAAAAAGAAAAAAGAAAGAAAGAAACCTCCATTCAAAGTTTAGGGTCAGTCCAACTAGATACATGTATATAATTTAATGATCTAGCAAATCATCAACCACAAAATTCTATTTATCCACTGAAAGAAATGAAAACCTCAACTTAAGAGATAAACTAATGCTATAATTCATTATATGGATAGTCAAAATCAAATCCAATTAAACAACCAACCTCATATAAAAAAGAGCAAAAGTTATCTTTTATTAGCTGGAAGCCTCTCATTTGACTTCTAACTGATCCTTGTTCTATTGCACTATATTATTTCAGATACAATATTGGAAGTGCATGTTTCTTTTGATATGACTTTAGTTCTGGCTGTCTGAAAACTGAAGACAAAGCTGGCCCTTCGCTTTGTTTAATGTATTCAAAGTTAAGATGTTATTCAGCACCTGAGAAGAACAGGCCTTCGCACAAGACAATAATAAGTGATCTATTCTTTCAAAATTACAATTTTCTTAAAAACCCCTTTTACCATTCAAAATTAGTATATCTTATCAACTCGATAGAGCATGAAATCATAGATTGAGAAATAGATGCCATCACGACCCTTATGTAATTGAAACAGCTCTTGCTGCAGCCATTGTCTGACTTTATTAACTGCCATAACTGTTTCTATCTGTGACAAGCAATTTCCATCATGTAACACCTCTATCGTGCTCGAATTCTATTACAGCCATGCCTCATATAAATCCACAATTTAAAGTCATAGTCTCTAATCACTTTTTTCACAGATAATTTCAAAATTTTCTATCATGATAAATGTCAACCTCAGATAACAACTCTCACCTAATTATACCAGAGGCCTCTTGGCCCAATGGTACTTTCCCTGACCTCCTTGAATCAGAACCAGATTCAAGTCTTCCCCACCCCCAGAATTTAACAAGCCAAGGAAAAAAAAAGTCCCTTAAATATGTGCCAATCAGCAACAGAGTATAGAAGTACCTGAATGGCTGCAACAGCCTCCACAGCACCAGCTGCTCCTAATAAGTGACCAATCATGGATTTTGAAGAGTTTACTCTCAGCTACAAACATTGGAGGTCCATTTAGTTACCTTAGAAATCCAAGAAATCTTGAGAGCAACTCAGCACAGCACAAAATCAACGATTTTTTTTTTTTTTTTTTTATTATTATTATTATTTTTTTTACCTCAGGATTTTGGCCAAAACAACGGGTAAGAGCTTGGAATTCCTTCAGATCGCCTGCTGGTGTTGACGTGGCATGTGCATTTACATAATTGATGTCTTCCCTGGATACCCCAGACTGAGCCAGGGCTTTCTCTATGCAGAGGACAATTCCCGTCCCTGAAATCAAGAAAAGAAGTACAGAACCTTAGATGGATAGGGAAATATCACTTTAAACATTTTCAGTTATCCCATACAAGATCCAGGATTTTTTTTTTTTTGACAACACTAGGAAGGTAGTGTCCTTATGGTTTTATAAAATCATTTCGAACCTAATTGCAGAAAGATCTTTGAGTAAATATATTGAAATTCAGAGCAACAGATTTATGCAGGAGAACAACCACAAATAAAAACAAGAACCCCTCCATGAAAAAAGATGGCTGAACTCTCTTTCAATGCAGGAACATAGAAACACTGAAGCCATTGGTTTGAAAGCCAGGTAACATACCGTCAGGATGAGGCTCAGTCATATGGTAAGCATCACATGTAAAGCTTCCGCCTAGAAACTCTGCATAGATAGTTGCTCCTCTTTTCTGTGACAAGTACATAGCCTCATTACACATTATTTTGGAATTTTGATTTGGATGGCATTAACATACAGCAACCGTACCTTAGCATGTTCAAGCTCTTCCAGAAGTAACACCCCAGCTCCTTCTCCCATAACAAATCCATCACGATTCTGCAAAACCACAAAATTGGATCTCATCAGAAAGAAGAAACAAAAAAGGAGACAAGAATTTGCACAAAACAAAAATTCTACAAAAGGTTGGAAGAACAATTTGTATGTTTTGACAAGTCGCTGAGAAATTATACCATTACAGAAGCTTAATATTATAAAAAAGATCCAGAGAGGTAGAAGCAATGTGTCGATTTCTTAATGTCTTCAGACTTCCACACTGCAATTCACGTTTTGACTACTCCAACACAGCTCATAATGTTGACAATTAAATCATCAGCGGTAACGACATGAGTTACTAGAGGAAGCAAGGCTTCACAATTTCTTGGAATGTAATATCCCTAGTTTTGACAACTAAAACACAAGTCATAATGTTGACAATTAAATCATCAGCAGTAACTACAATAGAGTTACTAGAGAAAGCAAGGCTTCACAATTTCTTGGACGTTAATATCCCTATCCATATTATTAAATCTTTATTATCTCTTCACAGTCAAACTATCTTTCCACTCCTATAATTGCTTCAGTCACTCTTTCTCTGCCCTGTAAACACACACAGAGACACAAACTCTGTGTCTCTGTGTGTGTGTGTGTGTGTGTGTGTGTGAGTGTTACAAATACAGAACATCTCAGAGCTGGTCAAGAATATGGCAAAGATGTAGTACAAGAGGAGGATAAATGAAGAGAGAGTTTAAAAGACATACTATATCCCAAGGGCGTGATGCCTTCGTAGGGTCACTATTCCTCTGTGAGAGGGCTCTGCATGCAACAAAACCTCCCAAGCCTGCAGCATGGAAAACTAAACATATCAACAAACCATGCGGCACAGCATGATTATGAACATTCAGCATGACAGATTGGCATCTCACCAATTGGAATTATAGCAGCATCAGAACCTCCGGAAAGCATCATATCCTGCAGAGAAATTATCCAAGGGAATGTAGTTAACACTCAGGTTGGCCTGATATTATTTCCCATGGGCAGCAGATAATTTCCACTCAGGTTACTGAATAATGATAGAAAGCAGTTCTATAGAGAAACAGGATCAAGTCCGAATACTAATTTCATAAACTAAGCCACTTACAGCTTCCCCTCTGATGATATGGTTTGCTGCATTTAGTATACAGAAGTTGCTTGTAGCACAAGCTGTAGAGATTGAGTAGTTAGGACCCATCCATCCCTGCAGTTTAGCAAGTAATGAACAGGTTAACCTTGCATCAACATTTCCACAACCACTGATGTGCTAATTCTGAAGAAATATGGACTTCAAACTTACCAAATCCATTGCAAGGATAGCAGAACCCATATTTGTTGTAGCAAAAGGAACACAGAAGGGATTCATCTTCTTGTATGAAACCCTTAACGCTTCAATAGCATCATTGAAAACCTGTTATATAGTAGTAAATGTCTAAGAAGACAGATGAGGAAAAGGTGATGTGATTACTAAATCTTGGGGGGGGGGGATGCAGTTGATCCAGGACTACAAAGACATGCTCTCTCTCCAATTTTGGTTATTGCTAACATTAATTAAAAGGTCGAGTAACATCCCATTTAGCGGCATGACAAATTTACAAACCATTCTTCAATTTTTAGGGAATTAAAGAATAAGAAAATTATCATTGATTTCTTTTTTGGCTTTGCACAACAATATGTGGAAAGAGAATCACACCTTCATGCCTCCCATGGCAGAACCAATCAAAACTCCACATCTAGCTTTATCTAGCTCGCGCATGACATCTTCTGTTATCCCACCATCTTCCAATGCCTTTTTCCCGGCAGTGAGCATGTATAGCATGAACTTGTCAGCTCTCTTAGAGAGCTTTGGCGAAACCCATCCATCTGGTGAGAAGGACTTTATTTCCCCCGCAATTCTCTGTAAATGAGGCAAAAATCAGTATAAATACATAAATAAATGATCACTACATTAAAAGAGCCGAAAGAGAGATACCGTGGGGAATTGAGTACAGTCAAAAGCCTCTATCTCTGTTACCCCACTAACACCTTCAAGAAGATTATTGTAAAATACATCTGGATCATGGCCAATTGGAGTAACAACACCCATACCAGTCACAACAACACGCCTTTGCTTCATAAATGGTTTCTTCTTTGTTGTCACTTCCTTTGCAGGTTGTACTGCTACAGCCATGGTTTTCCCTACGTTGTAGTAATTTATTTATTAGACTCGCATTACACGTAAATTCTCTTTCCCAATTAATCGTGTCTACCACTAGCAATATTACCCAGAAATATATATATATATATATATATTTATATAGACACCGATTACTCCAAAAAAGGAAAATCCAGCAGGCAGCAACCAGAAGTTGAAATGGCATGCCTCAACAATCAATGCGTTTTGGAAATGGTGAATAAATCAGAAAATGGCATCAAAATGATTGAAACAATGAATTAAAATACTCAGATTTTTTTAGCTTGATTTATTGGCAAACATCACAGTCATTGTAAAGTATGAGAAAGTGAAGGACATAAAGAAAAGAAACTATAAGAAACCATGACATGCATAATGTTATTTTCCTTGTCCAAGGTCCAAAGAGAGAAAGAAACACACTATATTTGTACCTTTCCACTAAACCGGCCAGTACAATGCCAGGTTCTCTAATTTGTGGAATAAAGTTTATAGCTCCACAATGACAAAGCATGCAGCTAAGAAGTCACGAGTTATTGCATTCTAACAATTTGACCAAAATATAGGGGAAAAGTTTTGCATCACGATGAGTGCTTGAATCTACTTTTATCACACCATGTACTATTTGGCAAGCCTTACTCTAGGATCCCATCAGCAACAACAAGGACAAAGCGTAACGCTCTTAATTCATGATTCTAACAACTAACAGAAAGAAAAAAAATGTGGGGACTGTTTTACATCTTGACATGAAACTCATGTGTTATCATACCATTTACCAAAGGGACAAAGGAGTTTCTCGCAGATACCAATAATACAGAATGCTATGAAACACGCAATGAAAGATACAACTAATGATAAATTAAAACCTGCCAAATGGCATTTAGAACCTCCCACAAAAAATCTCTTTTTATGTGTTAAAAAACTAATCCCTACCACAACCCCCAAAAAAAAAAAAAAATACTCCAGTTACAATCGCCGATAAAGACCACAGCCATATAATATAACATAGACAACCACATAATAATCAAAGAAAAAAAATCTAATTAAACTGAATATGAATTCAATAGATGAAATTGATACCAGAATGTGCAGCTCGATTCATGCGCCTTTGCTTCCGAGAAATGGGTTTGGACCCGAAGATGGAATACCCATTTTCGCCAAAGATAGCCAACAAGGAAGACAGCCCTTTAGAGCTATAGTACTCTTCACAAGGCTCAAAAGCCAAACAGGAAGTCAAAAGACTGTGAATGCTAGATCCATAAAATGAAGAAATCAAACCCTTTGAAAGATCAACATTACCAAAACCACCACCAACAATACATTTAGATACAAGCTTCTTTCTTCTACCACCCCACTTACTCAATGACCTCTGAGAGCTAGTGAGAGACGATTTAAGGGAGCTCTCCTTCTCACAAGCCACAGACATGCAAGCAGCCACGAGCCATGTACAGAGAGGCGAAGCAACAGAAGAAGGGGCCATCTTTTTAAAGAATTAGGGGTAAAAAGATCGACCCAAGTGAATTCAGATTGATAATTGAAAACCCAATGAGATTTACAGAGAAATTCGATCAAATGAGGAAGAAATCAAAATTGGGGTTTGGTGGGTTTTTAAAAAGGAGAAGAGAGGGAGTATTTGTGTGTAAGAGAGAAAGGGACCCATGAGAGAGGAATAAAAATGGAAATCAAGGGAAGGTTAATAAGAGAGTTCGAGACGCATGGTTTGCAGCGAATCCGAGTCGGCTTGGCACTGCAACGAGAGAGAAGAGAGCTGTGTGAGAGGGAGACAGAAGGAGGGGAGAGAGAAAGGGAGCAAGCTATGAAACGCTACGCCCAGTTCAAAACAATCTCTGACCATAAAAATATAAAATTCATTAATATAACATAAATGTCACCGTAGGGGATAATTTATTTAGGTAAAATAAATACTTTATTATAAAAAAAAAAATGGCAGCGCCATTGTAGAATCTGCCCAATAAAAAATCAGAAAAAATGATTTTTATTAAAAAGTTAATAATTAAAATAATAAAATTTGAGATGACATAAATCCTCTAGACTAAATTAATAAGATCATAATAAAAAATCTGATATGTCTATAATTTTGGAATTTGGCAAAAAAATTAAGAGGACAATAAGTTTTTTGTTTTTTTAAAAAAATTAAAAATAAAATATATTATAATTTTATTAAATAAAGAGCTATACAATATATTCTTATATGTTTTTTATTGGTTATTTAGTTTTTTAATGTATTTTATTTTATATTTTAATAAATCTATTTGGAAAATTTGTAGGGTGAAATACCTGATTTGTTTCCCATGGGTCTCCAACCAAAATTCCCCTGAAAATGAAACAGGGCATAGATTAATTTCCCTTTGTTGGAAAAAGAAAGAAAGAAGGAAACCCCACAAGTTGTGTGTGGGGTGGGGGGGGGGGTGGAGGGAGGCTACCAAATTTAATTGGGATACCCTTATTAATTTTCAATTTAGGGGCAGTTGCCTCCTCTGAGCATTGATGATAATTTACTTCACCAAATTATGACAATATTAAATTCAAAACAACTACATCAAAAATAGTGTGTTTTGGTCTCGTGGGAGTTTCCTTCCTCCTCCTCCCATAATGGGGGCGGCCTCATGCTTGGTCTGATTGTGTGACAATGATATTTACACTCTCGTCAAACTAATAATAAGATATTATACTCTTCTTAATTATAAATTTCAGATTTGAATCATAAAAAAAAAATTAAGATTTAAGAGAGTCAAAATTTTAATAAACTCTATAATATTTAGATCGGATCAATTAAATAAAATCTAAATATTGATTAATAAAAAAAAAAAAAGTATTTACACTAGATAAGATATCACTAGTGTACACATTGAAACTTTCGAAATGGTGAAAACTTTGAGACGTACCATATCATATTAATAGTTGAACAGTCTAACGGATATAGATACTTAAGTTTTGTATATAAAAATACAATACTGATTATTATCTGAAAATAAATAAGATATTGTGATCAAATTTAACATAATTTTTTATGTGAAATTATCACAAACAATTCAACGCCTAAAAGAAATGTAGGATGGGAAATATTATCATCACAAGGAATTTTCCTAAAAGCAGCCATCCCATTTTGGGAGTGTTTGCACGCATGGCAATGGCATAGACTTCCACTCAGGTTGGAGTCGGTGCAAGACTAACTTGGCTAATACATGCACCCAAACTCACGCTCTCTCTCTCTCTCTCTCCCCCCCCCCCCCGAGGGGATCAAAAAAAAAAAAAAAAAACAAGTGCTCTACTCCTTCTGTTCCATGGTTTTTGCACACAATATCAAAAAAGCAATTAAGATTCTTATCCAAAATCAAAGGAAGTAATTAAACAATCTTCATTCTACAAAAAATATTTTATTTTTATTAGTAATTTTTTTATATATAAGTCAATTCTTTTTCAGTTAAATAATTATTAAATATCCCATTCATAAATAAGAATGAGTGATAAATATTATATTTATATATGTAAATTAATAAACACAGTTTTGAGATTTAATGAGAAAACAATAAAGTAGTATAAAAAAGCTAATTACAGCCTCCTCCCCTTAATGTTTTTAATGTGACATGAAATGGGTCCCAAAGGGGATAGTTTGTTGGTTAAGAGCTTTTTCTCTAATGTTTATCTTGATATCTTGTGTTTAAATATTTGTGGATACGTGTAATTCTGCGATTATTACACTCCTTATGTGACAAAAAAATTATGACACGAAATGGAGGAGTCTTATCATTAGTAAATGTGAATGGAAAATGGAATAGAAGTCATTAATGCACGTTGAGGAGTTTAGACAGTCGGAGTAGTAGCATATTAAATATTAAATTTTAGATTTAAAATTTGAGAACGAAAAAAATTACATTAGGAGAATCATCTCCTAAATAGAGATTTGCAGATGTTTGAATCAGATTAACTAAAATATAACTCTGAATATTATGGTTAAAAAAATATATATATCTAAGAATTGACTAATCAGAAATTTAATTCAAAAGTCATAAAGGAGAAACCTATACCCAATTTAATAGAAAGTCAGAATAGGTATATCAATCAAACTCTAATCTTCACTTAACTTCTTGACCAAATTCATGTCCCCCATTCAAACATCAGTCCCACAAACATCATTGTGGAGTTTTTCTCAACCAAATTCCCTCAATTTTCCTCTCCACACAAACAAACACTTCACTTTATTGTTCCCCAAAAAAGGAAGAAGTGCTGAGTTACATTACATCCCACCCCCCCCCCCCAAAAAAATAAAATAAAAGGACACCCGCAATAAAAAACTATGAGACTAAGTGAGACCAGCATTTCATTAGTTAAACATGAGAGAGAGAGAGACTCACATGGGATATTTATTTAGCTTATGAATTTGTGCAACCAGCACCGAAACTTGAGCAACAGAAGAGAAGAAAATAACTTTCAGGCGGGCATAGAATAATGGGTAAAGGATCCTTCTAGTTTAAGTCTTCTTAATTGATATAAGATGTCATATTCCTTCCAACTTAACTTATGGTGTTTTCCTATTTGGATTTCAAGATATGCTTTCAATTTTCGGTATCAGATACTTTGTGACTTCCTGTCCTAGCCTCACCTTTTTTCTAGTTTTTTGTAATGTCGATAATGCCAAAAATGATTTGCTTATTTTAACTCTAAACTTTCCCTAATGCCAATTCCACTTTATTTCTGCAAATACTAGCTAGTGCCCTTAAAATTCCTTTTTTTTTTTTTAAATCCCAAATGAGACAACTTAATGACAATAGTTCTCTTTTCAAATCTCGTGATTCGGAGTTTGATTTTTATTGTAACAAAAAAAATACATTTTTTTGTGTAAGAAGTGTAACTAAACAGAATTAAACTGAAAAATAAAAGATAAAAATGAAAAGTTTCTTACCGACTTAAATGTGTCTTCTTTGGTCACCTAATTTTTATGTTTTCTAGTAATTTTCTATTAAATAGCACTATCTTTTTCCCTTTTCTTGATGCAACCCAGAGGGTAAAGATTTGAACCCATAAACTTAGGGCATGCTTGGTTCACACTTGGTAATCAAATTTAGATATGAAATAAAAAAATTTAGAAATAAATTTCAAGAACTCGTATCTTCACTTGATTTCAAAAAACTCATAGGAGGTTTCATTTCTAAACTTATTCTTTTTCTATTAATACAATCAAATTGTATGATTTTTTATTTCAATTCACTCTAACTAAAAGGGTTTTGAATTACCCAAGTGTCCTTGAGTTAATCAAGTGATATGAAAAATACTCTTTTGAACTGAGATGTCGAATTCAAGTCTCATTATCTTTTTTAGAATAATATCATTCTTTATGAAAAAAAGTTTTGAATTAAAAGTAAAAAATAAAAACTTTTTGAATTAAAAAAATAAAAATCATAATATGTTAAAGCATGATAAAACATTTCATCCTTGGACGTTCAATCCAAGCAAGGAATCTTAGGGGCCAACGTTGTGACCAACCAGTAGATGCCATCCAATCGTGCGGCTAAAACAAAAGTAATGATGTGTGAAGGAAGAGGGGGCATGAGATGACTGTGGATGAGGAAGCCGGTCACCAACCCAAAGAACCTCTGCGCGGCGAAACCAACGATGCTACTCCAATCGTTTGTCAATCATTTGTCATAACAAGCAAATGATTGGAATACGGAGGCAACCAATCTGACAACTCCATATAACAATGGACAATTCCATCATTTGTAAGCCGCCATCCACTGTTCCTCAAAATTGACCAAGGACTTTGTCTGCATCATTAACAGATTGAAGATAGATTGTTAACAGCCCTTAAACCTTAAATTTGTGTTTGGACTACATAAATTTTATGAAATTTAGTTTTGTTTAATTGCAAGTGATTTGGATCATCACAAAACACTTTGATATATATAAATTAAAAAAGAAATCAAATGAAGCAGAGAGTATTTGCTGCCGTGAATTTCTATGTAAAGGCTTTCGAAGCAATGCCACCGAGGAAGTCCATTTTGTTTTCCGGTGTTCGTTTGTGTTTATGAATTTATACCCTCATAATCGAGGGGATCCTCTCGAGGGTTTTGATTTTAATATTTTGAAACTTTGTCCAAGAGATTTTGAGCAGTTACTCTTTTATACTCTTTAAATATTATACCTCTTTTTAAACGTAGTAATATATTAGGATCGTAATCTGTTTAATTAGAATACAAAAATTATGTCTTTGTCTTATTGATTTATGTGAATTATTTTGTTAATTATATATTTTTTCTATTAACATTAAGTTTATACATAATATTATAATAAGAGAAATAGATGTGTGAGCTAAGTGACGGAGTTACATATATATATATATATATATATAAGAGTGGACAATCGCTCTCACTAAATTAATATAATTTTATTAATTTTTACATGTCAAATAAATATTATCCATATTCAACTCAAAATATTACCCTCACTAAGATTATCAGTAAACACACTAAGATCATTATTCTGTTTTATAAAAATATTTTACCCCCACTACCCTTAGATCCTGGATCCACTACTGTGTGAGCTTGATGCGTTCATCATAACTAATAACTATGTTATATTAACCAATGGTTTGTTAGCATGGTAGAAAGTGCATCACGTCCCTTAACCATGCACTCGAATTCGAGCCTCCTTGGGCATAGAAAAAATACTGTTGGGAGAACTTCCTCCAATAATGGATTCGACAGTAAATCGATCCAGATTTATTAAAACAAAATTTTAAATATCAAATGATAACTAAACCAAGATACCAAATAAAAAAAAGAAAAAAAAAACAATGTTATACTAAAACAAGAGTCATTTTGTTTCGCGCCTTCGAGAAACAAAGGGAGTTTCCATTAAAATCTTGAATAAACATGTTTTGCTCATTTTCAAGGGGACAATCTGGTCACAATTTTTTTCAGTGGTGTTGAGTTCGAATTTTAGTATAACGAAAAAAAAAACATTTGTTTTACCCCTATTATGCAATGATAATAACTCAAACTCAAACCTATAAAAAAAAAAAAAAAATGATTGAGCATCAGGAGAAAGAGATTGAGCACCTCGTTGCCCAACTCTGGAATCTTTTTTTGAAATTTGATTAAAATCTAAATATTGCATTTTATGCTAAAAAATACTTTTCCATGTTTGCTAAGATTTGTTTGAAGTTGTGACAAAGTCAAGTCCAGTCATGTCACATTCAAGCTCTTTATTTGCTAAATATCAAGTGATTTATTTATAAAAGAATTTATAATTTTTGTTTAATTGATTTGACTACTTGAACTGACGGAGTTAAATTATTCTCTATAATTATGTTTTTAATGTAAGTGGATTACTTATCACAAATTGATATTTGAGTTTTGTCTTATTAATCTAATCGAGAACTATATAACCCGTCAAAAAATTATCTCTTTCAAATTCTGTTTCTCGATTCTGATGACTCAAACTATATCCATATGATTTATTGTATTTGACTTTGTTTAATATTGATTTCTTCATGTGAGGGCCAAATTACTAACATGGTTCTGAACCATCCTTGTTTTTCTGAATTAACCTTTACTTTTTAAAACATTTATAAAATAGTCTCAAACTTTTAAAAGTTTACCAAATTAATCACGGGTGCATAAATATTATCCTAACTCCATTAGCTACTAACATAAGATGTCAACTTAGGCTTACTAAACACCATTATGACTAATTTGGTATATTTTTTAATATTTAAAACCGTATTTAAGATATTTCGGAAACCGAGGACTATTATTAAAAAAACGGTAATTTAAGAACTACATATATAATTTGACCCCACAAATAATAAAATAATTGTTTTCAATCTAAGATTCAAACCAAAATTTTTATTAATGTCATCTATTATCATATTGAAAGCAAAGCTTGACTTTCGAAATATTTTGGATAATTTCCCCCAGGAAAAAAGATGACCATACTCCATTCATTTCAAACATTATAATCTGAGTACAAACTTCATTGATAATTTACTTAGCTTAAATACACTAAAATTAATCATTATTCACAACATAATATATACTTCCATCTTACCATAAAGGATAGCTAATCTCTTATTTCTTGGCCACTGCGATGGATCAAATTCACTTCGAGATAGTTACCTTAAAACACTTTATGAAAACCTTAAATTGACTCCGCCTGTTGAAACAACAGTCAAATCGATGCAAGAATCTTCTATTTCAGAAATATCTACCATCTGGTCGCACTATGTGGTTCTTAATCCTTCAAAGAATTGATGTAGAAGAAACAGTTCGGAGTCCAATAAAAGCATTACCATAAATGTTGAATCTTTAACTTCCCATGCTATGGATTACCAACAGAATTGCTCTTGCTCACACCTTGTAGCTCCATTGGAGAATTTGTGATACTACCGACTGAACCAAGAGTCTGTGAGCTCAGTTGCGGGCTCGCCGGACAGGCCTCTGGATTTCCAGCACTTAGCTGATGGATGACCCCAGAGCTCAACTGCTGTGCTGGGCTCATTGGAGTCCTTTGGCTCATTTGCTGTGGGCTAGCCTGCTGCTGTTGCTGCTGGGATTGATTCATTTGCTGCGGAATACCCATGGTTGATGGTGAGCCTACCTGCGGAGGTGAAACAACAGCCTGCAGTGGTGAAGTTGTTTCTTGCTGCTGTTGCTGCTGCTGTGGCTGCTGCTGTTGTAACTGCTGTTGTTGCAGCTGCTGCTGTAACTGCTGTTGATGTTGCTGTTGTAGTTGCAATGGCTGCTGCTGCTGCTGCTGTTGGCTCATGTAGGGATTCATCCCATTCATCAATTTCGGCAGACCCATTTGGCCCATGGCCATTCTCTGCATAGGAGAGAGATTACCTCTGTTGATAGTTTGCCCCAGCATTGAAAGACTAGCAGAACTTGGGTGCATCTGCCGAGCTGCAGAAATCCCAGGAATGCTTGACTGAGGGCCTCCTAACGTGCCTGCTCGATTCTGCACCATTCTGAGTCTTGCCATTGCAGCAGCTTGCATTGGGTTTAATGGCCCACGAAGTTGCTGACCTAGCGCATTGCTAATGTTTGAGACCTGGCTCAGATTCATCGGATTTGGACCAACATTTCCTATGCCAGATAGAGGTCCCATCGGGGCTGAGATTCCAGTCGCACCCATTGCCCTCGCACCACCAATGCCCATGGCATTGCCCAGCCCTCCTAGTCCAACCATATTATTGTTCATGTTTCCCATGCCTACAGTTCCTAGACCCATCATCATTTTCCTCTGCACTTGTGGCTGCTGCTGCTGCTGCTGCTGCTGCTGTTGCTGTTGTTGTTGCTGCTGCAATAGCTGAATTTGGAGGGGAGAAGGCTTGTTGACCATGTGACTTCCTAACGACATGTTTGAATTCTGTCCAATAGTGTTCAAGTGAGAGAGAGGACTCGTTGCAAGCATAGGAGATGATCTCTGGAATTGCGGGTGCTGCTGTTGAACCACTGGTTGCTGGTTCTGGAGCTGCTGAGGCTGTGGTTGCTGTGGCTGTGTTTGCAGGGATGATTGTGGATCAACCAGTGGGGACCTGGAAGGCATTGAGACCCCTGCCAGGAGTCCTTGAGACATCTGTAATGACTGAGGAGTTCCAGGAGGCAGCATCCTTGTGCTTGCCAGGAGATTCTGCGATGAGTTTAATGATGCATTGCCACTGGTAGTTGGCTTGACTTCATTGGAGGGCTGTCCAGAAGCAGCATCGGCATATTGCTGCATCTCAGCAACTGAACTACCAGATGAAATTCCAGGAGCATTAGGCTGAGTATTTGGCACAAGATTCATGCGCATTGGTCTTGGTTGTAGATGATCTTCCACACGATAACCTTCCTGAATCATCTGCAGAAGCAAATTTTTTACTTCATTGAACATACATGGAATAAAGGAAATTGGAAACATGGATCTTGAATTACAGAGATTTTTTTTTGGGGGGGGGGAGCGTACCAGCAAACATAACTGTTTTGCGAGCAAGTCAGCAAAATGCTGTTACAAGAACCAGCAACGTTAGTCAGACTAACAAAAAAAAATTAACTTCAATGAGCTCAATTTACATGTGCGACGAGAAGCAAATGTGCTCCAATGTTTTAATTACCAACTTACACTGGATCCATTTCCATAACAATCGGAAGATTAGGCCATTAGTCTTAGCTATTTTTAATTCCAAAGTTAACTCTCAATTAGCAGTTTCGTTGTATATTTAAGCAATAATTCATAAAAGTGATTAGATTCCCAGAAAAATAAAAAAGAAAGAAAAAGGAAAAAGAACAAAATCCCCCCGGTCATAATACTATAGATATCTTCAAACACATAGCCACATCAACTTTCAATTTCAGACATTTGGCTATGCTAACCTAGTACATAAGAGACATAAAAAGATGAATGTGTTTTTCATTTTCTCTGTGTAGCATCGTGGATGGTAAATGCATCAATTTAGGCATGGGAACTCACAGTATTAGGCAATGTTGGAAGGCGATCCTCTGCAGTCAAGAAATCACCATCATCAATGTCCCCATAATGCATGGCTACAGTCCCATCATTGGGCTTCTCTGACATTATCATTCTGGTACGTGGCTTGGGGACAACTGAAAAAGCATTTCCTATGGAAGCAAATATGGAACAGTTTCTAAGCAAAGGTACCAGCCACATAGCATAAGACCATAGAGCCAAAACCAAGAATTCTTTTATTTGACAAACCTTGAAGTACCCTCTCAGTCTGCACAAAGTTCAGAACTCTTATCTTGGGAATATTCATGCTGCCACTAACAAGTGACTTGGACAGTGGCATTGCTTCATCTTTGCAATCTTCAATATTCCCCACTGCAGCAAGACAATGTACAACAAGCTGGGGGTTAAATGAGTTGGGTTTCCTGCTACGGTCATCAACCTTGTTCTTCTTGCTATTAAGTTGGTACCTGAAACAGTTCAAGTGAATGAGTAGAAAGAACAGGATAAAATTCATAATGCCTGTGTCGGGATCTGGCCATATCAATGAAGCCCAACCAGCAGGGATACATGACTATCTCCTGAGTTTTTATGACTGTATATTGGGGCTGCCACAGGGATAATTGAATCAAACTATTCCTTAAAACATAAACTATGTGGTACTCTTTTGTCCCACAATAGAACATCCATGCTGGAATTTGATTTAAGGAGACAACTTGATGCTACCTTTCAAAAAGTAAACTACATCTCAATATAGGAATTTTGTTGACGTTGGGAATAGACATTCTACGGAGAAAAGAAGATTTTGGATGAAGAAACTACTACCATGGGCATCTAATTTAACATACGGGGAGGATCTTCATTCTATGAAAAGAAATCAACTTCAGTTATTGAAAAATAAACATTTTTGCACCTAGTTTCACGAATTCCTACCCATTTATGGTGAAAAGGAAAGTATCAATAATCATGATTTCACATGTACACATGTTACCGATATCTTACTCAATATTCATATAGCTCAAAGCAAGTGAAAGATTTAGAACACCATTCTTTTTCAATGAGAAGGGAACTAGGCCAATGCACAATTCAGGTTTGCACTCCCTATGAATTCATAGGAATTATCAACAGCATCAGAGTCTGCTTCAGTATAAAGGAGATGTCTCAAAACCATGCCACAGCTTTCAAATAGTCTCTTTTAGTAGAATGGACATCCCTACTTATGGTACATTTTTTTCAAGTTGATCTAAATTTGCTAGTGTCAAGCATTTGGGCGTCCATATGTAACATCCAGTAAAAAAAAAGTTTGAGGCAGTAATGAGTCAAAATGGTACCAAAAGAAGAAGCAGTGTAGAACTGCCATACCTTGTGGTCAACATCTCAATCTTGGAGAATTTATCAAGCACGGTTTGATCAGCCAAAGGTGGAGTTCCGACCGAAGGACTGGTTGCATTTATTGGAACATTTACATTACTAACACTAGCAGGTGATCCCACATTGTTCACTGCTGGAGTTTTGGGAAGGGAATTAGATCTCCGCTTAGCCATTTGTGCTTGATGCTGCCGTTGCATGGAATCATTAGGACTAGAAGTCAAGGATGCAGCACCACCAACAGCAGGAACTGAAGTTGCTGCAACTTTCTCCTTTTGTGATGATCCCAGAGCAGCTGCTGAAACAGCTCCAAATTGGTGCCCTAACAAACCAGTAGAAAATTCCCCTGATTTTGTTGGCAACGGTGATTGAGGCAAACCTCCTGAAGAAAGACGAGGACTTTGTCCTGATTTTCTCTTCTGGAGCTGATCTTCCTTCCTTAAGTCCTTCTCAGCATGTTGACCAAGAATGTTCCAAGGTGAATGAGGGATACCAGATCTCATGAATGATGGTTGTGGTAACCTTTGCTGCAGCCTTGACTGCTGTGGGTCAAGATGGTTTGTGTTGTCCATTCCCGCCATCTGCATTTCACTTTTGATCTGATTGGTTTCCAACTTTTCCAGTTTATCCACTTCGACTGGTTCTTCCTTAGGACCATTTCTTATACCCTGGTGTCCCATAGCAAAAGAGTTTACCCCAGCATCTTGGTTCAGAATCCCTTCAAGCACCTGATGAGAATAATTTGTTCCAACCGCATTAGGATACTGGATACCCCGTGCAATTGGTTGCTGCTGTAGCATTGCATTCTTCAACTGATCAGATCCATGGATTCCCTGAATATGTGGTCCTATTTGCTGCTGTTGAATACCATCAGGAGCAACAGCACCAAGTCTCTGTCTCTTATTAAAATTGGACAATGGTGACATTGGTGTATCTGGATTGTCTCTCTTTCCTTGAAAAGTGGCAGCAGTTGGATTAATACCATCAGTGTATGATATTATCATGTCTTGACCAGAAGGGGGAGCTCCAGATGTGCTCATAATGGGCCCTGGAACATGATCTTGTGGTAATCGTGTTGTACCCATTCCCATTTGATACTTCAATTGGTGAGGTATCAAAGGTAGTGACGGACCAGAAGCATCAGGCAATAAACCTTTATGCCTCAAGGCTAGCATACTGTTCTGTCCAACATTTTGAGCTGTTAGGTTATCTTGAACCTGTTGTGGCATTGCATCAGCTGACATCATTCCTAAGTCACCCACCCTAAAGTTTGGGCTCTCTGGTAGTCTGTCTATGCACACTTTCTTCCCATGGATCATATTATTTGACATCACAGTAACTTCTGTCAACTGCTTCAATCTTCTCTTTCGAGCACTGCACAGGGCCAAATTGAGCTGCAAACAATATTGAACAGATTGATACAAGCATCCAATTTATCCAGACCAAGATAACAAGGCTAAGGTTCAGATCGGGACCTTTCCTGCAACAGGGTTATCACAAAGTCTGTCCAACTTGGGAGTGGGATCCAAAGAAAGCTGAGGTTGGAGGGCTCTCAGTATTCGGGACTCTAGTTCCTATAACCAAGGGCAAAGTTAAAAAAGTCTTTCTATGAAGATAAGATTAGAATATAAAGTTGCTCGAGGCAAAACTCACATAATATCCTTACCATCAGATCGCCGTAACTCCAAGAATTATTTGAAATGGAAGGAATGTCCTTCACAACATTCTCCAAGGACATCCGTAGGCGCACTTTAGTAATGGTAGGAGAATCATCCACAGATGGACCATTAACTCCTGCTTCCTGGGCAAGCTTCCTGTACTCTTTTACCTGCAGAACTTCAGCATTGTCAACATCAGATAGAGTTTTCACAACCAATAATAACAGGTTAAACCAGAAAAACATTTTTTCCCCCCGAAAAGTCTCAACATCCTTGTTGAGAGTTGCTCTGCGAGATGCCTAGTGGTAGTAATCAGATCATCACGGTACAAAACCATAAACCTAGCTATTTGTCCATGGCACAACTGGAGAAACAGCTAATGGAAAAGATGCATTCAGATATATCACAATAGATTGGGGAAGTGTTGAACTTGATAAACAGGAGTCTTAAATATAAAATTATACAGAACTCACCTCACAAATAATTGTGCCATCAACATACTTGCAGGGAATATCATCCAGGATATCTCCAGGCAACCTACCAGACTCAATTGCCTACATGAGGATACATACATAGGGAAGAACCTGATGTGAGTAAAACAATATGCTAAAGCATAACTTAATAACAAAACAGTGAAGCATAGACTAAAAGAAAAGGTCAGCCCTGCAGCCCCCCGATAAAGCAGTTATCATACGTTGGACGATATAAGAAGAATCTTAAGGAACTGATTAAGTATTGATATGGTAATTCGCAAGTATATGAATCGTTCAAGTAATAAAGTGATGAATAAGGCTTTTACCATAATGCAAAATCCATATATATATATATATATATATATATATATATATTTCATGCACATCAAGTATCTCCAGTGGCAGTACAACCATGTAGCAAAGGATAAATAAAGGCTTTTACCATAATGCAAAATCCAACATGGATGCTTGTGTCCAAGCTGTAAAACTAGAGGCACCTTAATAATGATCAGTCAAAGACAGGTTCATCAGACTATAACTTGTAACAATGAGAGGGCTAAAAGTTATTCTAGCTTCCTACAAAGTATCCAAACCTTCACAACAATTTGAAGCTCTAGTTCTTAACTTCTCCAAAGCATCCATTTTTTACACATAAAAATCCCATATCTTTGTAATAGCTTGGAATCACAGTCAGTATGGGCATAACATGACATTGCCCAGAAAACGAGAAAAAGCAGCAGGATAAATACTCACTGAGAAGAGAGATTCTGAGGCCCTGTCATATGGATGCAATTGCTTTGGAACATCTGGAATTGGTGCTTGATTTTCCGTTTCATTCTGAGAATTAGTCATCCAATTTAAAAATGAAACAGATGCCAAATAGGTAATCCTGAAAATCAATTCATAATGTTTTTAAATACCTCTAAAGGTTTCCCAATCGAGTATCCATCAGGGTAAAGGTTCAATGTGAATGATACTTCTTCATCTGTCAACAAGGTGTTATAAACCAATCCATGCAATTAATCAAAAAGTTAAAAATAAAAATACACAAAGAAAGCAACCATTTAAAAACCAAATTCGATCCTTACTTGGGCTAAATCCTGACATGGGTGATCCAGAGACACCAGCAACATCCTCGCTATTTTCAGTAAAGTTAACCTGGAAAACATCACATAATCAATTTTTTGTAGAACAACATTTTTTATTCGAAAAGAAAATATGAACAGAAGAATAAAATGGGGATAAGAAATCCTCTTAGAGAAAGAGCACAAAAAATTAAAATAAAAAGATAAGATAGATTATCTAGAACTAAAAATTTTTTTAGCCCATGTAATGAAATATCATAAGTATACACTGCAAACAATCTTATCCCATAAGAGAGAGCAACTGACGAAAGATTCTTACATTCCTTTTCATTTAAATGTACTAGAATATGGATATTTTGGCATTTCCCAACAATAACTAAGCTTTCTTGCTAAGTGCTTATAAATGCATCCTGAAACAAAAAATTCCACCCATCCCCCCCAAAACCACCACACAGACACCAAAAAAAAAAAAAAAAAAAAAAAAAAAAAAAAAAAATCTAAAAAATCTATCAAAAGAAAATCATTGATGGTTTCCGGCCTTATCAGAACTCGAACAATATAGGAAAATTGAAAGTTTTATGCTAGTTTTGTGCATATAGGGAAGCCTTTTATTATGTGAGTTGAGATGGTCAACATTAACATTTGCCACATCATATTGTAAGGAAGTCTCATTTAGGCTTCTTCATATAAAGATAAATATAAATGCAAAAAGTTAGGTTTGTACTGTTCACAATTTCCTATTCCATATTCCCTAACCTTTTCCTGTCTTGAGATCTGTAGTAATCAGCCATCAGGTTTTCAAATAAACCCTTTTCCCCTCTTGAAATATCCCATTTTCTTAATTAATTACTGAACATGACCAGCACCTTGTTTTCTTGTCATTCACTTAATCAAGTCTATTTCTGTAATTACATCTATTTGGAAACAGTAATTGACCAGACTTTCTTCATTAAATTCACATTAATATAACACAATGCAAACAAAGATATAAGGACATACTCTTAAATGATAGGGAGAAAAAGACAAAACCTTGAACTTGAAAAACTTATCAAAGTTGGGTTGATTTGTAGATCCAACTTTTACTTCTATTCCTTAAGATCTCTAAGCAACCAAATAAGAATTTGTAAACTCATCACACAATTTCTTCAAATAATCTCAACCGTGAGAGAGCTTAAAGGAGCAAAAACGTGCAAACTAAATTTCATTCAAAAACAGAAGGGTAATCTCCGATATATCCCCATTTTGTTAATTAGTTGTTGAACTTGGCAGGCACCACTCAAGTCTACTTCCAGAATCTCCTCTACTTGACGGTGGAATGAACCAGTCTCACAGCATTAAATTCACATTGATATAACACAACAAAAAGAAGATCTAAGGGACATACTCTCAAATGTTAGTGAGAAAAAGACAACCTTGAACTCGAAAAACTTTTCAAAGCTGAAAGGCTGACTTATAGATCCAAATTCTACTTCCATTCCCTAAAATTTCTATGCAACCAAATAAGACTTCGTAAACTTATCCTACAATTTCTTCATATAAAACCAACCCTGAGAGGCTTAATGGAGCATGCAAACCAACCTTTCAAAGTTGCGGGGTTCACTTATAGATCCAAATTCTACCTCCATCCCCTAAAATTTTTTAGCAACCAAGTAAGACGTTGTAAACTAATCACAGAATTTCTTCATGTGAAACCAACCCTGAGAGAGCTTAATAGAGCAACAACATGCAAACTAGATTTCCATTTGAAAATGGAATAGTGATCTCTGATATATCACCATTTTGCTAATTGGTTAGTGACATTGGCAGGCACCATTCAAGTCTATTTCTACAATTTGTTCTGCTTTGAAAGTGTAATGAACCAGTCTCACAGCATTAAATTCACATTGACATAACACAACAAAAATGAAGATCTAAGGGGATATGCTCTTAAATGATTGGGAGAAAAAGATGAAACCTTGAACTCAAAAACCTTTTCAAAGTTGAGGGGTTGAGTCATAGATTCAAATTCTACTTCCACTCCCTAAAATTTCTAACCAAACCTAATCAGACTTCATAAACATATCACACAATTTCTTCAAATAATATCAGCCGTGAGAGAGCTTAACGGAGCAATAACACGCAAACTAAATTTCGCTTCAAAAATAGAACAGTATTCTACAACATATCCCTACTTTGCTAATCAGTTAGTGAGGTTGGCAGGCATCATTCAAGTCTGTTTCTACAATTTTCTCTACTTTAGAAGTGTAAACCAGTTTCACAGCATTAAATTCACATTGACATAACACGACAAAAATAAAGATCCATGGGATATGCTCTTAAATGACAGAGAAAAAGACAAAAACTAGAATTCGAAAAACCTTTTCAAAGTTGAGGGGTTGATATATAGATCCAAATTCTACTTCCATCCCCTAAAATTGCTAAGCAACCAGATAGGACTTTGCAAACTTTTCAGGCGATATCTTCAAATAATCTTAACCATGAGAGAGCTTAACAGAGAAATAACAAGCAATCAGCATTGTCATTCAAAAATGAATGGTAATCTTCAATAGATCCCCATTTTCCGAATCAGCTATTGAACTTCCATTGCACCATGTTTCGCAGTCATTTTACTCAATCAAGCTTATTCTATAACAAGATCCACTCACAAATTTTCCCAATTTGGTATTGAACCTTCCGCATACCATGTCTTGCTTACATTTTACTCAATCGAGCTTATTACTATAATGATCTTTACTCACAAACAACAATATAGTGGTCTCACCACAATAAATTTTCAGTATTATCACAGAACCAAAAATGAAGATCTAAAGAAGATTCTCTTAAAAGTTAAAGAGAAACAGAGGAAACCTAGAATTCAAAAATTATCAAAGTTGGGGTTGATTTCTAGATCCCAATTCTACTTCCGATCCCAGTTATTTCCATTCAACCAAGTAGGACATTATAAACTTTTCATGCAATTTTTTCAAACAATCATAAACTCAGACGAGAGTGAATACTAATCTATCAGCCAAAACACCCACAAAATTAAGTGAGAAAAGAACAACTGTAAACACAGACACACAACAATCATATCAAGATTTAATAATTACATCAAATAACAAAAAATTACAAATCGATTGAAAAACAGAACGTAGTTCAGAATATAACTACCAACCAAATCAAACAATACTTTGCCTACTTGATTCAAGCAAAAATCCGAGATTTTTATCTTTCCCAGTTTTTGTTTTTCAAATATTCACTTAATAAAACAAAAACATAAAAAACGCATAATTGAAAATTACCTCAAGCTTCCGAGCTAGAGTGGAAGTTGAGACATTCTTGGAGACAACCTTCGAACCATCTTTCAAGTTCTCCGCATCATCTTCGACGGAAACATCGGATTGAAGAGGAGGTTTGAGACGAAACCTCGTACCGATTTTCGAAACCTTAAACGAAACCCCCATTTGAGAATTTGCGTAAAAAAATCTCCTTTCAGGTATAACATATGTTTCTAAAGAGAAACATGAATCAAAACCTTGTTAAAACCCTAGTAAGGTCGTTTGATCGGAGAGAGAGAGAGAGAGTTTAAGGTTGTCAAATCAGTTATCCAGAATTCCCAGGCAAAAAAATAGAGAGAGAGAGAGAGAGAGATCGGTCTAGTGTTTTAGAGGACCCTTGGGGACGACTCGAGGATTGTCGAATACATGTTAGATATCAAATTAATATAAATACATAGGTTATCCTGTTATTTGATACCATTTCTCTCGGATGCTTATGAGAATCTTACTATTTTTATAATTTTTTAAATAAAATAATAAAATAATTAAAGAATGTTATTATTTCATAAGTATCACATTCGCAAAAATAGAAAAAATTTCGTATTCAAACTCATCAAATCCATCGTCTTAGTACAAGACGAATGACATCATCATTTTATTTTTTATTGCACTAATAATTATATTTTGAGTTAACACCGAAAAGGGGGCATAATAAAAATCAATTTGTCAAGTTATTATTGGCACTAAGGAAAAACGAAAAAAAAAAAGTCAAAAAGTTAAAGCTATGAAGATCATTACCATTTGTCATTTTACTATTTTCTTTGACTTGGATTTCCTATTGAATCATGGGTCTTTTCTTTTTCCCCTATCCCTCTACATGCCGGTAAAAATTTGACACATTATGAAATTTTTGACTCTAAAGAAATATTTTTTTGTGAAATCAATTAAATTTGCAAATTCAAGATATAAGACATCAAATTCATTGAGAAAATAATACGTAGATTTGAGTTCATCCGTAACATAATATTTATAATTTTTTTATCTTGATCGATCAGTATTTGAGTTATTTTATTAATTTAATTTGAGTATTATGAAATCTAATTTATGAATTAATCTTTTCAAAACCTATTTTTTTAAGACTCAAACTCAAAATCTTAATTAAGTATCCGTTTAGTAGGTCTTATTTTCAGCTTATTTTCTCCTTATAAGCAAAAATTAAGAATTTTTAAAAATAAGTTATAAATTGTTTGGTAATTTTAATTTTAAAAATAAACTTATTTGTTAGTTTTTAAATAAAGTTAAAAGTAAAAAATTAAAAGTAAAAAGTAAAAGTTAAAGAAAAAAAGAGGATATGGGGATAAATGAATTTATAATATGGATATATTTAAGATTTCATATCCTTTAAGTGGAGGTATAATAGGAATTAAAAAAATAAAAAGCTAACTTTTTTTAAAAAAAAAAAAAAAGAGAGGCAAAAGCTACTCCAAAGAGTTTTTACTAAATCTCCATTTCCTTCGTTAAAAAAAAAATTACTTTTTTTAAGAGATTCTTTAAAATAGTGTTTGGTAGATCTTCTCTTTAAAAAAGAGAAGATAAGCAAAAAAAAAAAAAAAACTCTACCAAATGAACTCTAAAAAAGTTAAGTACACTATCACTGGACCCATAGTACATAGTCATAATATTTATAAAATGACAAAAATAAAAATTACCTTTACATGGTATTATAATTCTAACCGGTTTATATACGTGAAACTAGACATTAGTGTTTTAAAACTTAATTTTATGGAGGAAAATTACTCTAATCAGTATGAAAAAAATATTATTCTAATTACCCAGAAGGGAAAAAATCCTGGGGAGATAGAAAAGAATGTGATTGCAATTTGCATCACACATGACTTGATGCATCCCGACTAAAATAAAGGAAGATTTTTTCGGTGACTTTGTAGGGAAAGTAGAGTGTGATATATTGAGGTTGAGACTTGAGAGAAATCATTGAAACACTGGTAAGATTTAACTTATTTGCGGAAACTGTGGTCAGAGCAGTTGTATTTTGGTGATAAACCCCCCAAATTAGCCAAATCAAGAAATCAATATATAATATTTAATTCTTTAGGAAGCTCTAATTACCATCGGCTTGCGTTCCACAAATATATATATATATATATATATATATTTGACATCAGATCATTAATATAAACAATTATACTCTAATTAATCCAGTTTAAATATTTGTAAGAATTTTATTTAGAGGACAACTCTCTCAAAAAATCTTTTTTTCATTATCAAGTTTCGAATTTAAGACTCGATTACATAATTTGATAGCTTATTCTACTAAATCGACCGTTTGGGACGTATGTATATATATACATATATGTATGATATGCAAAAATCAAATTTTCATTGGTGGTATATCCAAGAACTCTCCCTTTTGTGTAAAGGATTAACATGACATGGCATGGTAGAAAGCAAAAGCATAATACGCCGGTTAAATGCTTGCTCCCCCAACTTCTATTGTTTTTGCTGCTCACAGTCTGAGCTGCATTTTGTGCATTCTGGGAAACCATCAATTTAAAACTTATTCTTCGTAAAAAAATATATATGCATATACATTAATAATAATAAAATAAAGCCAAGTCCACCTCCCATTTAGACTCAAGTCCCTTCAACCATGCAATCATCAAAGACCAACATTTTTTCCCCTGTTTAAATGGTGAGAGGGGCAGCCAGATTGCTAGCCATCCACTTTAAACATTATCATAAAAATTTCCATCTACATCGAAAAACTAATTATTGCCATTTGGACGAGACGATCACCCCTACTCCTAAATACTAAGAAAATTACAAAATCGTCCATATCTCAAAAATGTTAAACATACTTGCGCAAACAATTTCTCTTAATTAAATTTGAACGGGGAATCTTGAGTTTCATTCACTTAGTCAACCATCTTGTTCTTGAGTAAGAAGGCAACTTCGGCAGCAACTGAACACTCTTTCACACAGACACACACACACACATAGAGAGAGATTTTCTTACAAATTTCCATCCACAAGATGTACATTTAATCTGTTACAGCTCGCTGTGTCAGAATCAAAATTGGAAAATAAATACAACAAAAATCTATGCTTCTTATGTATTGACACTAGCCTAGAGTTCTTCAATGTGTTCTATAGATCTTGACCATTCTCCTCGAGCTCCATCTTGCATATCGAGTATTCTCTCTCAAATAATAAAAATTCCTGCAAAGAGCAATTCCAACATCATCAGCTGTTTATCAACAATCAAATCAACCACCACAAAAGTCCTTAGTAATTTCGTGAGATGTGATTAAGAACAATAGCAAGCCTGCAAGCAAATTAAAAACTAAGACAATTGCCCTACAGATTGGAATTTTTTTCTGTCCATATAATTATAGGAAAATACCTTGCAAAAAATCAACCATTTTTATTGCATAGAGGTGCCTCAAAAGAAAATCTAGACTTAAAATTTGACAAATCCAGAAAAGGGAAAAATCCCAAAGCTACTAAATACAGAACAAATAAATGAAAAATGGTGGAAGCCTACTACAAGTACATGTTCATAAGCCTAATGCACAGCTAATAACCCCCAGTAATTACTGTAATATATCCTACCAACTTAGAACATTGCTCACCTGCAACTGGTGCTGGCTAAACAAATGAAAAAACCCAACTTCAGGAGAAGAAACTAATTCAATTAACTCATCATGGCTCTCAGGAGGATTACCGGACTCCATTAGGGAAACAGAAACCTGCCCATGAGCCAACAAAAAGAACATTTGAAATCTCTCCGTCCAAGCAATCCAAAATGTCTTCAACTGAACAAAATAATTAGCATTGATCTTGTGCGCTTATTACAACTGTTGTTTGTCAAACAGGAAAAACTATTTAATTTCAAAGTGAATATTGGGACACTAGCTTCCAGTAAGGTAATTTACCTGCATACACCTAAGAATGACTTCTGGAATACAGCACTTTCGACAAAGTCCCCTAACAATGTATGTAGCAGGACCTTCTAAAGAACCATCCTTGCTTGAATACCAAGCATCTAAGCGAGAAATCTCTATTGTAACTCCAGCTTGAAATCGAGCGAGTTCCCCTGCATTGAGTATTTAAAAAGACAAAAAATTAAAACATACTTGTTAACTGTCATTCTATAACCTGCTTATTCCTAAACAATGGCATGAATACAAATGACACACATAAATGCAGAAGCCTGTGCAACTGGTATTAATTAAATATATATATATATATATATATATATATATATATATATATATATATATATATATATATATATATATATATAAAAAAAAAAAAAATTATATATAGAACCCCAAAAATTGGTACTAAATAAAATAATTCCTCAAGGGCCTCTTAACACCACCCATGAACCTGACCACCTGGAATACACTTACCATCTCGAAAGATCTCTTTCATTAGCCTTCTTCCATTACTTCCTCTTTTATTAACAGATGAAGCAAGTCTTTGCAATTCCAACACACTTCCTTCTTTTTCTTCTTAATATAATAAAATAACTATATCATGCAACGACTAGTAATCATTTTACTATAACCAGAATGAATTTTCTCAAAAAGTAGCAAGTGCATACTCAGTGGCGGGAAATAAAGCAACAATAAAGCTTGAAAGAAATGATCCGCCACCATCGAGCCTAGTACCTTTGAAACCAGCAGCCATCACAGTACCAAGAACACCACCGTCATTGAGTTCATGAGACCCAAGCCCATCGCCTTCAACTGCTAAGCACCGAAGAACAATTTCGATGCAATGATTGCTTTGAGGTGAGATGGTTACATTAACCTGCACGTGAAAAGTCATAGATCACACAGAATATGGCAGAGATGATGTGGCAAGCCGTACATCAGGGCTGTAAATGGATTGGTTGCGAATTGCTTTAGTAGGAAAAGGAAGATGGGAGTCTCCCTTGCTAATAAAAATCTGGAATAGTTGCATTCGCAGTTGTAAACCTTTAATCAACTTTCAAATTTAGTCCTGAAGAAAAAAATCTTTTCCTATCAAGTCCTAATCGTTGAGGTCCTATGACAAAATTACTGATGTGACTTGCAGTTTGTTGCAAATATGCCACGTCAGGACTTACATGGAGCTGAAGACAATACCACATGACAAAAATTGAATACAATCCAAATTGACAATTTTTTATTTTAATAATTAATTAAAGAAAAAAATGTTTCCCCAAAATTTGGGATTAAGGCTTAGGTGGTTGTTGTAATTACAGAAAACATTGTTTCAAACATGAGGAAAATAATGCAAAAAAAGAAACAGAAATGTGATGAAGAGAGAGAAATTGAAAGTTCTGAAGAGAGAGAGAGTAGTTGACGATAGAAGACTCAGGAAAATCGACATGTTGCTAGTGAGTGATGATGCAGACAAGGTGGAGATGTAGTGGAAATGCCAAAGGAATGATTAGATCAGGCAGTCGTCTTTTTCGATGGTAGAGAGGAGGTGGAAAGGTTGGCGGGATATGAATGTATTGACAAGGTGATGGTGTTGGAATTTGTGGAGAGCGAAGCAACAGCAGGTGTGAATGAAGAGATTATGATTTTCAACAAGAGTGATAGTAAGCAGTCAACTTAAACCCAGAAAACAATTACTTCCTATTACCCAGCAATACGTTGTCAGATCTCACTCAATTCCTCCTACTTCCCTAAATTCAAAACCTTAGAAGCCCCAAAATTCCTCCAAATTTCAAATTTCATGGCAATGGTTATGACTGATGGTGGTCAGGGTGTGGTGCACACAATGGTGGTGGTGGAGGTAACTAGGTAAGTGAAACTGGATGGACGTCAAGAGTCGTCACACGATTGAGACACAGTAGAGATGAAAGAGACAATAAATGGTGATGGTTGTGATGGTGGCAATCAGTAGTGGGGGTTGGATGTTGTGGTTGGTGAAGATGAAGACGGGGTTTTGATTTTGCAAGAAATTTTTGTTTTTGGAACAAATCTTTAATATTTCAATTTTCAATACAATGTCTTTTTATTTTCAATTAATTTAATACTTACTCTTTTGAAAAGATTGTTTCAAATTTTATTTTATTTTTATTTTACCATGTGGCATCCTTATCAATGCCACGAGTACCCCTGTGACATTTCTTAGGGAGAATTGCAAATTCTGTTACTAATTCTGTCATTGGCCAAATATTTTAACCAAAAGCCTACATTTAGAACTCTAGGAAAAAATGTTTTTGTTTAGGACTAACTTGAAAAGGTGATTAAAGGTTTTGCGTAACATTATTATCCCTCAAAACTTTCAGATGTAAAATTCAAGCCACTGAGAAGCATAAGCATTGAGTTGTCCTAAATATAACATTATTAGGATCATTTGGTAAATTTAGTGACATAAGTACCCTAAGCTGTAACTTTGGCTGATAAGAAGCGGTATCTGCGGTGAATATCAGACGCAGAGATAAGTTACCATGTCAGAACTACAATCCCCTGGCAGATTGCAAGAATTTCAACAGCTACTGAAAACTAATTACTAACCTGACAAATGGAAGACGTGACACTATATGTGTAAATGCTAGTGCCATCTTAGTATAATGATTAACAGATTCACTGCATCAGAGATCACTTATCGCTACAAGGTGAAAGAAGCATGGAAGAACATACCATCAACTGGCGATTTAACACAGCTTCATCACCAGCTGAAGAATACAGTGCACTCATTAATGTGGTGCACAAGGCGGCATCTGGAGTCAAGCATTCTCCAGAAGGAAGACAAAGCACTGCAGTTGCATGCAATTCAAGGAACACTGGTTCTGTTGATTCACTAATATAGTCTTCATTAAAAGCCAACCATGGCTTGTCTTTTCCTGGAATAAGTACAGGAAGCTTAAGACTTTACTCAAAGCTAACAAAGAAAACTCGAAGATGTTAGTAGAAAACAAATCCAATTTGGCATGTGGTTTGTATGACTTAATTCTTTATCTATCCATTCAAACATCTCCAATAAAGCAACACACTGTGCACATAAGAATATCATAAAGAAAAAGAAACTCACTAAGCAGAGCCAACGATGCATCTAACGTCTCTTTTGCTGCTAGATTGGCTCTATGTTTCTCCTCCATGGACAATTCAGGAGAAGGAACCTCAGAATTCTCCAATTCTATGTTTAGCCAGTTCCGGTATGTTGCATCACAAGTGTAGTACTCGCGCTGTTTTGTGTTACGGGAGAATTAACTCAACAAAAGGCAACAGCCAAGCTGAAGAAACAGAAGCAATGATTACCAAGAGAAACACATACCCAGTCTAGAAACTCAATCAAATTTTCAGAAACGTTTGGATCCTCAAATGAACTAAGAGCTTCTGGGAGTTGTTTCAGGGGCTCGACAAGGTAGCTAAGCAATGTATGTGCACCTATGGGCATCGCTGGCACCCTCCACATAGAAATAAGAGCAAACTCTCTGAACAATATATTGCTGCAGCAGAAACTAAATTTTATCAGTAGAACATACTAATTGTGATCCCCAAGATTTAGTGCCAATTGGGGGGGGAAGAAATCTTTCACAAGCAGAAAGCCTGATTTTGATATAATGCTAAACCCCTAATCCACCATCATCAGATGGTTGCTTAGTCAAGTATCTGTCATATAAGAATATTTTGCAAGGTATGGGGTACCAAGATCCTTGTCTATCACAAAATCAGCCCTCAATATTTAGTAACCACATGGGCCAGAGTGCAGGCCTAGATCAAGAGTTATTCCACATGCGAAATTACCTCTGAATCAATGCTCGCACAAGAAGCTTGGTACTAATAACTTCAACATCATTCACAGTAGAGGGAGGTGTAAAGCATAGCCACTGGATAACCATGGCTTTTTGAAGACTCTGCAACCGATGCTGCTCAGCTACATCTGCTGCCTTATCAAATTTTACAAGTTTTGTTTCCCGGGATCTTGAGAGAACCCTGATAAAGTATATTATTATAGAGAGTACAACACATTAGAGAATACTTTGTTCCAAATTTTTTTGACCTCATAAACAAATTTTGTAATTATTGGTTACCTCTCAATAATTTCTTCAAAACTGCCTTTTGAATCATCACCGGGGGAAAATGGCAAATACTCCACAGCAGATAGGAAGATTTTATATTTCACATGCATACTGTAACAGGGAAAAGAAAAAGAACATTATTTTACTCTTCCTACTGACAATTATGCTAATGTGGTTGAGAAGCATGAGCAGAGTCTGGGTCTGACACCGTGTTAAGATGATAGTTGTATGATACACACCAGCCATGCACTGAACATGCCACATAATGTGTCCAATTTTTTGTTGATATATTAAGCACCACTTGGGCATGAAAATAACAACTTGAGCAAACGACAAATGCTGATTGTGTGGATATGACTAAATTCAACAGAAGAGATCAATGATTCTATGAATAAAAATGTCAAACAGAAGTCAAAGAAGAAATCCTGCACAGCTAACAATTCCAAACATCAAAGACCAAACTTACAGAAAAAAATTCAACCATAATGCAAATAAGGGATCTACTTTACCTCTCATTTAGTCGTAATTCCATCATGTGCACAAAGAGATCAATGCAGCGGTGACATGCAAGTTGAGAAGCATAAATCCCAACCAACTCCTCATGTTGCTTAGAAAATAGAAACATAGCATACCTGGAATTGAATGTAATTATTGATACAGGCAGCTTAAGAAAATAATGATTAATGAAATATTTGATTTTTTTTTCATTTTTTATGACATAAATTTGAATGACTTGAAGAACCAGCCTTTTAACAAGGAAACATCAGGTCCCTTAACAAGAAAATATAGGTCAAACTTGCATATCCACCGGTAGTTTCAAAATTATTCAATCACATTACCTCACCTTCCGGTAAATCCACCTGAATAAATTAGGAAAAAGGCAAGACAGATGACTTATAGAGACCATTTTATGCAAGAGTTATTTTAGAGCCACTAATGTTGCTTACATGTCCAGGGATATTCTGGTCTGATATCCTGAATGAGACCCATTTATATAAAAATTACAGAAAGCCAACAACTGAATTACTTACATGTGAATAATGAGATCACCAACAATAGTGATCTTCTCTTTGAAAGCATCCTTCATCTGGTCAGCAAGTAAATATCTGAGCACAAGCACTAGATGGGCACCAAAACGAATCATTTGAGGATCACCATGAGGGCTGCCAGAAAACAGAATACACAACAGCTGAGAATATCCAAAATTCAAACAATTCTGTGCAAAAATTTACATATCTGCATCGTCATCTATTAGACGATTCATGTGGTCTTCATAAAATTAGACTCAACCTATAAGTGTAGAGACAAGTAAAATGACTTTACCGGAAAACATTGTCATCATCATCAGAGGGTGATATCCATGACCATATGAGGTCCATAAGATGTGGTATGTCCCCTACCATGAGATTCATCTGTTATGCGCAATTTAAGTGAGATATTCAATTAAGAAGCAGCATTAAAACAAGTAAAATAAAAAATCAAAGTAAATAAAGCAACAACAATGTAAAGACTCCACAAATCAAATAACCACAAAGATCATAAATTTAAAGCTGGATAGTTTGATCCTTTCTGGACGAAATATTGCAAGTCATTGCGCTTGACTTAACATCTTATATGGTGAACTTTAGCCATTTAATGACAACTGAGATGGTAAGAGAAAAATAAAATAAGAAAAAAACAGATGAGGTGGGCTTAAATGCTATTTTTAGAGAGAAGGGAGGTTATAATTTGGAGTATTGAACGTCTCTCTTTTTTGTCTTCTTTATTTTATCTTTTATTTATTTATTATTATTTTTTTTAACCATAGAGAATACTGTCAAGAACCTTAGCATTCAGACCAACACAAAACACCTATATTGTCTGGTATTACTGATGATTCAATGTGGTAATGAGTGTAAATTTATCATTGCAATTCGTCAACTTGTTAAACTTTTGAATGGAAGCACTAATAAATGTTCCAGAAGCTTTCCCTTTTACCAGTGATTTTTAGTGTCAAGTGGAGCTAATGGACATAAATGAATTTGACATTGATCTTCCATTTAATTTAAAAGCAAACTAAATTCAATAACTGAAGCCAGAATAGAGTCCAAGTAAGTCCAGTATTAGATTAACAATTGCAAATTATTTTCTGAAACGTGTATTTGCCTCTATTTGTCGATGCTGCTCCTTGCATCCTCGGGTTACAGCTTCATGCACTGTGTCACTAAATCAAGCAAAAAAGAAAGGGATAAAGTCATTATGAATTCTTCTCAATGAATCAAACCAAATTAACACGACCAATCCAAACAGTTGAATCATCAAGCATATTTACCTAGAATGTAGTTTCTGCAGAAAAGCAGATATTTGACGTGGTTGCTGATTAATAACTTGGAGCGGCCAACTATCAGGTCCAACTGAAGACTGAGAGGCACCATCCAGTTGTCCAGGGCTTCCATCGAAACCATCAGAACTTCTGAATTGATCTGTTCGTCCTGGCTGCATGCGGGTTAATTCTAAATCTACCTGGAAATCAAGCCATGACTTGGCCATTGCCCAGCATGCTGACTGCATACATTCAGAGCTGTCAGACCTCCATGATAATAAGTTTGATAGGAATAAAGGAAAGATCATATTAAAAAAGCACCAAGAGGGCACATTGAGGTCACTAAGGTACAGAGTAGAAATACTAAAAAGCATTAAACAATGTAAAACTGAAGAATTATAATACAATCCTCGACAACTTGCAGTAATGTAATAAATAGGTATTTTACTGAGGACTCCAGACATTGTCGGTTCATTAACGAGACCTATTAATGATTTTATAAATAATGTCACCTTTCTGCTTTTAGGAAAAAGAAATCACCTCAAGATCTCAGGAAGGTCAGTTAAACCAAGGCCAGGCTCAAATCTAGGTTTGTGAATGCCCATCATTTTGTACGTTTGATGGTTTTATCATGCTTGCTAAAATAAATAAATAAATAAATAAATAAAACAATCCCATTGTCGAAATGATGCAGAAAATTCCTCCATAAAGGTGCTCTTATCTCTAGCCTAAAGCCTAGAGTATGTTCCTTCAATCTCCACAAAGTGCTCAACTGTCTAAGAAAATGGGATTCTGCTAGAGCTGCAGAGGAGACCAAACAACAGAGCTGTCGTCTAATATCAGTCATGTTCCAATGGGCACTCCTTTATAGCATCAGAAAGAAATGTTTGAATTTTCCAAGGGAAATGTCTTCCGATTTTATATAACATGAGATAAGATTGTTTTTTAGACTCTTTCTGGCTGGTAACAGCAAGAGATTTTAAAGGGAACTCTACAGATATTCAGAGATAATCGAATCCTATTTTCTCATGCTACGTGTCTTATTTTTATAAGATTTCACATTTATAAGAGGTGTCTTGTTCTTTTCTAACAATTCGTTGCTTGAGGCTTTCAATAGAAGTTATCGACTAGTAAATTTTAAGACCATCTGTGGAGATCAGAAAAACTAGCACGGAGGAGATGAAGGAAGGCCATACACCAAAGTCAACTCTATTTTTGATAAAAACACCTTTTTCCACAGTTTCAACTTATGGAAGCAATGGTTGTTTCACAAGGTACCAAAGCAAGGGATCTCGAGGTCAATTTCTACCATGCCCCTTAACGCCATTAATATACCATGTGTTCAGAAATTGGAACCCTCTAAGGAGGGGAGTGTTAAGTTAAAAAATAATAAAAACATCTTCCTCCAGTAGCTTAAACTTTTGGAGCTGAAAGCTTGTTTCAATATATAAAAAGGAGTCAGCAGTTAGGGAGCCAATCATAGACTGTTTGGGAAAAATCTAACTAGGTTGCAGAGATAGTGCCTTTCTACGGTAGTCTAGCCTTAATTACAAGATGTCGCGGTTCTCCCAATATACCAAATGTATCTCCACTGGCAGCATTCAAGAAGATCATTTGGGGGAGCAAGTGGACAAAAAGACTCATCTGGGAGCTGATTATCAAGAAGCTTTGGAGCAATTCCAAGGCAAAGTTGTCAAGACCTGGAGCCCTATCCATCTCAAAAACAGCATTCCTGATATCCTTGAGCCCAAAAGGCCATGAAAACAGAAATAGGGCTAATCCAAGCCAACAATTATGAGTCCCTGAGGGATGTCACTTTAAAGCTTTTTATAAGAACTAGTCATTTCCTCAACAATGTCATCAAGGTTGTTGATAACCTCACTGTTCTCCTAAATAATCTTATAGGACTATAAGACTGTTCCACTAAGCGTAGCTTAAAATCATTCTGCAGCAAGGAAACAGAAGAAGCTAGAAAGTTGATTAAAAGGGATATTCAAAATTTAATTGTCTTCCTTGGTAAACAAAAGAAAGGGAGCTAAAGGTACCAGGGTGATACCACACAAAGATCCTCAAAATTTTTGAGGGGAAAAAAGGCTAGATTTCAAGCAGCTTAAATTGTTGGACTAAAGGATGAGGAACTTCAGAATCAAGTAAGTGCTTTAAAATAAAACAAATAAATGCAATAAAATACCTCCCAGTCCATGCATATTGGGAGCATGCGCTTTAAGTTACTGCACTGTGCTGCATAGACAGCCATTTCATATTTCCCACCATCTTGCTCTGCAATTTTCTTCAGAATTGAAAAGAAAGGGGGAAAAAAAAAGAAAAGAAAGAAAGAAAGAAGAAAAGGGGGAAAAGAGTAAGCATAAGATGGAAAAGCTAAATTGCTTCCCTTAATTGGCATTACATCATTAGCAATGTGAAGCTCTAGTAATACAAAGTTTTTCCTACTGCTTTGAAATCAAATGCACTACTTGTTCATTTTCCCTCTCATGTTATTTAACCGGGTGTACGTTTGTGTCTGCAGGGAAGGGAGGAGAATTGACAAGGATGTTGCCCACAGAGACTACAGAAGACTAGAGAATAAGAAACCATTACTCAAGTATTAAGAATAGGTCCCAAACGAGATGGGTTCAGCTAAAAGTTTGAGATAAGCACAAACCACAAGAAGACAGCATCTTAATCCAACAACCAAATCATTTTCTCTAATGGGGAAAAGGCAACCCTACAACCAAATCATATGTCCATACCTCTGATGCGCAATAGGAAGCCCACTTCCAAAGACACCATTGACGACCAACGCCACTTTCCAGTTCAATGGCTTGGAGAATTCTATTCTTTCTATTTCTCAAAAGGGGTTCAATGGATGGAAACTGGTCCAAACCACCAAATGGACACAATGTTGCCGCTCTCCATGGCTGCAGAAACAAGTGAAAAATAGAGTAACATCTAAACAAACGACAGTTAAGGAAATATGCAACCTAGGGCTTCTGCAGATTGCTTACCTGTCCAGCGGACCGACAAAGTTCACATGCCTCTTCTAATCTTCCAGCCCTTACTAGAACCCACACATCCTCTAGAAGAGACTCATCTTGTCTCTGTTAATTACAAACTGTCAATGCCACTTGAGCAATAAGATAATAAGAAAGTGAAAACAGGAAATTCAAGTGTATATTTTGGGAGACAAAAAAAAATCTTCACATGCATTTATGAACACTTCAGGTCCTACTGACTCTATTGACTAAATAGAATACCAGACTGAAATTGAACTTGATATTTGGTTCCCATAATATATATTTGTATATCCCCATAGCAAGCAGAATTGAAATACCAAAAGCATCTCTACAATCTTTCAACATGACTTAATGAAAAAGCCTTCCACCAACTACCGAGATCTGCCAACATATACTACCATTGATCCATCTACAGCTATTTTGCCTAATGTATCCCGGGCCCACAATTATCTACGAACAGCCAGAGACCACATTGTGTCTAGCCTCCAGCAGCTTCTCATCTCCCACTTTACTTTAAAGGCTGGAAATTATCTGCCCTATTTAGGCTTTGACCGTGCAGGATTAACTAAGCCACAAAATGGAACAGACAGAGCCCAGTTTCACTCCATGCAATGAGTTCATTCTCAGCATCCTTACAAGTACTAGATAGGGGAATTATTGTGACACATCCATAAATAGAATTAGATATAACCAGTTTTCTGCTCAAGAAAGACCAAGGCATTGTATCATAAATAGCAACCAGAATTGCAACGGAAGAAATAAGTAACCACAGAAAAAAAGATAATGGCATTCTTCGAGCTAGAAGAAAAATACCTTATCATCAGGTAGCGGTTGAGCCTGCTCACGCGTTGGAGCATCAAAATCCAAGTGATGGATGGTGTTTGAGTTGGAGTTGCCCCTCTTCAGAAGCCGTTGGGTATTGTGCCAAATCCCTGAACTAGGAAGATAACTACCAACATATGATCCTCGCACCTGGGGAATATACATAAGAATATGTGATACAATGCCTTCTCTTAACAGTAAAAGGAAAATCGCATGATAAAAAGACAAGAACAGTAAGAGAAGTAACAACTGACATGCAAACAAAGAAACAACAAAACTATTTACATCCATATTAATCAGAACAAATTGAGAGGAACAAAAGATTAATGGTCTTAAACCAGAGATACAGAAAGCTGGAAAATGTCCTTTCAATCCCCCTCAAAAACTCTAGAATTTCGCTCTCCGCCAACCAAATAGTAATTGGATCAGACAACATTGTTCCTCACTGTGCAACACTTATACCAATCTGTCCTGACACTTTTCTGGCTTATGTTGTACATAGCACCTGTGGAAGTCGTGTTGGACAAGGACACTCCTTTTAGACAAAACATGATACAACACTTTGTAACTAATAAGAGTGTAAAATTTGTAACTTTGTCTTGTTGTTATGTCATGTCATCTCACATTCTGTCACATGTCCATGTTGGTGCTTCATATCTTTGGACCCATACTTTGGCAAGTGCCCAAGAATAGAGAAAATGGAACCCAAACTTTCTAGCACACGGGCGATGCAGCAAAAGATGATCTACCAATTTCCCTCTAAAAATCAGATGCATAAACACCAGACCTAACAATAAAAGGCATAACAACATAGGCAGTGCTACACCTTTGGACATTTTCTGACTTAGCCCTTAACACGTGTGTGTGTGTGTGTGTATCCTATTAAGTCATAAATATTAACTATAAGTTACAAATCTGGTGGCCGACCCCAAATTTTGGGATAGAAGGCCTAGATTGTTGTTGTTGTAAGTTACAAATCTGGTTCTTGATGGAAATATTGGCTGAACTTGCATTCCATCATTAAATATGTCATGAGTCATCCTACATGGCAATGATGCTAGTTGCATTCACAGTCCAAAGCTTTTGCCATTTTCTGATTTAGTGATTACTAAAAAGAAAAATTACAGATTAAAATCCAACATTGATTACAATTCAAGTCATAACAATAAAAAATAAAACATTGCCACTTAACTTGAATCAATATGATAGGAATTGGAGAGAAAAAAAATTCTAAAAATCCAAATATTAAGAATTTAGAACTTAATCAATAAAACATTTTTGTTTAAAACTTAAATGAAAAGGGCAAATGAGTTATTGAATTACGTCACATAAGATGCCACGTAGTATGTTTAATGGGAGAACACAATTTCCATAAATAATTCCATCATAAAACGGCAATAACAGTCAGTTGTTAACATTTAGTACTTAATAGGAATTTTTTTAACAAATAAATTGAACTATGAGTGGCAATTTTATGTCAAAATAAAATAAAAACTCAACTAGCTAAAAGTCCGCTCAAGAACCATTTTCTACCCGGTCTAATCTACAATGCTATTCTCCTATCTCACTGAAAACAGACATTTCTATGATTCTTTCACTTGAGTCTACTCTCCAACCTCTTATTTTGTGACACCCACAACCTTCAAATATAGGACATGTAAGATCTGTCATCATTAAATCTCCATTTTCTTTTCTTAGTTTTACATGGTCACACCATCCACATTGTGGATTTCCCTCATCTTTCTTTTAGTTTCCTTTTTTGTTTTCTCTCACATAGCAAAATGAAAAAATAAATAAATAAAAATTGTGTAATTAGACAAAGTACTTTTTCCTTGCTTTTTCTTTCATTTTTTTTTTTTTTAATTTTCTTTCATCTGTAATCTCCACAAGTCATCAATACACTCATACTTCACATTCTGCAAAATGTAACCATAAGGACCATAAAGGCGACATTTCAATTGTTTAACTATCAATGCGATATCTTCAACTTCAGCAAAACAATGCATCATGCATTTTCAACTTAAACATTCCTGCCATATCTTGTGGCTCAATGAATGCAATATAGTGCCGTTTTGCAAATGGATTTCCCAACAATATCCCCTCAAAATCAGATTTTATTCGACCAAAGCATGATCTTCCATGTAAACACAAAACAGGACTTATTACCTTATAATCTAAATCAAGGGACTTCGAAGCAAGTTCTTCTAGCCACTGAACAATACGAAGACATAATTGTGCAGTATGGTCACTTGCAACAAACTGGCAAGCTTCCAAATGCGAGGTTGGTGGAGACTGAAACAGAAGAATACACACTATAACCTCACGAAATCAATTTGCTAAAGAAATTAAGAACTGATTCCATGATTTGTCACACTGAAGTTTTTCATCATCTAATGCATTACCAGAATTAGTTCTTCTGGAAATTCCTCATTTCCTGCAAAAGAATATAGAATTTGTGTCATCTTTTAAGGGATTGGAAAGAAGAACACTATTAATTGCATACTGTAACATGCCAAATTGTGCTTGGAACCCCACCCTGCAGGATAAATCAATTTTAAGAATTTCTTTTCCTTTAGAAAGAGATAATAAAAAGAGGAGAGAACTACACTAGATCAAAGATTGGAGGATGAGAAACCCTCAAGACTGAACAAAAACCAAAGAAACCAATGGAGGACAAGAGCTTGAAATTATGTATCATGTCAAGTATGGACTGCTGATCTAATCAGTACCCCGGTTTGTAGAAAGTTTTCCTAAATGATCAGGCCTAAAGGAAAGCACAAGTATGGACATGCCATGTGTAGTTGAAGCTATCCATGACTAAATGCATATTGAAGAAAGCCAAGTGACAAAAGCTCAAATATCACTGATCAGCAGAAAGTGGTGATATAGAATCATGAGATATGCTTCTCTACAACTAGTGCACATGCACATTCATTCTTATGACTTCCTAACGGAGAACAGAAATGTCACAATGCAGAAAGCACGACACCTTTAAACTCATATTGTTTGATAGAAAAAGAAATTGTCTCAAGTGTAGGGGAAAAAAACAAATCTCCAAGAATGAGAATTCCTAAGAGGAAAGGGAAACAATAAAACATAAACTAATAAAAAACTACTTTCCAATCTCTCTTCAATTCCTCTACACAGTAATAATTATAAATCCCTCATGTATGAGTCCCCATAGAAGCATAAAATACAATTTTATCCTACGGATGAGAAGAGTCAATGGTCTGATTTCTTGAAAATTCTTGAATTCTTCTCTCTCCAAAAACGCTAAGGAATAGCCACAAAAATACATCTTCAAAGCAAACGAATATCTTTTTGCCCTCCAAAACATCAGAATTTTACGAGAAACAAGTCACGGAAGCTCCTATGACAAACCCAGTCATGATCACACACACCATAGCAATTCCATATCTTCCAAGCAGAACAAAGCAAAAACATTTGATCTCAAGTTTCATAATTGTTGTAGCACATGACACAAACATTTGGGGAGATAACTTTAGAAGATCTCTTATATGGCAAGTCATTGGTATTGATCTTGTTAATCACCATTGACCAAGTAAAATCAACTTTGGAAGCAGCCTTTGCTTTCCAAATGAAATTAGATAATGGAAAGGAGGATTTCAGGGAGGCTAATAAAATGCTTGTAAAAGAGATTTGCAAGGGAAAAAAAAATTGAAATATAAAGACTCCAAATTCTAATATTGTATTTCCAGGAATACTGTGGAAGGTTCATTTCCCTGTAAGAGGGAAATTAAGGAAGAGAATTCAACAACTTTTTTATCATTTATGTTTCTTAAAAACTAAAAAATCCCAACAAATTGACTACCTTCCCTGATCATAAAATTCTTCAATAGGATCCGAATGAAACCAAGATAGTCTATAGAGTCGAGAAAAAGTAATGGACAAAGGGAGAACTCTGATCCAAGAATCCTCCCAGAAAAGGACAATTACCCACTTCGAAAAACACAAGAGGAAGGAGAGTCTAAGATCACTCAGAGATGAATTTCCAAGGGCAAAAATGAGAAATCTCACTCCAATATTGACATCCAAACATTATAACCTCATACAATAAAAAATTGTGTTCCAAGGAAAAATCTCCAAAGCCATTTGCTTACCAAATTAATGTTTTTGGATAGCAGATTACCGGGACCCAACCACGATCAAATTTAGGTTTTGAAACGTATCCCCAACTTACCAGATGATTCCTTTTTAACCAACCCACATCCTAACCAGAGGAAATGTCTCATCAACTTCCTAATCTTTTCCATTACTCCAAGAATAATCTAAAAAAGGGTAAGAAAATAAAGGGGCATGTTAGACATGCATGTAAGAATAAGTGTAATACACCCACCTAAGGTAAGGAAAACTCCATACCACCTGTCTAACCTCCTACCAATTCTATCCACCACAGGGTCCCAAAAATGAGCACTACTAGATTTTTCCCTCAAAAGGAACCCTAAATAAAAGACAGGTCAATCTTTCTTCTCATAGTTAATAATGATGTCCAAATTATCAAGGGTTTCACCGGACACATTTATACCTAGAAGTTTACTCTTGCCCATAGTGATCTTAAGGCCTAATAATTTCTCAAAGATTTAAGCGTGATGATTATATTTTCAAACCGAAGGGTGAGCCTAGCGCAATGGTGGAGTCTCTCTATTGTGTCTTGGAGGTTTGGGGTTCGAATCAGCCTCCTTGCAAAAAAAGCAAGGGGAAGGCTGCCTAGGTATTCCTTTCCCCAGAGCCCACAATGTGGGAAATTCGGCACTGAGTACGCCCTTTTTTGATTATATCTTCAAACCCCTCACTATCCTCTTTGAGAAAGAGAATACTATCATTCACAAACTGAACATCGGGAACATAAACACCGTCAAACTCCCAACCTAAAACCTAAGAAAATGTCAGCTTGAACCCCTCTATCAATCAACCTGCTTAGTGGATCCACTACAAGAATGGAAAGGAAAGAAGAAAGAGAATCTCCATGTTTAAATCCACGAGAAACCGAGAACCAACTTTTAGGCTCACCATTACTATTGACCAAAAAAAAAAAAAAAAAAAAAAAAAAAAAAAAATCCTAACTCAGAGAGCATCTTATCCACCTTCTAAAGCAAATCCCAAAACCCTTATTCTCATACTTACTTACATATTAATTCAACAACTATAGGGAAAAGGACTAAAACCTATTCATCTACGTAAATTAAGATATACAAAAGTGCAAAACATCACATGTATGAAAGCCAAAAATAACAAAGGGCACCACCATGCCAATGGATGCCTTACAATCAACATTAACCAGTTGAAAAACAAAAGAAAGAATGAACTGGATATCCTTTCTTAGATTCAGAGAGAACAAAATTTGGTTTAGACATGCAAAAATAGAAGAGAAATAAAAATGGCATTTCATTCACTCCAAGAAAATCTGAAATGTTCACAAAGTTCTATGTTACCAAAGATGGTGCCAATTTTTTTACATGCACTTCATGCAATCTAAACTCAAGGAAAAAAAATGCGTGGAATAGCAGCTATCAGAGGTTAGAGAATAATAGTTTCCTTTTCCATATAGATACCACAGAAGAGACCAAGAAGCTGCTTCATCTAGTAAGACTCTAGCCTTTTGCCTCAAAAATTTGTCCTCTACCAACCGATGACTCCCTGTAGATCCATACCTGGAAAAAAAAAAGAATGCTTTGAAACATCATTAAAGACACTAATGAAGACATATTAACATTGGCAGGGGCACCAAGGAGGAGCATACAAACAGGAACTGTACAAGAAGGAAAGAGGTCATTGGCTCAACAGGGAAAATCCCCATTTTCGAAGATTTGCTCGCATAAGAATTTCCCCCAAAACCCCTTCTCACACAATGCCACCTTTGGCACAGCAGATGCTGGTGATAACTCCCACAGACGGACACAGACCTTTCACTAGCCAATATTCAATGAATCACCCATGGAACCTCTTGACCTCAAAATTCCTGAATCAACTCCCTGTACAAACTGCCATATCCTCCCTATATCTTTTTGTATATTTACAAAATAAATTCCTTAGAAAAGGAAGAAAAGGATTAATGGGAAAGATAAGGTGTTCTTGCAGTGCAGAAGAGGGGAAAGATAATCAAAAAGGAAGAGAAAACAAAAGGCTCGTAGACAAAGAAGAATAGCTTTTCAATCTCTACATACATCAGAGCACCAAAGGTCCTCCGAAAAAACCAATTGCAGTAACTGTAAAAGTGGCCAAGAAAAAGAAAAAGAAAAACTTAACCTAATAAAGTGAATTAGAAAGAAGTGATCATTAAAGATTCTTGAACTCCTCCCCGGCAAAAGGAACCAACATAAAACAAGTTATAGCCGAAAGCCAAAGGTTTTGGAAGCACCAAAGTTGTAAATCTCTCCAAACTTTGAACTTGAGAACAAGGATCTCATTCCAACATTTTAAAGAGAACAAAAAGGTTAAACCTTCCAATTTTCAGTCACTTGCATGCCAAACAACCTCAGTGTTCCATTAACTATGATCCTTAGAAAGGAAACATCTAGTTTTCACACCCATCAAATATCATCCACTGATTGCTCTTATTCCTTCTAACCACTTCCTTAGGAAGTGCAGCACTCAGCACGGGCAAAAAGATCAGGACAGCTGTCCTTTAAAGAACCACACCAAGCATCATCCAGGAAACACCCTCAAACCATTCCCAACACTAAATCACACAGTCCACTTATGCTCCTAGCATTTTCTAATACCTCTCCACAACTTTTGAATATCAACACCATTGCCTCTCTCACATCACCCAATTGGATTGGATTAGAAAACCATTTCCAAGCTTTGAATACCACCATAGTTAAGCATGGAAAGGTCAAAGCCAGTATATCATAACTCCATATGGCAACACCCAAAAACCAAATTCAACAAACAACAAGACTGTGTTGATGATGACAACCCAAAAAAGGACTTCTGCCAGACCCAGAACAAAAGAATTATGGAAACTCAACAAAAGATATGGAGCTTTGAGTTGGCCCAACTAAGTGATCCCTTCCATTGGACCCAAGGCAGGGAAAGGATGAAAGTTTTGAGTTTTCCACTCTCCTCATTTCCCTTTGTCTCCAAATTCACCCAAACCAAACCCAGCACGACCAACTACCTGAAATGGTAGAGAAGGAAAATCCAACTCCAGCAAAATCAATGTGATGGATCACCCTCTAAACTCCCCACAAGCAGCTAGAGCAGTAATGCAATTCAAATAATGAAACTCGTGTCACTATGATGATTATTCCACAAAAAAAGTAACAAAAATTACCACAAACAAGTAGTAGTCATCATGCTTCACAGAATGAAACACAATACACAATGGATTACCAAAGCATATGCAATTATATTCCTCAAGGTAAAGTTCTCCATTACAAACCTGATTGATTCTGAAACACTGCGACAGGACCTCTCGTATTGTAATATGAGATAGGGAACAGGAAGTGAGCCTGCAATATAAATGAGTCAACATTAAGAAAACCTTGAATGACAACAAGCAAGAACAGTGTCAAACTAACACAGGACAAGTTGTACTTCATACCCCGAGTGCATCAATATAGCTACTTTCCCTCACGCCCTCCAGGAAGAAAGAGAATGAGAATAGAGAGAAATAACATAAGAATGCAGAATTATGGACACAATGTCAAGCAAATCGTTTGTTCCTAAAACCCTTTATAACTGAAACTCCAAAGAAAAGAATCAAAAAAATATTATAAAAAATAAAAATGCAAAACAATCCTTCAATTTTGACCTACTAACTTAGCATCTGCAGTAAGAACCAAGCCACAGTGAAACATGTACCATCATTCCTACAATGGAATGACTTCAATGAAAACGAAAATTATAAAATTTCTGAGGACTATCTTTCAGTGGAGTACCTTGAAGAGCGGAATCAAGTAGGGATGCAAAGGAAGAGAAAGTGGTCTCTTCACTATCTGGCAACGCATCATCCTCTGGTTTATAAGACTTCAATGAATAAATTTTAGTCCCATGGACGGAATCGACACCTGCGCCCATGTCAAAAACACTGTGGCTATTAATTGATACTCTTCGTCTAGATACAGACTGTGCCTTCGAAAATGTTCCTTCAAGATGATCAGCATCAGAACTCTCAACTTCTTTTTTGATGTCTTCAAGAAAAAGTGCAGCATTTGGCCATCTTGGTGTTCTCTGTCCATCATGGGAAAACCTAGGATCACTGAACTTTGAACGTTCTAGGGGAGACATGCTAGAAGATGAGTGCCTTTTCCTGCACAGCAATTGTGGGGTGCAACTCTGATAAGCACAAAAGATACGGAACTCAACTCGAGCAGGATGAGAAATTTCTGTAGTTTACATATGCATGCCTGTTGAAATTATTGGACTAATATATTTACATCGAACATCAAGACCTAGAACTTACATTGAAAGAAATAGAGTTCCAGAAGTGATTCAGAAGGGAAATTAATAGAGAGAGAGAGAGAGAGAAGGATTAGGGTTTTTAATTACCCGTAACGACGATACTCTTCTCTGGTGTTGAGGTCTTCGGGGTCGTAATAACTGGGCGAAGTCTCCATTTCAACCTCCATAGCCGACTTCCAATAAGTTACCCAAAGAAATTCTCGAAGTCGATTTTGCAGATCAACGAACCCTAATTTTCAAGGCGGGAGCGGCTGTGTTGGGATTTTGAAGTTCTATTATAGACCCTTCCCAAGGTTTAAGACATTAAGTCGGTATAAGTGAGACGAATACTGACCGACCGGGCAAATTTCGAAATACCTGGATCTCAAATTAGAGTGATCGTTTGAAAAATAAATATATAAAAAATAAAACCATTATTTATACTCAATAATATTTTTAAATTTTTTTCTAGGTTAAACATGTATTCACTCTTAAAACCATTTTCTAATATTTTTTTTTCTTTTTCCTTGTTCTCCCATTTTTCTAAGGTTGGAAGTTTGAACTTGTTCTGGCCGTTCAATTTTCGCATTGCTCACTGATTTCTAAATTCTTAATTATGGATATTTCTCCTATCATCCATTTGACTCAGCACTGAAATAAAATTTGAAAGATTAAATTTATAATTATCATCGATAAATTAAATCTCACATATTAAGATATCGATATTATATAGCAATATATATTGGATTTTTTTTTCATCATCAATGTCTAGAGTTATATTCTAAGAGCATTTATAAGTGTCTTATTTAGGATACGACTCTTCCAGTGTAATATTTTCTATTTTTAAATTTCGAATTCAAAACTTGATCATAGGATCTAATACTCCATCCCACTAGGCGATTATCCGGATTCCCTTATAGAGGCTAAGAAGTTGATTTTACCTGAATTTATTATCTACGATAACTAATAGAATCCAGCAAAATAACATTTTAGATTCTACTTTTTAAAAAAATTTTGTAGTTCTATACAATTTTTAGCTTGTCTATGATAAATGAATAGGGTTAGAAGATCGAAATATGTATTCTCATTTCACCTAGTAGGTCTTGTATGGGGATGTTATGACACTCAAGTCGAGTTGAATAATATTGATCCTCCAACGAGTATTGATTAGGTGAATTCGAACTCGTTAAACTTGTAATTTTTTAAGTTGAACTCGAAATGTTTTCATATAGTATCATAAGTTTATGTAAAAAATTTTATTTTAATACTTTCGACCCTGATAAAATATGGATTTGAGCTCGGGCTCGATATCTAATCATCCGAACCCAAATTCGTGTCAAGTTTTAATCGGATAATGTCATAGATATCTATAAAACTATTCAAATGTCATAAGAGCCTTAGGCTCGTGTGCCTATCATTTATTGCCTAATTGTTTCAGGAAGAGAAGATATACGAAGGGTACGGAGAAGCTTGAGCCTCAAGCCCGTTGTCATTTTGCCACTTTCATGTACTTGCAAGATTAAAATCACCATTCAACCATTATCAAGGACGACGGCTTTCAGTGCACCATGATAGAATTTTTAGTGGCATCCTCTGTAATTTAAACTGTCACTTGAGATCACGACTTAGAAAAAGGAAGAAACAGCACACAATGCGTTAAAACTGCAAAATTGGAAATAGTTTTAGAGATTACCAAAACGATATTCTTTTAATAAATATTTTTTTTGTCACTGCCGTGCAGCTGCTGATTATGAAGAATCAAATACATGTGAAGTCACATGGATGTGGGGGGAAATATCAAGTTGACAAGTCCAAAGTCTACGAAGACAAATAAGATAATTTTTGGAAAGAGGGATTTTAAAAAAAAAAAAAAAGGGGTTAAAAAAAAAAAAAAAAATATTTATTTTTTTTATATTTTTAAAAAATTTTTTAAAAAAAATTTTTTTTTTTTTTAAAAAAGTTTTAAAAAGGGGGGGAGGGGGGGAAGGAGAGGGGAGGGGTTTTTTTTTTTTTTTTTTTTTTTTTTTTTTTTTTTTTTTTTTTTTTTTTTTAAAATTAAAATATTTTTTTTTTTTTAAAAAATTAAAAAAAAAAAAAAAAAATTTATTTTCTCTTTTCAAAAAAAAATTTTTTTTTTTTTTTTTTTGTTTTTTGTGCTTGTTTTTTTTTTTTTTTTTTTTTTTCTCCCCCCCGGGGGGGTTTGTTTTTTTTTTTTTTTTTTTTTTTTTTTTCCGTTTTTTTTTTTTTTTTTTTTTCCCTTTCCCCCGGGCCCGGGACCCAGGCGGGGGCGGGGGGGGTTTGGGCCCGTTTTTGTTTTTTTTTTTTTTTTTTTTTTTTTTTTTTTTTTTTTTTTTTTTTTTTTTTTTTTTTTTTTTTTTTTTTTTTTTTTTTTTTTTTTTTTTTTTTTTTTTTTTTTTTTTTTTTTTTTTTTTTTTTTTTTTTTTATTTTTTTTTTTTTTTTTTTTATATAATCTTGAAGGCACATGGATGAACTGAGTTTCAAAATATCGTAATTAGTTGCAATAAACAAAACGTGTTAGGTATACCTAGCCAAGCATGATAACAATCTGACAAAGGAAAATAATCGAGATGATCAAAGACCAAGTTTTGTGAGCAGGGAGAAGAACAACAAAGCATCAATGGCTTCCGAGGCAATTGTATCTGTCATAACAGAAAAGCTTGCTGATATGTTAAATCAGGAATCGAAATTCCTGAGTAGAGTGAAAGACCAAGCCAAGTGGAACAAAGCTGAGCTACAGCGGATGCAATGCTTCTTAATAGATGCAGATGAGAAGCAAGAAGGAGATTCCCGGGTCAAAAACTGGGTAGCAGAAATTAGAGAGGTGAGTTGCGATGCTGAGGACATCATCGACAACTTAGTCATAAAAGAGGAAGCGAAAAAGGCCAGAAAGACTATAGAGAAGATCGCTTCTGTCTTCAGTGACTTGGCATCTCACCACAATCTTGGTAAGGAAATAGAATGGATCAAGAATAGAATCCACGATATAAGGGACAGTCATAAAACTTATGGTATTGAAAATTTAGGAGTCACAGGCGAAGCATCTATCTATGCAGTTGAAAGGCTTAAAGAGCAGAGAAGAACTTCTCCTCGTTTCAAACAATCAGACATCGTTGTTGGTTTGGATGATGATTTGAGGACTTTGGAGTCAATGTTGTTTGACGAGGAGTCAAAACAACGAGGAGTTTCTATTGTTGGTATGGGAGGACTTGGAAAAACAACTCTGGCGAAGAAAGTGTATAACAGCAAAGATATAGAGTCATTTCGAGCGTCGTGCTTGGGTTTATGTTTCTCAAGTCTATTCTGCCAAGCAGGTATTGGTGGGCATAGCTCAGGACATGTTGGGGTTCGATGCAGGCAGCTTGACCATCGAACAAATTAAGGAGAGGATATCAGATTTCCTTAAGAAGAAGAGGTATCTTATAGTCATGGATGATGTATGGAGCATCGATGCCTGCGAGAGTGTGGAGGCAGCATTTCCCGACACTGGTAATGGGAGCAGGGTTTTGATCACTACTCAAAACAAAGAAGTGGCTTTAAAAGCCGAAGCCAAAAGTTCTCCTCATGAATTGAAGCTTCTAAATGTGGAGAATAGCTGGAAGTTGTTCCTGAAGAAAGTTGGTGTAGAAGAAGATTGTCCTCCCAATCTGGAGGAAGTCGGAAAGCGGATTGTGGAGAAATGTGGAGGTTTGCCTTTGGCGAATATAGGCAGACTACAGCACTTGGTCGAAAGTTCTTCAGCGTTTCAGTTGGCAACTCAAACAAGACCAAACCCAGTGTTCTAAAATCTTGGAGATGAGCTATAATGATCTGCCACCTTACTTGAAACCATGTTTTATATACTTTGCTCTTTTCCCCGAAGACTATGAGATCAGCATTAGGAGATTGTCTGGGTTGTGGCTTGCAGAGGGTCTTGTGCAGCATAGAGGTGTTGAAGAACTGGAAGATGTTGCTGAAAATTACATAGAAGAGCTGTTCAAAAGAAGCAGTCCAAATAGTGGAAAGAAGATCTGATGGTAAGATCAAGGCTTGTCATATGCATGATCTAATTCGAGACCTTGCCTTGTCGAAAGCTAAGGAGGCTAAGTTTCTTCATACATTGCAAGACATTGACTCTGCATCAACAATGGAACCTAAGATACGTAGATATGCTGCACATTTTAAGGTTGATAAATGCCCATCATCCATCAATCATCTCCGATCCTATTTGGTCTTTAACTCCAGGATTGGCGGTATATATGACGATTTGGTGTGGAAATTTCTAGATGATGGCCTCGAGAAGAAGGGTTTTAGATTGCTCAGAGTTCTTGATCTGGAAGGAGTGTTTCAACCCAAGCTACCGGAGGAGATTAGCCAACTGATTCACTTGAGATATCTTGGCTTAAGGTGAACAAATGCAGGTGCATTGCCATCTTCATTGGGCAGTTTGAGGAATCTACCGACACTTGATGTAAAACACTCTAAGATCTCTATCTCTAATTGTCCGATATGGCAGTTGCAAAACTTGAGGCATCTATACATGAATGGGGAAGCGATGAGCAAGATAATGGCCCCTCCATCAAGCAGTAGTGGCAACTCTTTAAATCTAAGAAACCTCCAGACACTTTGGGGAGTATATGTAGAGGAAGAGACTTGCATAGAAGGCGGATTGGATAATTCAGTTTTTCTGAAAAAGTTTAAGGTTCAGGAAGATTTGGCTGCCAAAGCAGAATCATTCGCTAACTGGCTTGCAAAACTTGACAGACTCGAACTGCTAGTACTGATGCCATCGGTTGGGAGTGATTATCCTTACAGATTGCCAAAACTGATGCCATTTTCAAATAACAAGCATCACTACAGGCTTGAAGTTGAAGGAAGATTTGCAGACAAGTGTCTAGAACTCAAATGAGTTCCCTCCAAATCTCACTATGCTCACCTTGAATCAATGTAAACTTGAAAGGGATTCAATAGCGACACTTGAGAAACTTCCAAATTTGAAGATTCTCACATTGCTACCCTTCTCTTATGTCGAAAATCAACTTGTTTGTTCATCCGGAGGCTTGGCTTAGCGAACTTGAGAATTGGAAGCTGGAAGAGGGTGCAATGCATCGTCTTGTAAAACTGGAACTTGTTGGCTGTAAAGAACTGCAAATGCTCCCAGAAGGACTGCAACGTATCAAGAGCCTCCAAGAAATGAAATTAGAGAGCATGCCAGAGCAATTCATGAACAGAATTCAGCAGTTTGATGGGGCAGATTGGTATAAGATTGAGCATATACCATCTGTCATTATCAAGAACACTTAGTTCATTCATCGGTAACTTGCCATCATCACATTTTTCCAAATAATGCGGCCAACTTTTATGTTTCTCCATTGCTTTATGGATGTATAGAGACTAATGAGGAGATCTTAGAGCTAGCCTAGTGGGCAAGCCCGGTGTCTACCATTTATGCAGCGTGGGGAGCGCGGCCTTTTGGTTTGATTTTTTACACTTTCAAGCTTTGGGTATGGTCATGTTGTTCTTTTCGTGTGTTTTCTACCTATTCTTCTCTTTATACCATTCATCTCTTCTTTGATGTAATGAATTTGGTTCTCTCCATTTGTTAAATGCAAACTATTTAGCCAATTTATATGATTTACTTTACTATTTAAGTTTGCTTGTTTGACAACAATAATGGGACTTCAGTGAACACTGCAGTAGTAGCGTGCTGTGGTGTTCTTCTGCCTGATATTATTGGCAGCCAAAAACTCTCATGCGGCGCAAGTGTAGAGGTGATTGCATCTACAGCATGGTCTTGTCATGGGTATTGCAAGAGCTTGGTGGAGAAACTGAGAGAGTGTTTTTGGAGAGCTCAAAATAGATGTTAATTTTCCTTTTCTTTTAATATATTATGTAAATAAAATTTTAGAAAATCATGGTGAGAGCTAGTGAAATTTTGTAAAAATTTTGAGGGAGCCCAAGCTCTTCAAGGTTGCGCCATTGCAAGAGCTTGCACTGGTTGGGCTGGTCTAAAGCATATAGGCTACAAGTTAGGAATTTAAATGTTACCATCTTCAACAAGCTTCCTTGTGTAAACTTTAATTTTCTTCCAATGAAATGGAATATCATACAAATTGCATATTTAAATGGATGAAGAAATAAAGAAAAACACAATGGTATGTCCTCAAATTGGGGAGTTCTTCTTTGCTCAAGAACAGGATCTCCCTTGTATGAAATAAAAATTCAAGCCAGCCATGAACAATTTGAAAATAACATACAAATCACACGAGAGTTCAGTAATAGTTTATATTTTGTTTCTATATTTATTACCTCTTAAAAGTGAAAATGAGATTAAAACTTATCTATGTTCATAATTTATTTTTGATTTGTATTTATATATTTAATTGTTTTGATGCGTTTTCTAAAACAACTATGCCTTTTAAAAAGCAAAAACAAAAAATTAATATAAAATATTTTAATTTTGAAAATATATTTTCATATAATTGAATTTTAACTTAACACGGATGAGAAATTTGTTGAAACTTTTTAAATTTGTTGAATTTCCGTAGAATTCAAAAATAAATCTCCTTTATTGAATAAAATTTATTAAATTTTAGAGAAAAAATCTTATAAATCTATAATGTAATAAATAAATCATAAAAAAATAAGATAATCAGTAATTTTTTTTTACAAAATTACATTTTAAATTTTTAAAGAAATAATTTAGTTATCATAATCATTTTTTTTTAATCTTAAAATATAAAATTTAAATTTCGTGTAATGAAAAAGAGAATTATATTTTAGCAAATGGAGTTTGATGGTTTAATTAATATAAACAATTTTCTAATCCAACCATCAAATTCAGGGGGCCAAACAATTCTTGACATTTCCTGTCCCTAGACCACAGAAAACTGCTCGAAAATTTTCCAGAGAGAGAGAGAGAGAGAGAGAGAGAGAGAGAGAGAGGAATTGCAAAATCCAAGGGCAAGATAAAGGCCCCAAATACATCCAAACATGGTTTACAGATGTTATCCCCAAAAACCCAACTTTAATAAAAGAGCAGAAGGGTGACAGAAATCAACAACATCGTTTTACAAACCGAAGCAATGGCGGTAATGGTCCGCTATTCCGGTGTTTTCACCGTCCCGACAAAGTCCGGCCAGTTTTCTCGGCGGCCTCGTCCCTCCGGCAAGCCCATTATGTTCGGTTAGTTTAGTACAGTAGCTTCTTCATTCTTTTTCGACATTTTTTTTCTTTCATATCAATGTAGGTGAAGTTGTCAGCATCATATCTATGCGTTTTTGTCACAAAAACCTTAACGTCATTTCGAGAAAAGAAAAACTGTTCGTACTTGTGCTAGGGTTGAGATTCTTTTGGTTTGAGTAATTTGATGAATTTAGGGGTTTTTTACGTGGATATAGGGTGTTCTTAATGTCACATAGAAGTTCTAAGAAATTCTGAAAATAAGATACTAGAGAGAGAGATAGTTTGAAGAATTTGCAAATTTGGTCTTTTGCATGTGGGTATAGGGTATTCTTAAAGTCCCATGGAAGTTCTAAGAATTTCTGGAAAAAAAAAATACGGGAGAGAGATGTGGAGGAGGAAAATCTAGCTTATCTTTGAGATTTCATTGCACAATGATGCATATATGGACCTTGGGACCTTATTATTCTTCCTGATAAATTTTTGAATGCCGTGTATAATGCTGTCAAATTTGTTTATGTCTTTAATTTTTCCTAAATTTGTGAACATTTTTGGTTTGAAACTAATTTAGTTTCAAAGATTCATTGTAATTGACTAATATGACGATGTGTAGTTCTCATGGTAAATTTATGACTATTTAAGGTTGGAAAGCAGTGGGCTTCTCCTGATTGCTTATGCAAGTTCAAGGCATAGCTGCGAAAGCATGATATACGTTATTTTATTTTTTTGAAGTAACTATGTTCTGTTATTCCCACTTAATATAGACTACCAGCAAAGGCGAAGCCAGAAACTTTTTTTTTTTTTTTCGAGGGGGGGGGGAGGGGCGGGGCGGGGATATAGTATGCATTTGGGGTTATAATTTTCAGAGGTGGCGGCTATAGTTTTTAGGGATGAATCATTGTTTGGGTTATAATTTTTGAAATTATATATATATATATATTATTTTCTTAAAATTTCTGAGGGAGTGCTCCAACCTCCTTTCACACCTGACCACAGGCTCTACTTTGGCTCACTTGTTATGTTTGTGTAAATATGTCCAAAAAAATGAGCATCCTTGGAAATGTGTGAATTTGGACATTGGAAGCATGCTCTTATGTATACATTTCCCTACAGAAGAGGTTGAGGGATGTCTTAGAGGGAGAAGAGATAGTTGATTTGATCTGGTCTTTCCTCCTCTCTGCAATGATCTATTAAAATAGATCATGCATTTAATGCAAAAGAGACAGCTGACCTTAGATTATTCTCTTTGTTCTTTGTACTGGTTAATTGATTTTTTTCCCACCTTAAATGTATTGAACAAACTAGAAGAAGATAGTCTACTTTCACTCTCTGTAATCCATCTTGAATTGATGTTCTGTTGGGTTTAATTCTTGAAAAGTAAATCCATCCAAGTTTGCTTTTGAGTTACTTTTAACTTCTAAAGTATCAAAGTGCATATCTGAAGTCCAAAAGGCTATTTGCATCAGGGAAATTCTCTGGTCTTCCATTCCCTGTGGAGAAGCTGTTATCATCCTTTCAAGATATGTGTGGTAAATCATTTGAGATTCGTGAGACTTTAACCAGAGATGCAGAGCGCAATAGTATCGCGCAAAGCAACTATGCTCATCAGGTATGATGGTGAGTCACCCCACGAGTAGTTAATTTTCCTGTCGCCACAAATGTGTTTGACATTACATTGTTATTCTTGTTCACTGAGAATGGCAATGAAATTTCTTCACAGTTTCAGAATTTCATTCTTTGAGAACATGTACATTTGTGTGACGGTTTAAAATGTAGAATATATTCACAAAATCTTGCAATTAAATTTAATGAATGCAGTCCAAGCACTGATGTACGCTTAACTGGATTCCTTCTGTTTTCGTGATCATTACCATAAACTCCTATAACCCTCATTAGATTATTGAGTGTTATTCTGGCAGGGAGAGTTGCTCTACAAATTCCCGGGATTAGTTCTTGTCGCTAATGCTTTGATGTTTACCACTGCTTCCAAAGCTCTGGCAGAAACCTGTGAAGCTAATGACTCCGTTTTCAACATGAACATGCCTCTGCTGCTAGCTGTTGCCCTGATTGGAGCCACTGTTGGAGGTAACTTAATTTCAACATCTTGATGACCTTTAGGCATGATACTAACAGTGTGCCCAAGTTAATATGATGTTGGACCAAGTTCTAATGCTTAGATGGCTTAATGCTTACCCTTTCCTTTTATTTTGTTAACCAATTCATCTTCTATATCTCTGACATCCATTTCAAGAATCATGCCATTCCAAATGCCCTAGTGCTTCCAAGAGGACCTTGGGAATATGTTATTATGGCCATCGGAAGCCTAACCAATTGACGTTTTCAGAACAAATGCCATGGATCCAACTTACCTTTGTATTGGTCTTTTTGGCTTTGGCTGTTATAATGATCACTGTAAGCACAGAGGTGAAGGGAGGGAGCCCAGGGGGCAGCTCCCCCCCGAAATGTTAAAGGAAAAAAAAATGTATATGATTTCAAAAATTATAATCTGAAATGCTGTTTGTCCCCCTGAAAATTATAACTCCCACCCCCACATGAATTTCTGGCTTCGCGGTTGTGTAAGTGGGGTATTAAAGTCTCAAGCTCTTTGGGAGACAAGGGGTGATGGTTACAGTTTCTGTTTACTAGTCCATGCTATCACATGTTTCTTTGTACTAGGATTGCTAGCCCGACAAAGAAGGGGCGAATTAGCAAGGCTGAATGAACAACTACGCCAGATAAATGCTGCCCTGAGAAGGCAAGCAAAGATTGAATCTTATGCCCCCAGTTTGAGTTATGCTCCTGTTGGTGGTAGAATAGCAGAAGATGAAGTAATTGTTGACCCAAAAAAGGAGGACTTAATTTCCTGTCTGAAAGCTGGAAAGAATTTTCTAAGAAATCAAGATCCAGAGAAAGCATTTCTCGAGTTTAAGGCCGCCCTTGAGCTTGCTCAGAATCTGAGTGATCCTATTGAGGAGAAGAAGGCTGCTAGAGGCCTTGGTATGTAATCTCAGCATGCATCACTAGATTCTTCATTTTTGCATTCAGACATTCTACCTTGATATAGAAATGCAAGGAAAGGTTCCACTTGTACAAAGTAAACCACTTGGAAGAAGCTAGATATGATCTCAAGCTTTTGTCATTTTGGCCATATTGGCTTCTTGGTTACTAAAACCTCCATGTATTCACCCTTGTCATGCCACTGTTATACCTTATATGAGCAAACAATGCATTTCAAGAATATGAATAGAACTTGATTGTGCACAGTAACCAACCCAAATAAATCTGGGCAATCCTTAAGTCAAAACTACATGGTGTATGCTACATGAGATTATTTCCCCTTTGCATATTTTCTCTTGAGGAAACCTAAATAGTTTGTGATGATTTCAAGCCTTCTCATGGCACAACCTCCTGTCAGACATATTTTTTTGCATGCCTTCTTCTTTTAATTTCAAGGCAAGTTCATTAAGTTAATTTGATTTGGTCATTACGCTGTGAGACTATTTCATCATTTATGTTCAGTGCAAGTATGTCCCAGTAACAAACTGTAACCGTTCTGCTAGGCATTTTGGGTTTATAAACAGTTTACCTTTTTCTTTTTTGAAGTGTCCCACAGTTTACCATTTTCTCTTTCGAAATGTCCCACATATTTGATTTGATTCTTTGGATTAGTTTCCAACAGGTCTAATCTTTTGGGAAGCTGGTATTTTGCTTTGCACGGTGGACCTTCTCTCACCCTTCACTATCTTCTTTCAGGGGCCTCACTGCAGAGGCAGGGAAAGTTCCGAGAAGCTATTAAGTTTCACTCTATGGTTCTGGCAATATCTGAAAGAGAAGGAGAGGAATCTGGGAACACGGAAGCCTATGGCGCAATTGCTGATTGTTATACTGAACTTGGAGATCTGGAGAGGGCAGCAAAGTTCTATGACAGGTATATAGCACGGTTGGAGACGGATTGATCTACTTTCATCCTTCGACATGCCATAGCATCACTATAGTCCTAGAGCTTTCGAGTTCTCTCGGTGATATATGTAGGAAGATCCATTTTTTATATCCACGTTGAACATGCAAAAAATGTGTTGAATCTAGATTAGGTTCTCCCACAAAACCCTGAACAAACAGGTGGAACAAACTTTTGCTTAAAACAAGTATGCTGTTGAATGTGTTATTTTCCATTTGGTTGCCACTAGTTCCACTCTTTGGCTATTATCACATCAGATGCAGGGTCCAACGTTGCATTTTACGGTCTTATAGAACCATTATTTATTAGGTAACTAATGATCTGTAGGAAACGTTGGGCTGGTTGTTTGGGAAGAGTATGAACACTGTAAAGGGGATTCTCATTTATCCCCACAAATCCTAGACACTTTTCATGTGCAATCAACCAAATAGGCATGGGACCTGTTTAGCATTTACCTTAGGATAAGGGTCATGCAATTCTAAGTCGTAACTAATCTCAAATGAACAAAAATTAAGGTCATATACCAACCCAAGTATCAAAAGCTCATCTTTTCTGTTGCATCACCCGAATCAGCTAGCCTAAAGCAACTACAAGTTTGAATAGTATCATCCTCACCCTAAAACGGTGCTCCATTCAGCCAAAGAGAAACATCTCCCTACAACAGAAACAGCTACAGCCAACGCTCAACCAGCCACAATTAAAAAAAAAAAGGAAAAAGAAAATGGACAACAGTCTTATCAAGTTACAAAACACTTCACTGATTCAACATCTATTTCTCTGCCAATCTACTTTCGGAGACCACCTACCTTGGGTAACATGAGAGATGCCTGCGTAGTTTTGTTCATGCAAAAACAAGAATGCTGCTTTCTCAACTAACAAATATCAAAATCTAATAGTAGCCGAGCGACCCATAATCAATTTGCCCCACCATGCACTCGTGGATCTTCAACAACCACAATATCAAAGAGCAGAATATAAAACAAGCAATGACAAGGTAATATACAGAAACATGCCCATAATCGACTTGCCCCAAAGCAGCAAGTTAAAATAGAATTACCATTACAAAGAGTCAACTCTCAAATACTTTAGAAATAAACTATCATTCGTACTAATGGACAATCTCCTCTTATAACAACACTCATCCATACATCACAGAAAATTGAAAATATTTAAGTAGTCATACAAATGGCAGACATATATAGGAAAGACAACAGCCTCCACCATACAAGCAAAAGCCTCCTAGAATACTAGAAACTTAAGAAGAAGAACCTGCATAGGTGGGAAAATCGACATATTACCACAAAATATAAATACTTTACTGGTAATACATCAGCTGTTGGGCGGCAGCAACATTCTGGAATCCACCATCATAAATTGCCTGGCTTGCTCCGGCAGCACCGATTCCCATAGCTGCCTTGCTAAGAGGATGCTGCCCTTGGGGATGCAAGAGGGCATGAACACCACCCATCTTACTCATTGCTAGTTGTCGTTCATAAGCTAAAATATCATTGGCTGAAAGACTTGGCAAAGGTGCTGCAGGTGGAGGAAGGGGGTTTGAACTAGTTCCTGGCGGAGTGGGTTTGCTGCCCCATGAGCACTACAACCAAGGCCAAAACATCTCAGTCAAAGAGACAAAGATATTGCCAAGTCGAGAGGAAAATTCCTCACAACAAAAAGCAACCCGTGTATTAATGTAATCATTAACAGCACACAATAAACAGCTATCACCTCCCATGTTTACAATATAATGCCCTGTATAAAGGAAGTTATTTTATAATCATATGTAATTTATATCATGTATCTACAGGAACAGCTTCATACTTATTAGGACATACATCACAGACCACTCTATTTGCATTTTCCAACAAAGCAACTCCATGCAACAAAGCAAGACAGGTTGGTTTGAGAGAGCATATTAACATGATGCATTAGAAAACCTAAAATTGAACTAGGAAATATTGCTCACATCAATACTGTTCCCTGTTGCTACAGACAGCTCAGGACACTAACTTCTTACATCCATCAGGTCCCAACCTGCTGGGACTCACAATTCCAAGAAGCTTTAAAACAGCCCATTCACTAAAACATTCAGCTGCCCAAATACGTCACCATCCATGCAAAACACAAAGACTCACATGCTCTCATGTCAAATCAACAGATCTCCACCGATTACAATATGGGATTAAAGGAAAAAGAGCCCCCCTCCAAAAAAAAAATCATCTTGGTTAAAAAAATTTATATTGATATCTATCACACCTTTCGTAAACTTTATATCCATATAACTAACTGATGATCTAGCGATCCAGGAAGCATAAATTTCATACTTCAACAAATAACTAGGAGTATAGCATTCCACCCACCATTTTCTTTACAGCAAATAGACTATCTTCTTGGGGTTCATTGATATGTGAATAAAAATGAAGGGCTTAGTTCCTCAAACTCAGTCACAAAAACATACACAAGTACCCAAACCTAAGGAAAGAAGAGATCCTTCAACAGAAAGGACCGAGTTCGATCAACAGAAGCAAAACATACCTTAATTGGTTTACCACAGAGAATGGACTGGGTATTGCCCATCTGAATCGCCAATGCAGCCTCAGCATGAGTACTATATCTCACAAATCCAAAGCCCTTATCCCGTTGTACCCGAACTTCTTCAATTACACCAGCTCCAAGAGCATGGAAATGGTGATGAAGATCAAGCTGAGTGACCTGCATTAATCAAAAGCGGTCAAGTTGCAAGAGCAGAGGATAATGCCTAATCATAACTCCAGAAATTTAAATTCAATAGTTAAATTAGGGTTTTTTTACCTCTGGAGCAAGGTTTCCCACATAAACAGTAGTATACTGAGGGTTGTTCTCAGGAGCCTCATTGTTTGTCACCTCTTTGCCATCTTCTGCAAAAGCAACAAACATGTCAGTGGTGGATGCTCATCCCTTATTGGCCAAGATGCCAAGAAGAGAGAAAATGCAATGACTCTCTGTTGCCTAGAATGACTTTTACATAAACACCCTGGACTTTTGCATCTTCACCTACAGGCTACAGGCAAATAGAAAGCATAAACAGATAAAACAGCATTGCATAGATGTGCATAACTCCCTCATTCTCATAACAAATCCAAAAATATTGAATCATTCAGTAAAATGACAACATGGATAAATATAGAAATCCTCAGCCAGAGGTCTTGAAGACCAACAATTATACAGAAGGCTTAGCGCTCCAAAAACATTGATACACAACATGCTTAAAAATTTACCATTTGTATAATAAAGAAGATTAGTCACTTGAAAACCACAAAAACATTACAATTTACAAGGTCCCTTTTCTATTAGAAAGTAATATATGCATAGACAAGTACCAAGTAATGCACCAGTATATCTGCATAACTTAGCTACATCTTCCAAAGCAAAAGACTGAGAAGACCCAAAAATGAGGGGCCTTAAACAGAAGATCTAAAGAACTAGGGAAAAGGGAATCAAATGCAGCCAAAAAATTGCCACAGGGATCAAACAAACAATCTTCTTCGCTGTACAAAAACTCATGTCTCCATGCCCCAGCTCACTAAATATTTTTTGAGTACCCACAAAGTTGACAGAACAATAGATAATCACCTTCCACAACCTTCCTGCATACAGAGAATATAACAAGAAGTAGGCCAAGCATTTCAAAATCAGCTTTTACCATGAGAGCAGCTATTTGCTAGAACGAAGTCAAAATCCTCCCCTACAACTTCTTAAGTAAAATAAATAAATAAAACACTTTTGGAGGAGCCAAGACCTTCCACAGAGATTTCGAAGAGAAAGGACCATGGCTCTCCAGATCAAGATCCTCACTAAACACCTTATAGAACCCCTTGACCTTAAATTCCCCAAAAGCACTCCCTCAGGGGACCACCACTCCCCCTTTTATCTCATCTCAAAGAAAGCAAAAATGAAAAAATGACGACGACAACAACAACAATAATAATAATAAAATCTCAGGGGCCTCAAATCATGCCGAGCATCATTTCAAAAGGAGACTCTACACCACCAACATTAAAGTAAGGTCTTCAAACCAGACAGTGAACCAGAAAAAGGAGCCAGGTTACAATACCATTAGTAAATATTTCTTAGTTAGGAACTGACAATTCCTCTCCAAGTAGCACTTCAGCCCAGAAATAACACAGAAAAATAAAATCTTACACATTTTGAGGAGATTAACTCAAATATAATTAAACCAGAACAATCAAGAGAAAACATCAACTTAAAAAAATTTTCACTATATTTTTTGCATCAGATCATAAATTTCCACAAAAATTTCAAATGGCAGAGAATAATTAAACCAAAATATGGAAACAACATGGACTCCGATCAGCACACAGACAACACCAATTGCAACATAATCTGATTAAACCCCAATTGAATCAAAGAGTAACAATCGCCCCACATAAATTACAGGAGCAGAGAGGTAGAGTTGGGAGAGGCACACTTTGGCATGAGCGAGACTGAGGAGGAGAAGGGAGTACTAATGGTCTTATGTTCATTCACCGACGGAATCAATACTCCGTGGTGAGATGAGACTGCAGTCCAATGGCCACACAAAGAAAGAGAGAGAGAGAGAGAGAGAGAGAGAGAGAGAGAGAGAGGCACAAGTGGAGTGTGGAAGAAGAAAGGAGATGCAATGTTTGGTCATATCACATCTGCAACTCAAGGCTAGAGACGGTGGAAGTAGAGGTGATGAATGTTTATGGTTTATATATATATATATATATATATATATAGAGAGAGAGAGAGAGAGCAGGGAGTCAAAATTTAAGCATATATTTTTCCCCACATGCTCTTTCCCCTTTTTGGTGTTTCTTCTGCCAAAGGCCAGATCATTCAACAGGCACAGATTGTATGATTCAAATGGTCAGACCAGCACTTAAAACAATTTTATTTTGAAATTAGGACAGTTTTGTACTACATCAAGTTTTAAGGTTATTTTCAGACTGGAAGCTTGACCAGTTGACAGTCAAAAGCAGTCCAAGCATCTCATCCAGACCCATTTTGACACACCAGAAGGCTATGAAATTTTTTTGGTGATCAATCCATTTCTCCACACATTAGCACTAATCAGTTTCCTTCATAACTTCTCTTTCCTTGAAGAATCTCCACTTAACCAACAAAGCTTTACTTAAATCAACCATAGATCTAAACCCCAAACCCCACAAAAACAAAAGTTACCCTCTTTCCAACTCAGTAAACTAAGTGTATTTCATCCTCCCAACTCCAGCCAAAGGAGTCTTCTTTGAATGCTCTCAATTCTTCTAGCAACCAAAGAACAAACAGGGAACAACAACTTGAAATGCAGAGCCAAGAATTACACACGGACATAACCTTGGTTAAATGTACAATTAAGGACATTAATTTTCAATTTATTCATTTAAGGGCATGAAGGTACCAATTACGTTCAGTTAAGGATGTCCATTAAATGCCCTTGGCGAACGTTACCAACATGGCATTTTCAAGTCTAAAAGTGCAACGTGGCAATGGGACAGAAAGTTATTTTTTATTATATTAAATACAAAAATGCATTAAAACCAATATGAAAAATGAAAATAATAAGATGAAATAAAAGTACCCGAAAAAAAAAAAAACACAGAAAGTGGACCATTTCTTCCTCACCCATTTGCATCTCCAACCATTATGCCACTATAGCCACCACTTAAGGAAAGCACTGAATCTCATCGTGGACTTAGGTGGGTGTGGGCGGGAAGGAATAAGCCCATGAAGTTTTTGCAAATTTTCTACCCAAGATATCATGGTCGGCAGTTTCCAAAATGTGTAGCTGGTCTCCAGAATGGGGTTCAAGAACGTTTTAAAGCTTTTTGGTGTCCACGTCGACAGAATTAGAGGTCAAATTTCAGGAAAATTCGGTCAATTATGGGATTTTTCATGGCTTTTGACTTTGTTGTCAATTTTCTTCTCTAGCTTGTGCTTCTTGGGTTTCCTGCATATTCAAGTCTTCTTATTTTTTAGGTATGTCACATCTGTAGGTTTTGAAATCTCGCTACAACATCATCCCACACAGATCTGTCTGTATGCTTGGCCCTCCAAGAGCTTTCATGATCCGTAACAAGGAACCACAAATGACTTTAAAATAGAGAGAAGAGCTTTCATGATCCGTAACAAGTATATAATAATTCTAGACCAAACGAATAACACATCATGAAATATAGAAAATCAAATTAGAAACTATTGTTGTAACACAAAAACCCAGATCACTCAAAAGACTAGGATTTATCAAAGCAGATCACCTGATGAACCATTGGTCAGTTCAACCACACTCTTGGAATCTAAGTTTGGCTTCTCATCAATAGCACCGGCACCTTTTGTTGCCCAATTGCATCGTATCTGTCTGCTACCAAGCCACTTTCCTAAACATTGTAAAAAGAATAAAATAAATAGCTATCAAACGTACAAATATCATTTTTTTTATTGGAGATATATACAAATATCAATCAACCTGAGACATTTCTCACTGTCCTGGAATCAGATATGGCTAAAAAACTATTAAAGTTGAAAATATTAGTTCGCATAGATTCAATATGCTATATCCTCGTTGTGTGCAGCCCAAATTGCATGATATGTTTCCGGACCATGTGACAGACACAAGTACAAATTGGCATGTCTATAATTTTCTTCAGATAGAAAAACTTAAAAAGGAGAGAAAATAAGCTGCAATTAAAACCCAAAACGATGAAATCCAATAGGGCAGAAGCAAAACATAGAGAACCGAAAGAGGATTGCTAACTCCAAATGCATGAGCCCAAAGAGATAAATTAAAGATTAGGTTATCTGATAAGAGAGATCAATGGTAGCACAAGCAACTGAAGTATGAAGCTCCTTTTTAGAGCCAGTTAATTTACAAAGCAACCAGGTCTACCTCCACTGATCCAAAGGAGAAATACAACCTCACCATGAATACACAAATAAATGCAAATGCACATTACTCCAACAAAAGGCACAAAACTAAATCCAGTGACACAAAATCATGTTTTCTACAATAACATAATACTTCTATCACGAAGAGGGAACAAAAAAGCATGTAATAAAGTCAAACAATCTTACCAGTTAAATCATTAATAGCACTTTGGGCATCCTGAACAAAATTGAAGCAGAAAACAAACACGCACAATAAGTGATAATAACAAGCCAAAGTATGAACTAGAATAATTAGCAAAATTAACCTCCAAGAAAAGTTACCTGCTGGTTTCGGAAAGAAACAAAACCAAAACCTCGTGAGCGGCCAGTTTTCTGATCCCACATCACTCTTGCATCTCTGAAACCAGCAAAAAATATAGATTAGATCACGAAGGACATCAGAAAGCACTTCATATTGCCTCAATCATTAAATTCAATCAATGAAAAATAAAAGATCAGTAGATGAGAACAATCAAGAAAATAATACTTACGAACAACTGGGATAAACCGAAAAACAGGCAAAAAGTGTAGCATCAGTAACTTCAGGACTTAGATCACCAACAAAAATATTATAGTGAGCTGCAATTAATAAAAATGATAAAAACGGATGAGCACTGGAACATCAAAGAACCAATCATAGCCTAAAAAGTGAGTATACAAACCTGATGTATCCTCTCTCTGATTGCTCTGATATGCCCAATTTACTTTAATAGGCTGCCCAAACCTGTTAACCACAGAATTAGATACCGTAGAAAATTGAAGCCTGAGTTCCAACAAGATTCAGGGAGATTTACTTACAGATGTCTCCCGTTAAGAGACAAAATTGCAAGGGTAGCTGATCTGCGATCAAAGTAATGAATAAAGCCATAGGAGGACTGCACAGGGAAAAGATAACAGTAGTGTCAGAGACCTTCAGATGAGGCCACAGAGAGCAATATAGCATCCTAAACTACCAGATACTGTAAAATGTGAAGAAGTTATTATTCCATTTTGTCGTTGTAAATAAACAATGTGAAACATATTGTGGGTTATCCGAACAGAAAAGAAATTACCTTCTCCTTTCTAATAAGCTTGCACCCCTCTACAAGACCAGTACTCGAGAAAACCTCTTGCAGAAGTGGCTCGGTCACCTGGGTATGAATATTCCCAACATACCTGCAGTCTCCCAAAAATAAAGAAACTGGTAATTTTAAAAAAGGAGAAACAAAGAAAATGAAATGAGTAGTGAGGATCTTCCCAACAATCATAAATATGGAGTAACACTGCATGATAAACAAATTGCAAATATATATGTATATGTATATATATATGCATGTATATATAAACTAGAAGGGCAGAAACAAGAGTACATGACTTCTTTGATTCCGAAAGGCTTCATGAAATATTGCTAGAAATATTATGTCCTTAGGGAATGCAAGAGTGACACCGTAAGCACACTGGCTAAACAAATCATAAATCAAAAAGAAAGCAAAAAGAAAACAAACGTCCAGACAACACTCACACACTGCGGCATGTACTTGGATCAAAACCAGGAGGCAGATTTCCACTTGGGATTGGCTCTATCTGCAAAATAAAAATGTAAAAAGAAAAGAAAAGAAAAGAAAAAGGGCTAAAATAAAATTTAATCCCAACTAACTCTACCCGCATCCACAATAATTTCAAGCAAGCCAGTAGAGGCCAATTTATTTGATTTTAAAACTCATTCTAACTAGACAAAGAAAAAATTGACACTTATAATGGAAAACATCATCCTGTACCTTTTGAAGAAGCAAAAGAAATGGGTTTTAATCCTATTCTACAATAAGAAAATAACTCCAACTGCTTGATAATAAGATTTAAAAAAAGAGCAGAATGTCCCAATTTCATTATCTTGTGACCGTAGCCTAACGCCACCAACATATCCAGAAATTCACAAACAGAAAAAATATGAAAGTAAAAACCAAGAACGGAAAATACAGAGCCCTAAAAAAGGAAAACGCCCATTCCATGAAACTTGGTCTATTCCATTTTGGAATGTCAATTAACCCAACAATGCCCAAAAAAATAGTGTCACGAGTTCAAATTAAGAAAAGTAGAACACGATAAACTGAAACAGAGCCAGAAAGTTTTTGGAGGTACCCTCTATAGGGCCAAGGCAAGTTTAATAGGTGAAAATAATACCACAAAAATTAATATTAACTACACTATATATGGTTTTCTAAACGCACCACCAAAGTTCACATCTTTTAACCAGCCAGGAAATTTAAAGGATCCTAATCTCAAGAAAAGCTAGTGTGACGAGTACAAAATTCAATGAAAGATCTAATTTCCTAAATAAAAAACGAGAATAACAATCCGATAACAAACGTCACTAAATTCAGTGAAACCCTCAGAGAACTTCCAAACCGTCGCATCGTCGAGTCCATAAATCATCGGAAACACATAAAAACAAGAAATTTAATAAATCCACAAACATGGTAAAGAAGAAATTTTTTTTCAAAAATCAGAAACCCTAGCTTGACGAGAGACAATCAGTCGAGATCAGAACCAAAACACAACCAAATTACCATCTAACCCAGTGGAGAAAACACCAGAAATCAAATCGAAATCGGAAATTAGGAAAATCAAAAGAAGAACAAGACAAACCTGGGGAGGAGCCAAGAGGCCAGGATGGTAGAGAGATTGTTGCTGAAGGAGAGCTTGCTGCATCAAGGCTTGCTGTTGCTGTTGCTTCAGCCTCTGATGCTGCATTTCTCTCTCTCTCTTTCTCTGGGCTTCGAGAGATTTTACTCGCTACCTTCTTTCGAGGGTTAGGGTTTCAAAGTCCCTTTCGACTTGCACAAGAAGGCTCTCGAGTCGAAAGTGAAAAAAGAAAGAAAATATCTCGAACGGGGAGGGAGGGAGGGAGAGAGAGAGAGAGAGAGAGAGAGAGAGCGCCCTCCGTGGCTGAGAGGGTTATCAAGTGGGTCTGTGAACGTTATTTATAGAAGGGATTTAATTTAATTTTATTTAGTATAGCAAACCAAGGACGCATTTGGGCGGGTTAATGTAAAAATTTCCGAACTATATTTATGTTTATTATTTTATTAATTCAAATCACATGATTTAGATTGATCTAGCATAGATGGATTTATAATTAAATTGCAAGTAATAAGAATATTCATCTAAAAAAGAGCCAAAGTCTCGCACGTGAATAAAAATAAAAGAAAAATTTTCTCCAAATAATGTTGTCGTGAAGGCCATGGTTCGATAGCCCAACAAAATTCAACCCCTCTTTGGTAATTTGGTTATAAATTTGAAATGCACATTTCAGTGCTCCTATTTAGGACTAAAATACCATAAAAGTTGGGATTTCTAGTATTTTATCCAGACATTTGTCCAATTTTACTAAATTATTATTAAAAAAAAAGTTATACGAGATTTTATTATTATTTCATTCAAAGTCTAATAAAATTCAACTGATCATTTTCGTAAAATTAGTTATGATAAATTTTAATGATTGCTTAGGCCTAAAATTCGTTAAAAGTTGAGATTGGGAATATTTTATAATTATGTTTGTTGAGGTTGACTTGATTATCACGTCAAACAAGGTTTGAGTTAAATTTAAACACAACACAATGTTATTATATATCACCCAAATATTACCCAAAAAAAAAAAACCTCAAGGACTTGCTCAAATGCCTTGCTCCACCCATGGTGCAAGATTTTTCTTTTCAATTGTTCTATCAAGCAAACCTCCTACTCATCAAAACCCTAATTATAGGGTAAAATCTTAATAAACTGTTTTTATGGACATTTCTAAATTGTTTTCAAGACTTATCGACCATATTAGCATGATGCGAAGGCGTTTTTCAACTTTTTTTCACATGAGGGGCTTAATACTATGGTCTCAACGGTGGTTGGAAAATAATCAAAAGAACCGGTGTCCCATTTTCAAGCTTGACACCTCGGAGACCTAGCCCGATAACGAGCTCAATCCTAGCTCTTAACATTCAGTTGATAAGTCTGATCCAAACTTGGAGAAGCAGTTGGAGTTTCCAAGATGGTCACCACAAGAAGTTCAAGGAGGCTAAGGTTGATGTAAGAGGTTGTTACAAAGATCAAGGTGGTTGTCATATAAGGGGTTCAATCTCATTTGCTTTCATCAATGGTTTCAATAATCTCTTCATTTCCGTCGATGACAACGACTACCACACTCATCAATATGAAGACATCCATATGAAGTTTATTTGATTGATCAATTTAATTTGGTTATGACACTAGCTTAGGAGACCCTCATTGTCCTCTAAGGGTGATATTTGATTAGAATAATGTTGACCTTGTTTTCTTATAAGGGCATTTTAGCTGACACTACGGAGATGTTATTTTCATTGTGAGCATTGTGAGTTTCTCCCCTATGGTGGTTGGTTTTGAGAATAAGCGTACTTTTGCAGTGGTTCATCAAAATTTGCAAATGATACAAGCATTAACTAATGAAAATCACTCCAAATAGAGCAAGCATTAGCAATGCATGAACATATATCACCTAGTTCACTTGTGCTACTCGGTAATAGCTCAGATTCATATATCTTCATATTGCAACTGACAAACTAGAAGGAAAAAAAGCATCCAAAAACCACACAAGGAAGGACTATACAGTGCCCTTAGTGACACAATGTTGTGCAGCAGCCAAAATTTATTTGCATTACCTGAAAACATTCCAGCTTTATCTGCACAAATCATTGAAAAAGGAAAACCAGAAAAAGAAGAAGAAGAAGTAGAAGAGAGATCAACAAAAACGAGAATTGATGATATCAAATACTATGTCCTCATCAAGTTTATGTTCAACTTTGGGTAAACTTCAGTTTTTGTGCATAGCTTCCACACCTCCATAAGTTGCCTTCTTGTACCAGTATAGGCCAAAACATGCTTTGAAATATAAATTTGACACATCTCATTCTTGTTGGCTCATTTCGTTAGGCAGAAATAATGGGATTGAGAGCATCTAGATTTCCTACTTTAGGATGGGTGGAAGAGGTTATCTAGTGACATTTCATCTTAAACATGAATACGATTAACAAGGGAAATCAAGATAGAAGATAAAACTATTGCACAAGACACTATGTTGTTTTCCAAATCTGGTGACCTCAAGATCGTTCAAAATGTGAAAATTACCTCTTTAATTACAAGGGAAATGTTGTGTATATATATGTCCATCATCCATCTATCCTGTATTAAACCAGGGAACACTTTGTGTACCGGGTGGGTGAACCCTCTGCTATAACATGGATCCCAGTGTTAGCCCAAAATCTAAGCTCTCCAAGAAAACACAAGGGATGGTATTTAAGAAGAAATTGGCAACTGATCCACAAAGATGATTTAGACACAGAAAATTCTCCTTCGCAGAGCTTTGAACATTCTTAAAAATGGAGGGGGAACAGCTTCATGTTTCTGGTGTCATGATTCGGGTTTTTAATTAGGTCCTGATCATTTATCTTGGGAAATATACGACATGAGATCACCAGAAGAACACAAACCTAAAACACTCCAAGAAGGTGAATAAAAGGCACAAGAGAAACAAATTGTTTAACATGTATAGTCTCTATCCCGCACACAGCTACTACTTAAGAATAAGAAAAAGAAAAAAATATATATACATGTTGTCATGCCCCGATTCTCAATCCGAGACCATGAATAGTTACCCATTACCTTGTATACTACCCATAACGCGACACGTATCCTGAGATAACGCAAGGATATCAAAATATAATCTTTCAAAACGCATTTTCCCAAGTAAACATTTACAATTAACAATATATGAGTATGCAAATCAGTATGACAGTCACAATTCATAACATGAATATAGTCATACCATACATGATCAATCTAAAATCCTCACATATATACATTCAGCGGAAGATGAAAAATATCGATTCTAAATCTTCGATAAGTCAAGAACGTCAGAAATCTCTGGACGTGTCCCCCTATCAGTCTATCTTTATTACAATTTCAGGAATAAGGGTGAGTATTATGAAATACTCAGTGAGTGAGGGGTTGATATTATGAAATTAATACGTGTGGTGAACATGGAGTGTCAAAATCAGTATAACAGATATATTTCTCAAATTTATATAAAATTTTCAAACAACGTGTTATGTTCCACGCATACACATCAAAACCATTCATATGCATCCAAATCATTTTTAAAAATCGATAGAGTTAGTTAGAAAATCGTTCCCGGCAAAGGTCAACCACGACCAATGACAGGCACATCGAGAGTTTTTCATATACAAGTATTTTCATATTTTGCTCTCTACCTCGGTGTTGGTCACGGGCGTCCCCTAGTGCTAGACTGTCTATACTGGTGGCCTTCCCCTTTCGGTTCAATTGAACTAGTCCGTAATCTATAAAACCACCTATGGATCTAACCTATGTGGTACGCATCGTTTGTGGGATACCTCCTGCATAAAGCTATCCAGACACACATGGGGTGTCTCGACAAACATGCCCATAGATACGACTGTCTCCTAAAGACTATATCATATCCGTCAATTCCCATGGACTCTCAATCCAAGTACCAAACCAATATCAATCAAATGTGTCAGGATGCATAGTCATATCAGGAATCATATTTCAGAATTTCAAAATACGGCATGATATCATTTTTTTTAACAATTCACATGGATGCATATTATCAACTCATTTTTTAGACACTCCACTAATCACAAAACATCTATCAAAGCCTTTAACAATATCATTTTTTTTTCACACGGATAAATCATATCACTTCTAAAAACGATAAAACATGATTTGATATTAATAATATGGTATCGTAAATCTCACTCACTTTATATGAGGAGGGTACGTCACTCCCCAATCAATCTAGAAACTCAACCAAGTCGCCTCTCGTGTGTAGAATAATAGTCTACCCCTAAAGCAACAATATACACATGTGTAAATTCTTTATTTTTTTACAATACTTTCATAATTTTGGTTAATTTTAGATTTTGGGTCACATCTCTCATTATGGGTCTTGGATTGTTGGACTTTAAAATTCTAATTGGACTTGGGCCCAATACTAAGATTTTGTGCTTTGGATCGGCCCAATACAAATTTGCCTTAGTGGTTCAAGCCCAAACATTCATAAATTTTCTAACTCTAAATTTTTGCACTTGTGCAGTCTTAGGAAAAATGCTATAACTTTTTCTGTATAGCTTGGAATTGAGTGATCCAAATTCGTACTTAAAGCCAAGATATTTAACTATATTTTTCATGTTTAACTCATCTTCATATTCTCATTGTATGAATTTATAAAATTTTATCTTTTGTCTGGTTCGGATTTTTTATAACTCAATTTGCCCAGTTTCGGTAGTTTTTCCATATCTCCTAACATATAACTCCAATTTGATTAATTCCAGTCTCATATGAAAGATAAGAGACAGTACTATAACTTTCATTTTGAGTATTTCCTCATATTCTAAACACAGAATTTCAGAATTTTAAAACTTTGTCTTAGTTTTGTTCCAAATTCAAACTCTGTCCTGTTTCAGTGAAAGTGCTATAACTTTTAGTAAACTATTCTAATTCAAGTGAAATTTGACTATGTTAAAGATGAGACAGAGACCTAAAACTTTAGTATTTGGAGTTTTTCCTAAATATGTCTAGAAGAGGATCGAAATTATTTACTAAAAATTCTGCTAATATATGACCAAAAACAGCAAAGCACTCTACACAGTTTCGGGAGAACTGCCATAACTTTTGATACAGAAATTGAATTTAGGTGATTCTTATCTCGTTGGAAAGATAAGACATAGAGCTATAACTTTTGTGTTTAATATTTGGTTAGATTCTATCGGGAAGGTATCTCAATTCCTAAGGGAAATCTCTACCGAAAAAATAGGGCAGAATAGAGTTTCTTTCTCCTCCTATGGTCTTTCTAAATTTTCCTCTCGGTCCCTTTTCATTTCATGCTCGTCTTTCATTTTCTTTTGCTTATTAATCATTTAACATGCTAAGAATATTTCTTGAATCAAAAATTTTATGTGACTGGGTTCTTACCTTACTTAGCAAGGATCTTAGTTTCTTCAAGAATTCACCAACTTCTACATCTTCCAATTTTAGCTTCTCAAAAAAAAATCTTGTTTTCAAATTTGCTTAGAAATTTGACAGTTGAAGAAATTTTCCAACACAATCTTCTCCCCCTAGGTTGGATTCTCTCATTCTCACTCTCGACTCTTGTAGAAATAAAAAATGCTTCTCATTCTCTTCTCACTCTCGGCCACTCTTGGTGAAACAAATGAAGGGTTGAAACATTTTATTATCACAAGCACACTTTATTCAACCACTTTTAATCTCTACCATCTATTTTGTAAGTGTTAATCCTAACCTTCAATTTAATTCCCACAAGTCAAAATTTGTATGTTACTAACATCCCTCTAATAAATACTTATCTTTTCACTCTACACCACACCATGCTTATTTGTTCCAAAATTTATGACATCAATGGTTACAATTTATCACTATATTGTCAAATGCATCTCAACCATTGATGTTATGTGCCAAAAGTCAAGTGTTTCTCTCCTTCATCATGTCTCTCGGCCATGATAATTGTTAAAGGCTTCCTCACCATGCTTGACATTTAATGACTTATCCAAATTGTCTCTTTCTTTATTAGATCAAAGGCCCAAACAAATTCATCAAGTTCCCAATCAAATTTTTATCCTTGGATTGAAATCAAAATTTTCAACACTCCGTGACTTACCCATACTTTGTTACCTACTATGTTTGACTTTTGATCCAAGTTGGTTTACTTTATTAAATCTAAGGGTTCAAATTTATTTACCAAGTATTCACATAGATCTAAGCCCTTGATCTATTGCCACACAATACATCACTCTTTTATTCTCTATTGGATTTTTTGGTCATTTTATTTTGTGTAAAAAAAAAAAATTCTATTCTATTGCAATGAAGTCTCTAACATTTAAAAAAATTTTATTTTGATCTCGAAAATTTTGATAATTATATTAAACTCCAAAATTTTATATATTATATTTTTAATCCAAAATCTCGTATTAGGTCTAATTACATTTATCCCGTATCAAAATGTGATCATTTAATCTTACCGAGTCATATTCGACCCAGTTAGGATTTTACCAGTGATTTTTCAAAACATTTATGATTTATTCTACGAAATAAAACCTACGCAAATTTAAGATTCTTATACATTCTAGAGTCATCTTTATTATTATTGAACAATCAATGATCATTTTAGAAATTTTTGAATTTATGACGATTGCGCCGTAATTTTAGGAAACGATTTTTAACGGAAAAATTTCTTAACTAATTTCGCTCTATGAAACATGAAAAATATCATATATAAATACAAAGAGAAGTATAATATGAGTATACCGAGATGTCGGTGTTATACCTGTACATATATATATATATTCATAAAAAACAAAAAAGGAAAAACAAAAAAAAAAAAACCCAAGAGAGCAAGAGAGAAGGTTAAGGAGGCGAGAAAACTTGAAACCAATTTTTTTTTTTTTTAAATCAATAAACCTCGTATCAGGAAAGGAGTCTAGAAAATAAAGTCTACCAAGGCACTCGCCTTAGCACCTTGATGCCTAGATGCAACTGTCAACCTCCTTGAAAGTGCCTCAACTGAGGTCCCACAAGACGCTAAGCTAGTGCCTTAAAGTGCCTAGAGCACGTAGGCAAGTGTCCAAAGTACCTTTTACAACACTGCTCAAAATTGCCTCATGAAGTTTATTTGTGATATTATTTAATGAAAGTAATGTAAGGAATGAGCTCACAATTGGAGCTTAAGAAGAAGATCCAGGAGCTACAGTCTTGTTACTTAAATCAGAAAGGCTTTCTGGTGATGGTGGCATGTAGATTCGTGCTTTCTTCAAAATTTCGGCAACGATCCAATGTTTCCTCTTGCTCAGTGGTCTCGAAGGGTCCAACCTAACCTGTAACATTGTAAGACTGTTAAGAAAATTTGAATCAACCAACAAGGCATACCATAGAAACTTTTAGTTAAAGATCATAAGAAAATGCTAGACATATAAACCTGATAAAATTGCAACCTAAACACCTGCATAAAAGAACAAAAGCTCCACCATGCACAATTATAGAACTCAAAATTAGACACGGTGCATGCAAGTTTGACCATATGAAAATGTGGATATTCAATTATTCATATCATCATAAGTTTCTTTAGAGGACAGGGAAACTGTTTTTGTTGAAGCTTCCAAGGCTACATTGACGGTAATGGCTGTGGTTGTGGCCATCCTCTATGGGGCCCCTTTGATAATTATGGCAAATTCGTGTGATTTATCATCAGCAAGCAAGTGGCAATCTAGCATTGCAACAAGATTGCGGATATAAGTTTATTTGTAAAATTCTACATAAAAAAACTCCAACATTTGTAGCTTCCACCAAATCTGGTGCAAACCCGGGAAATGGGACTAAATCCTGCATGTGATATCAATACAGTAGAAATACGAATCTTCATCCTAGTGTTACAAAGAAAGATGTAATCATCCTAACTAAAGATTAAATAGATGTCATTGTGAGTTCAATTGTAATTGCCCTAACTTCAGACAATTTAAATCCAATGAGTATCTACTTCTCCATAGCATTCAGGTTAGTGCATTTGAGCAGCTCAAAATTAAGTCATGAACTCCTTGAAAGATCAACTCATTTTACTAATCACATTCAACCGAACAAGCAGTATAGAAGAGATTAAGTTGAGTAGGATTTTGGAGGCAATTATGGGTAGATGAGTTGAGTAGGATTTTGGAGACAATTATCGAAATAGAAGTGATCAATGGATCAAAATAAGGTTCAGCAAAAATGGTTTTCTTTGCATTTTGATGATGACACTAGGCTATTTTTCATGATTTTTTAAAGAATCTAGAGGCTTCACAAATCTCGTATTTGCTTTAGGAAGAATCACTGTATTGGTGAGGGGTCGCTTGCAGGCACTTAATTTAAACATTTTTGCATCCTATCTCTTTTTTCGGCATTTCTTCCCTTTGATGATCATGATATCATTAACATTTAATTTGCTCTAAAGCCATCATCTTTACACACAAAAGTCACAATTAGAGAGAACATTTTCCTCAAATATCTATTGAAACAACAAATTTGCATCATGAAAGACATAGGCCTAAGAAGTGATGTGAAACTCTAAGCTAGGCGATGAGCATGAAAGACACCTTCTAAGTGATACCCAGAAATGATTTCGGAATCTTCCTAAGCTTTTATGCATTGATGAACCCAATAAGCCATTATTGAAACAAATGCAAAGGAAAGCCAGTTAGGGACTTACCCTATCACCAATGTTACACTGATTGGTTTCATCATGAGCCATAAATTTGCTGGTACGTTTGACATAGCGATTATAGACCTTGTTATGGAAGAGTCTGTCCACAGCCACCACAACTGATTTCTGCATCTTGTTTGATACTACTGTTCCCACCACTCCCTTCATTTTTCCTCTTTCTCTATCTGAAAGGACTTAAGTTTCAGATATTAATCTTATCGCAGAGATTCTGTTGTAGACACAGAGAGAGAGAGAGAGAGAGAGAGAGAGAGAGAGAGCGAGGGAGGGAGGGAGGGCACTTTTCGATAAGAAGAACAAGCAAGTCCTCAACGTCGTCGTCTGGAGTCCAATCCACTTCCAGTCTACAATTACAAATCACACAGACACTTCAACGAAGTTATCAGAAACACTTGAAAGGGGGGGGAACAGTGACGTCCGTACAGTTTACTACAAAGAGAGTCTCAAGAGCGATTTTTGAGCAACCGTCTTCAGATTGATCCGTACGAACACGTTTTCTAATCAGGGACGGTGAGGCTGCGATTGTCACCAATTCCCAGGGACGGTGGCAGGGGTGGAGTTGCGGCTGCGATTGTCGAGGAAGATGGAGAAAAACCCGACGGCGGCGGTGGCTGGAAAAGAGAGGCGAGAACGAGCGAACGTCTGAGATGGTAAAGGGAATAAGGCCCCCGGGGGGCGGGGGGACTTATTTATAGAAATGATCCTACGGTGTAGATCGATAGAGTTTGAATGAACGATTAAGATGAAGCAATGCGAAGGTTTTGAGGGTGTTAAAGAGCGTACGACACAGACCCACAAAATCATTAAAATGGAGGGTTAAGTTCTAAGTGAATTTCATTGTTTTGATTTAAACATATCTTATGATTAAGATTAAAACAATTCGAGAAAGATAAACAACCAACATCAAAATAGAATTAATCACAAAGTTATAGAGATCAAACATCACTTTTATTAATGAAATAATTTCACATTCCTTTTATTAATAGAATAAGCAACTTCTTTTTTTTTTTATTTGATCATTAATATTTAAATTATTCGATTAATTTGATTAAATTATTGTAAAATTCAATTTAAAAATAGATTCTTTCAATATTTGTTTCTTTTTTCATCAATCAATATTCTGATTTTGTCCAATTAATCTGATCTGAATACTATGAAACTCATTGAGGGTTGACTCTCCTAAATTTTTTTTTTTTATTTTCAGGATTTAAACTCAAAATTTTTAATTAATAGTATAAAATGTCTGATCACTCAAATTAAAAGAATTTAGTTATATTTTCTATTTTTAAAACTTAAAATCAAAATTTTAATTTTAAGAATTTAATATTTTGATACTAAACCTAAACCCGCGGATGTAAGTTATATTGAATGTTTGTGGATGTCACTTTCAAATTTAATATGCTTTTTGAGAAAGGTCTCTCAAAATAAGAGTAAGTTCTTTATAATTCACAATATTAAATTTTTAAATTTGAATTTGGTTACAAAAAATCACCCGCAAGAATATTAACAATAATTATCTAATTTAAGAAGAGGCTCGTGAATGTTCAGCATTTCAATGGAACTCCGATGATGATATCGTAATAAAAGTAATAATTATAATTCAGCAATGACTCAACCCCAAAGCACATCTCAAGAACAAGGACAAGTTGAAGGTGAGCAAATAGCTCGACTGAAACAGGACAATTACATTGTTGGTGCAATGTACCTGAAAATTTATACTGGGACCATTTTTTGAGGGAAAATAATAATAAACATATCCTCATAAATAACTCAAGCGATAGAACCTCTCTCTAGTTCCATCCTTCTTTGATATCATTTGATTACATCTCCTTATAAATAATAATAATAATAATAAACATTCTCTCCCCGGTGGGAGAAATTTTAGATACAACATTCATTCAAGCTATCTACAGATGGTAGAAATGTACAAACACACCATAAATATAAGCACATATTATATAGATGGGGGGTTAAATAAACCAATTGCACTAAATTACTGAGAGTAATATTTCACCCATTCAAAGGCATCAAAGAATCAACAACATATCTATCATACAAAGATAGATGGGTTTTCCAGTCGTAAAATAGTCTCAATTTGAGTAGAAATCCACAATTACATATGAATGGGTGTTAGATTCAAACATGGCAGAAAGATTGTTTATAAATTCCACAAGGAACTCCGCCTATATCTTTATGAACAAACTTTCATTTCGTCTTCACTTTTTCTGTCCCTTCTTGGGTGCTCCAATCTCTAATGAGGTGAACATGAAATTGCCAGAAAATATAGCTTCTATGTCTGCACATATCAAAAATCTATTCAGAAGCATGTTCTAGAGAAGACATGTAGATCAGCTGTTGACACAACTAGGAAACAATGGGCAATTTTTTTTTTTCAATTTTTGAAACAAAATCTTATTTTTTAAAATTCTAAAAAGTCGTTAACCTAGAGGGTATGAATTTTGACAAATAATTCCATATTGATCGTTATACACTATTAAATTTTGACATTAAATTTTATTTAAAAACACACATTGGATATTGTGTCCATATCATATCATTGTGTACATGTCCAAGTTTGTGTTCATGCCACATGGTTCTCGACTTCAGCTTCCCAATCCCAGTTGTCCATAGAGAGCATATCAACCCAACCCCTCTCTGAACCAACTACTCATCATTATATTCCATGAAGCATATTAAATAACAACAGTATCAGAAAATTTCATCCACCAATCCAATTTGGTAGAAGGAGCAGCGTACCTGTTAATGACAAGCAAAATGACTCTCGGCGAACATATCTTGACATAGCCTGCACATGTTCAATGATTGAGATAAGTTACTCCAACAACCAAACTTCCCTTACTGATTTTGGACAAACTATCATAAATTCATAATGCTGTGTTCTCTTAGTTCAACCACCCATGAAACGCAAATGCTGTTGCAGCACCACTTAATATAATCAATACAAGCTAGGCATCCAATATGGAATTGGATGAAGATTTAGCATAATAAAACTAGCTTTGATCACAACAGTGAACACGTGACTTGCAATTTTCATTTTTTTTTCAATCTAAAAAAGATATATGTAACTTGCATGTGACCATGAATCACAAGAATCCACAGATAACCTCAAGGGGTTGAGGGATATGATTGCCCTTCTTAATATCTTTGAGATAGCCCATGGTCTTAAGATTTATGTTTAACAGTGAGCTTCTGGACATTAATGTTTCTACAGAAACTTTCGATCATTTAGCATGGATTAACAATAGTGCCAGGAAAGGTGGTTTATTTCCTATCTATGGGTTCCTTTGCCGGGTAATATTCAGAGTGTTAAGTTTTGGGATCCTGTAGTGAATAGAATCCTTCGAAGACTATGAGTGGAAAAAAGCTCTACTACCAGTGGGGGGGTGTATCACTTTTATTCTTTCTCCTCTTATTAGTATTCGGTTGTATTTCTCTCCCTTTTAGGATTCCTATTGGGGTAACAAGTATGATTGAGACGTTGACAAGAGACTTTTTTGCCCAGGAAGCGGGATGGATAACAAATATCATTTGATTAGTCGGGATTGGGTATTCAAACCTAATTCTGACGGTGAGTTGGGTCTCGGTAATGTGGCATCCAAGAACACTTGTTTGGCAAGCAACTGGCTATGGAGATTCCCTCTAGAGCCATATTCTCTTTAGCATAAGGTTTTAAAGAGCAAATATGGTCCTTGTCGGAATGAATAGGATGCCAATGTTGGAGTGAGAGATCTCATAGTAGTCCTTGGAAGCTTATTACTCAATTATACATTTCTTTTTTCTCCTTGGAGTCCTTTAAGTAGATGATGGTTCTCGTGTTTTGTTTTGGGAAGATCGGTTAATTGGGGAATCACCCTTATCCTTTTTTTTCTCTCTTCTTTATAGGTTATGTAAACTTCCCTCTACTCCTATCAAGCAATTCTATTACTCAGAGGGGTATTTGATGTTTTAGGATTTCCATTTCTAAAAAGGCTCTTAATGATAAAGAATTTATCGAGTTTTCTTCTTTGATTTCCCTCTTACCGGAAATGAACCATATCCATATATTAGTAATAGCAGAGTTTGGAGTCTTGATTTTTTGGGGCTTTCAAGTAGATCTCTGCTTCATCATCTAATTAGTTTTCCGCAAAACCATTCTTTTAACCTTAATACTTCTATTTGGAAGGCAAAGGTTTCTAAAAAGGTTTGAATTTTTATTTGGTTCATGGTGGTTAATAAAATTAATACTAATAATCTATTTCAAAAGAGAAGATCTTATAAAACTCTCCCTAAATATTGTATCATGTGTTACACCATTTCTAAAAAATAACAACAATAATCTGACTTTTAATCTCAACAATTGAGATTGGCCATTTGAAAGACAAATATGAGAAAGATTAAAAAAAAAAATTAATGTTGGTTTAATTTGTGCAGATTTTCCTGTACCACTCATTCCTATCCAAGGCCGTCTCCTCATCTAACCCCTTACATTTTTACATATAAGTTGCATTCAAGTTTTCAGTGGTCTACCTTTACATTTTACTAAATCTCATATATTTAAGTTTTCGATCCTCCAAACCAGTACGTCTTTTTATCTTCTTTACACATGTCCAAACCACCTCAGACGACACTCTCTCATCTTATCCATGATTAAACTAACTCCAAATTATTATGAATTTCTTTGTTTCTAATTCTCCCTCTTCTATTGCAAAAGAGATAGAATTATGCCTTTTTACTTTTTGAGATGTCAAATCGCCCCATTGTTATATGTGACAATATTTGGTTTTGTCCTAGGTGTTTTCTGACTTGTTTTTCATAAATTTTAGAGGTTTTTGAAGTAAGAAGACTCGGATATAATGGAAACACGCGCTGTTGGCCATCCATAGTGTATTTGGAGAGAGTGTAATTCCTGAATTTTTTGCAGCAGACTATTGACTCTCTCTTTCGTGGGACAAAATTGTTTTTATACTTTTCTTTGGGGGGGGGGGAAGTTATAAAGATTACACTTTAGAAAATTTAAAAAGAGATCACAGAATAATAGTGTATTGCTTCTTGTTTTTATAATTATGCCTTTTTACTTTTTGAGGATTTCTTATCCTTTGAAGTTTTGTACACTTCCATTCTTCTAATATATAATTCTTTATATATATATATATATATTTATATAAAGAATCCATAGATAACCTCATCAGCTGTTTGACGCAACAAGAGACTAATTTTTTGGATATGACGTGGGGGCCCAAAATTGGAATAACCAAAACTGAAGCGATTAAATAATCTATGCAGAGAAAACCTCTCTACTCTCTCTCTCTTTATAGGTCAAAGAGACATAGTACCCAAAATCTGTCTAATTTTATCAGCCAAAGAAACAGAGATTAGATAAGAACATGCCTGGAGCGCAGGTGATGCAGCTTCACTTAGCTGTGCGGTACCATCATCCGAGAAAACATTCCTGCAATGAAGTAAAATGGCACTGTGTTAGTTCTAGTGCTGTTCCTCTTTCTGGGGATAGAAAAATGAATATTCAAGTTCACTTAAAAAAATCCAATGTACCCAAAGCAGAAAATAGATACAGCAATGAGGTAACAAATATGTACTAGTCCTTCAGCAGATGGAACAAGATTAACTAATTCACCAAAATTTAGAACCCAAGTCCCTAAACAATGTGGTTATCAATCCATAATTCTTCGTTTTAGAGATTTATCGTAAATTGAAGGCAGTCCTGAGGTTTAAAAACCACTACAAAGCCCTGAGCCAGCAGTTTTTTAAACTTTTCCAAAGTCATCTAGGGGCCTGTCCAGCCACCCTGTCATACCAAATTATGTCTGTTGGATTTCATATGATATTGACATACAGATTACTCACCCCACTGGGGTAAACTATCATGATGCAGTCAAACATTAGAATTCAATGTGATGGTACTCGGTTTAAAGGACAACTTTTATTATTCCCGTGAAATCTCAATTCTCTTATTATCATCCGATAAGAAAGAAAATTCTTGACAAATTTAAACCTTCTTTAATCGCTTAGGACTCTAATTCTCTTGAACTCTCAATAGGGAATTAAACTCTTCCTAAATCTTAAACCTTCCTCGATCTCAAAGGAGTCTAAATGTTCTAAAGGTCATTGACCACAATCCCTACTATTTTGGAAGACATCACACACAAAGAAACTAGGGTTTTCTACGCCCATTGGGAGACTATAAATACAGAGCATAACACAAGACAAAGAAGGGGCTACACACTAAACCCTACGCCTATAGTTTTTCATAATTATATACAACTCTACAACCATAGCCACACAACTATATGACTACATAATATTTTCTCTCTCCATACACATATCTTGGAGGCACAAGGAGGCGACTCAATTCTCCACCATCGGAGGTACGGCTTCAGGCCCAATGATACATCACTAGAGGTACGATTTCTACACTAATCCTATAGGACCAGAGGTACGACTTTATGTTCCATTCGGATACGATTCTATACTCAATTATATACGTTCATTATCTCTCTTTGCATGCGTACATACATACATCACTCATAAGGCCACATTCATGGCCAACTATACATAGATTACACAGGACAACAAAGGACAAAACTTACAGACTACTCTCAGTTTTTATTTTATCTACTCTTATTGATTTGAGTGTTGGAGTCTCTCCGTTGGTCCAGTCTTGATGGGATTTTTACAGGTTTTTTGCCCAAGAAGATCCGGAGAACTCCTTGGCATAGGCTTCTCGTTCGGGTTGGAAGAACAGGTATATATGGGGGCAAAAAATCACCTTTATCAGATTGGCGCCATCCGTAGGAACGACAGACTGACAGCCATAAAAATTTCACGCCCTGCTTCATTCCTAGCACCATATCATCACGGAGGTGATGTCTCTAAAGCCAAACAAGGGGCGATGCACTCGGTGCTCGGTAGACTCTGACTTTTCACTATGAAAATTTATTTGCTCAGGATATCAAACTTATTTTGATCTCTCTCTTTGTACACCTCCACTATCTCTTCATTATTGTTGCCTCTTAAAGTATTACTCTATTTCTTCATGGTATTACTCTATTTTTCCATTACCTCTCGGTACCGACCACCACTACTGCCGGTTGCACTTGTCGGTTGCACCACTTGTATTGTCGAATTCTTCTCGGTTGCATATTTCCTTCCATCTTCTTGGTTGGAGTGAGCACTTACAATTTCCTTTCGGTTGACATTGTGAAGATACGCTATCTCTCGATAACATTTCACTTGTTCCTCGACACTTTAAACATTTCACCTGCTCGGTTCAGAGAACTAACAATTTCACTTGCTCCACGGCACTTTAACATTTCATTTGCTCGGTTTTCACTTGTTCCTCGGCACTTTAACATTTCACTTGCTCGGCTTTCACATGTTCCTCAACACTTGTAAATACTTGGAATTGTGAGACTTGAAATTTGAACCCAGGCCTTCCACTTTCTCCAAAAAGCTTTACACCACGAAACCACTCAACAACAATAACAACAACAATATAGACATTCTATCCCAAAATTTTGGGGACGAAGCCACTCAAACTTTTTATTAATTATATAATACCCAATTTATTTTATATCTCATATTTTAAACATTTCACAATTTTTTTAATTTATTTTTCATAAATTCTATTTTTATTTTCCCTTACCTTGCTTGACAACAAACACACTGTTTCGACTGTATAATTTTTCAAGTGCTTGAAATCCATAGGGTGGACCTTCCAAATGACCTTGCTCGACATCGACAATCTGGATTCAGTGTTTCTTATTCACAGCCCATGATTATTTTGTCATAGTAATACTAATAAATTACTCTCATATAAAATCATGTTTTATGTCCATCGCGACAATAATATTCATATTCTACATATTCTGTCATTTTTTCATTATAATTTGACTAATTTCGGTTCGGGCCCTTATGCCCATAAGGCTGTAGTCCACCGCTCTCCTTCTTTTGCAGGCACAATCACTCGGCTCCACACCTCACAAGAATTCCATATTCAAGGCGCAACGCCTTTGAGTACTATCGGCGCAACGCCTACTATGCTACTCACATTTAAGGCGCAACGCCTTTGAGTATCATCAGCGCAACGCCTGGTATGCTACTCACATTCATGGTGCAACACCTCCACAATCTCCCGACGGAACACCAAGGATATTCTCTCGGTTTCACGACACGACATGGGTTTCGCACCCTTTTTCTCGATTTTCTATTTATATGGGCCCTAACGTCCTGGATGGGATTTAGGTCCCTTTTTCTCTTGGCCTTCTGTATAATGTGAGCCCCAACGCTCGGACGGGATTTAACTCCCCTTCTATTGATTTTCATATTTAACATGGCATCTATTGCACCGGACAAGACCCAAGTCCCTTTCTCCCGACACCACATCATGCTCGTTGCAATATCGCCTCATATATATTCTCTCGACTCCAACACTTAATAGCCTCTCAGCTCTGATACAAGATAAGAGTTCTAACACCCTCTCTTGCGACTACAACACCTTTGGAAACAACTCAACGCTCAGGTTATTTTATCTCAACACAATCTACTTTCTCATTGATTTGATTTTTATATATCATGTAAGTACATTAGACAATGACAATTAGCAAACATTTTTTTATTTCATATACATCATACAAACAAAATACAACCGACATGGCAGCATCGACCTCTCATACTCACCGAGAGTCTCGTCGCACTAGCATAGACTCCAAGTAAGTTTTCATAACACTCTACACTCTCCGCCATTCCTCGGTCAAACAATCTCACTCAAGTCTCTCAACTTTCTCAGTCACTACTTTACTCCTCTATCAGGTCATCCATTCCTAGTATACTCACTCGACCTTTTAGTCCCTCATTCTTCTGACCCGTCGGTGACATCAACACCTGGTTATACACTCTCGGTTACTACGGAAGCAATTCCTATTACGTGATAGGTTTAAGTTGAGATTCAATACCCTTCACAAAACTCAGAATAACCTCTCGACTGTCCAACCTCCTGGTTAGTCCTTTATCTCTCTCTCGGTACACTTTGACCTCCTCGGTTAAGTACTCTCTCGATTAAAAATCTTAGGCTAGGCCTCTTAAACTCCTTGATCCTACCTCCTCGGTCAATCAACAAATCCTCGGCTTCTTGGTTACTTCAATCCTTGGCCCACGAGTCTCTTGGCTACCCACTCTTCGGCGGCGGAAGTACTCCATTGATACATGAGTAAATATTTCTATTACATGATAAGCATGACTCGAATCTATCCATTAAGAAAGTAAATCTCTACAAATTTAAACCTTCCTAATCGGATAAGAACTTCTCCAACTTTTGGAAAGAAAGCAGATCTCAGTAAATATTTCCAATAGGGCAAAAAATCTCCACAACAACTTGAACATGCCTCAAACCAACCCTTGGAGCATCCTCGGCATAATGCCTTAAATCCACTCTTTGCACAACACCAACGAGCATTCTCGGTGCAATGTCTCAAACTCTCTTGGTGCAATACCAATGAACCTCGTCGACGCAACGTCAACAAGCATTCTTGACTCCATGCCATCAACTTTTCACTCTCGATACAACGCCAATAAACGCCTCTCGACCTCCTCGATCTTCCGACCTCCTTGGTCATACAACCTACTCGGTCTCTCGACCTTCTCGATTTCTCAACCTCTCCGTCATCCGATTTTCTCAATCTCTCGACCTCACAGTCTGTCGACCTCTCGATCGCCCCACAAATTTCACAAACCCCATAATCAAAATTTCTTCTCAAATAATTCTCATAGTCTATCACCAGCACCTTCCACATTTAATGCTCCATTTTCATGGCTCTTCCGATTCCACAATTCACTCTACTCCTAATACAATTTTTTCAAAATGTCATAGGAGTGGGGGCAAATGATGATACTCGGTTCAACAGGGAACTTTCCTTATTCCCGTGAGATCTCAATTCTCTTATTATCATCCGATAAGGAAGGAAATTCTTGACAAATTCAAACCTTCTTCAATCGCTTAGAATTCTAATTCTCTTGGACTCTCAATAGGGAAGTAAACTCTTCCTAAATCTTAAACTTTACTCGATCTCAAAGGATTCTAAATATTCTAAAAGTCATTGACCACAATCTCTACTATTTTTGAAGACATCACACAGAAGGAAATTAGAGTTTTCTACACCCTTTGGAAGACTATAAATACAGAACATAATACAAGACAAAGGGGGGCTGCACACCAAACCCTACACTCATAGTTCTCCACAATTATATACAACTCTACAACCACAACCATACAACTATATTACTACATAATATTTACTCTCTCTATACACATATCTTGGAGGTACAAGGAGGCGACTCAATTCTCCACCATCAGAGGTACGGCTTCAGCCCCAATGATACATCACTAGATGTATGATTTCTACACCAATGCTATACCACCAGAGTGACGGCTTTATGTCTCATTCGAGTACGACTCTACACTCAATTATATACATTTAATATCTCTCTTTGCATACATACATACATACATCACTCACAAGGCCACATCCATGGCCAACTATACATAGATTACACGGGGACAACACAGAACAAAACTTACAGGCTATCCTCAGTCTTTATTTTATCTACTCTTACTAACTTGAGCGTCGGAGTCCCCCCATCGGCTCAACCCCAACGGGGTTTTTGCAGGTTTTCCATGTGAGAAGATCCGGCGAACTCCTCGGCACAGGCTTCCCGTTTGGGTCAGAAGAGCAGGTATCTGTGGGGGCAAAAAATCACCTCCATCACATCGAAATCCTTCTGACTTGGTTACCACAAAAAGCACCATCCTATGCAAAAGTTGGAAGTCTCTCCGGGGTCAAACTGTGACACTCAATCTAATAATCTGAACAGCCACCACATGGGTGCACAGCAGGTAACATAACACAGCAACGTCTTCCCCCCCCCCTTTTTTTCTTTTTTGGCTAGGCAACACATCAATGTCTTTGCTAGGTGATTAACAGGTGAAAAGATAAAAAAGCACAGGCTTCATTTTTTATTTAATAAATAGGAGGGCCCTAAACAGGGCATAGCATGCCCAAGCAATCAACAAAAGTATGCCTATTTCCTTCACCTGGACAGAGTTAAGACGTGGCATTTGAAACAGATCTAAGTGGACCTAATTAATGCCCTCTCTGTATGCCATAAAAATCTTCATAACCTGACAGCAAATGTGATGTGCCAGTGCCAAAAAAGTATGACTTCACATTGCCCCTAATGAGGTCGTATGAATTGTACAATACTTTTATAAAGATGGAAGCCATGGGTGTAGAAAACCATTACATTATGATTGACATCATATTTTAAACTCTTAAAATTAATCAACCTCCATTGGAAGCTTTAAAATAGTAGAGGATCAAGAAAAGTACTTTCCTACTTCCGATGAACTAGTATTCCGGTTTCCATTTTAATCCATGGACAAAAGCACTAAAAAACTAATGTTACCAAAGTAAATATTTAGGTGTCTCATAACTCAAAAGCAAGGACAAAGTCTTCCATATAACTCGTACACATTCCTTGTGAAAGTTTTACCTCCATAATACCTTTGCCAGCTCGTCATGTTTAGCCTCTGGAAGCATGGCATTATCATAAGCAACAATATTTCCATAAAAGATCTTTTCCAAATCTTTCATCCATCTAGTCAATAGTAAGTTAACCTGCCATTGGAAACTGCTGTTCAATGATAATAAAAACCATTTCTTACTGAAAATGATACACAAGAGTCAGGGTATAACAATCTAGAGATACTCTATTTTTTGGATAAGAAAAGAGATAATCATTAAACAAAGAGCAGACTTACTGAAAGAACGACAAGAGAAAGGAATCAACAAAACTGATAACTATAACGAAAGGAAAAATAAATAAATAAAAGACAGACAATAGTAAAAGCTATTCCAAAAACTATGAACAAAACGAGACAATGATTCCTCAACCCCCTCAAATATCCTACCGTTGAGTTCCATCCATACCTAGCAAAAAATGACAAGAGGGAATATCCTATATACCCAGAGTCATTGCCGTCGCAAATAGCTTTCTCAAACAATTTAGCAGAATTTTAGTGCTATCACCCAATTTGTGAGGCTGAGAGTGAGAGAAGATTCTTTGACAATAGCTTATGGCCACTACTAAGAGGCATATCATCAGGCAAGGTAACCTGAGGAATCTGGATGCAGAATACCAGTATAACAGGTATTCATCTAGTTTAAAATTTTGACAATGAAAAGACCAGTAATGTGCTGGTTTTCTATAGAACATTCAAAATAGCTTCCTGAAGAACTAAAAACTCTGCTAACATGGTTACCAGTTGGTGCGGGTTGAACTCAGCATAAGCTCAACATAGTCCTAGCATTCCATCTTTACTCTATCAAGTTCAATTCGGTTAATCATATGGTAATATAAATCCTCAATAATTCTCTGTTAATGTAGTGATTTCTGGTATTGTTAGTGTCAAAAATGTGCACCCATATAACACATTAAAGAGGGTCCTACCTATGTATATGATTTATAGAATCACTCCAACTGTGCGTGCTCCCCCGGGGGGGGGGGGGGTTTACTTCTATCCAATTGTAGGAGTTGTACTGGATATGGCGAAGAAAGAAAAAAGATAAGTTTGGAGATGCAGCAGGTTTCTTGATACTTGAATAGGTATGGAGATGTGGATCCGAAATCGCTACTGGAAAATTAATTTGGTTTTAAGATAATAATCAAATGAAAGCTTAACCAAACGTATAATTGCAACTGATTGGATCAATTATCAAAATGAAGTAAATATATAAAGGAGAAGTTTCCTAAATGGAAAAATTGATTGTCATTAAAACATGAACACCAATTATAAATTCTAAAATGCATTAAAACCAAAGATTGTAGATTGTTACCCCAGCTTTTGATACCCTCAACTCCAAATCATGATTGTAAATCTCATACAAGTATTGCCCGAACTCAACACCTTCATTTCCATGTTCTTTCAAACGGCGCAAACACAGCCACATATGAATGACAAGCAGGGAAAACGTTGTCTTGAATGTTTTCTCCAAGTTAAAAACTGCATGAGATAAACATTCTAATTAGTTCATGGCATAACTTTCCAAGAATCCAGCACGATTTGATTGGCAAGAAAAGTACTTGCAGAACAGTTGATATACACAATTAGAAAAAGGACATCATAAGCACTAAACAGACAACCAATTTGAAGGAAGGCTAACCATACGTTATTGGTTTTTATGTACAAACATGCTAGCATACATGACAACATGAAGAGGTAAATATAACTATGCTACTTGCTTACTAAATCATAAGCATCATCTACCTCCACATAATTACAGAACATAAATAAACATTAAATAAATAACCACAGATAACCAAACTTACCATTATAAATAGCAGGTTTATCAACTTGTGAAACAATGCGATGGTAAACCACGTTTGCCCCACGGATAGACTTGCTTTGCTTACTGTAGAACAGCAAGAGCTTGAGGATGAAACGAGTGACACCCTCAAACTTCGGTTCCTCAATTCTCAACGGGGAACCAGGGGCTAACGCCAGTGAACAGGGCTTAGTCCAAAATGCTTTATTCAGATTTACCTGCCAAAATAAGACAAAGGAGTTACTCTAATATCCGCCTGTGCTGATTAAGTGTCCATCTATCTATGATGGCAATTCATAACTGTTCCAGACATAACAACTGCTTTTAAGTTTGACTTGAGATTCAAGCTGTTTTACTCGGTCTACTAAGTCTAAAATTCAGGACAAAAGGGTTGGGGTAGTAAACACTTTAGGCTCAAACTTAAAAAGGCAAGTAAAATTGTTCATCTGCAAGACATTATATAAACACTATGTTCCATGTTTAGGCAAATCAAACAAGATTAGACAAAAAATGATAAAGAAGCGTCATAGGAGAAAACATCAAAGACAGCTTATGAAAAAAATAAAAATAAAAACCAAGAATGCCTCCAACCAAATCAAACAATAAGGCACGTGACGATCAAGCGGATTGATAGCAATCATGGTTTACTGTGACAGCTTACTAACACATAAGGAAAGAGCCAGAACTTTATCTTTGGAAACTCCCCTGGTATCATAGGACTACTGAAGCTGTGGAAATATACAAGGGGTTATTACTGACAAATAGGAATTTAAAATATCCTCATCAACTGGAGTGACCAATCAAGAAGAAATCAAAATGATAGAAACAGCATACAAATTATTTTAAGACTCAATAATCCTGGAATCCAAACAATGAATGCTTGAATTGAGGATAAAGGAAAACCATATGGCAAATTCAAATTCTTCCATCACAAGAAGCAGGGCCCAACCTTACACCAAGAAGTATAAACCACTCCTCTAACCTCAATGTTTATAAACCCCCAACACATGAGCTTGCATAGAAGCATAAACCACAACCGTATCCCAAAGAAGAGAAAGACCAAGTGTCTAGTTTCTACAAAATTTTACCATTGCATTCCCTCCAAATACATGAAGGCATAGGCACAGAAACACATCTACAAAGCAAATGAACATCATTCTACTTTCCAAACGTCTACAATATTATCATATGTCAATTGTGTCACAACTGTAAAATCTCCAATTTGAGTCTTATTTTGATGATTAGGACATATATCCCCCAATCTGAGTTCTAATGCAATGATTTAACACAATTTTTATTTTAAAAATTATCAAATTAGAACTCAAATCAAATAAAACAAGTAATTATCATTTAATTGAGGTTGAAATTAGGGTTTTAAAATCGCCGTGTAGTTAACACATGACAATTTTGTTAGTTAATTAACAATAGGGGGTCATGTGCCAATAATCTAAATTATAGGATTGTTTATTATTGAGTTTTAAACCACAAAATGACAACATGCAAATGGACTAAATCATGAAAGGGTTTCATGTATTTCACGCATGAGTTTATGTATCTACTAGCCTTCAAAGATACAAGGCATGTAATAGATTGCATATAAGAAGCAATGGTGTTTTCCTATAAGGGCCTCTTTGAAAAACTAAAAGTTTGTAAGTGATAAGGGGATTAAAACCTGATTTTTAATTAGTAAAAGAAATAAGTTGTTCAACATATAACTATATAAACCATAAAACAAGGAAAAAAAAGGTTATGTGAGTGTTTTGACTAGCAATATTCAGCATTCCATGATAAGCTAGCAGATTTTGGCTCCATTTTCCCCCCAATTTGTTGTAAGGGCTGAAAATTTAGCAAATTGATAGACGTGTTATAAAAGGCTTAAGAATGAGGTTCAAACTTTGAACATGTCCACAAGTAGGAAAAATCATGCGCAACATTAGAAGTTTGTAGTTTGAAAATTAACCTCCGATCTGTTTGAGAAGCCCTTTTCAGTAGAATCATTGACAATGGGCTCCGCAGCAACAGCAACCTTGGAATAGTTAACAAGGAGCTCATTTCTAACAACGGAATTCTTGAATGAACCAACTTGAGAGAGATTAGTTACAAGTCTGCTCCATCTTGATAACATGTTCTTACCTGCCAGATAAAAAATAATTACCCAATGACATTTCGATAAAAGAAAGGGAAAAAAAGGCACAAAACATGATCTCCCTAATTTTGCTACATCATGTAAATAAAAGGTGTTACATAACTGTGGGTTCCAATAAAATTTGACAATTGTGATATTTGTGAAGCGCCTGTTTGCTTTGTGTGGTAATCAACTGGTTAGTTCTCTAAATGTCTCATTGTTCATGACAATTTGGGGATTTTGATGGACAGAAATATGCCCCTTGGCTTAAGATGCGTTCTTGTTGCTATTTCTTGCTTTATTTGGAGGGAGTTTAATATCAATATTTTCAAAAATCAGAATATTAGATCCTCTCTCCTTTGGAATAAGATTGTCCTTTACACTTTATAGGCTTGAGGATTTGAAGAGAGATTGGAACAAGATCCTTCATTACACTTTCGCTTTTGATTTCATTTTCTCTTTTTAAGTCTTAGGCTTTCTTATCCTTTGAGACATGTATCTTCTCCTCTCTATTTAGTGCAATTTCTATTTCTATCAAAAAGAGAGAGAGAAGGGTTTATTTTCAACAGCTAATAACATAATTATGGAAAATGGTCAACAAAAAAAACGAAATTTTCTTATTTTTTTCACTAATTTTTATTTTAAAAAATGAGATTTTAAAATTCAAAAAATTGGGAAATTTTAATTCTTCAAATTTCCGTCATTTACTCAACAATAAACTAATTGCACATTTGAAATAACAAAATTGAAAGGCAACACCTGTAATGGAAAGGGACTTGAAGAATAAAATAACTAGCATATCAACTTCTTAGCACAATTGAGGCATATTAGGCAGAGACATTTTTTTTTAATAAACCATGAAGAAAATAGAAATAGGAGGTATAGGTAAATAAACTTGCACCCAGTCATTGAACAAGTTATTTTGGTTTGGACATTTAATCGAGCATCTGGTTCGAATTCAAATGGCACCAAACTAATCAAGTTGAATATTTATCAATATTATTCTACGATCCAAAATTATAAGCTGCGAAAGGGGAAAGAAGAACAAGGAGAAGAAGCCTTTAAAATCGTTGAAACTACTCAAAATTCACCAAAGAGAATGGAAAACCTCGTCTTATAACAGTCAAGAAAAACACACAGAGAGAGAGAGAGAGAGGAGAGAGAGGAGAGAGAGAGAGAAGAAGAAGAAGAAGAAGTGTTGCAATGGCCATACCTGGGGAGTTGAGAGAGCGAGAGTGGAAGTGAGAAATCGCTAACACGGAGTGCAGGGAGTCATTGACTCCGTTAGGTATTTTAACAACTATTTCTTGTAGTAGTTTATTTTCACTTAAATATTTCACAAATATATATTAATTTTTTAATAATAAAAATGATATATAAAATAAATAAATAATAAAAATATTAAATATCATATTAATTCTTCACAGTAATATTTTTTCCATATTGCATTTTATGAACTCATAATCACTGATATTAATTTACTCACAACACTTTTCAAATTATTTAATTCAAACTCTAGTAAAATAATGCATTAGTTCACTAAATTGAGATAAAAGAGAGAAATATAAAAATACTTTTCAGATTATTTCCGCAATATAATACATTAATAACACTTTTCAGATTATTTTCATAAATATTGTGAAAATCGCATAAAGTCAAAGAAATGTGTATTTATTTACTTTCCAAACTAGTGAAGTATTAGTGAAGTCGACATCGTGAAAGTCGATTTTGAAGTTGATATTCATGAGATTGACTTCATTCTTGCCCATTTTCCTCTGCCTCCACCCAAAAAAAAAAAATTGAAGGCGATTTCAGTAATATCGATTTCAGAGACAAAGGCTGAGGGATTTTTGATTAACTGGTTCTGAAGTCGGTATTACATTACAGAAGTAAACTTCATGGGTTTATAAACCTCTCGTCTACCTATTCATCTGCATTTGAAAACTTCTCCATTCCTTATTTCTCCAAGCCGCCGTGACTCTCCACCCCTTCTTATAAAATTCTGACTACGTCAAATCATTTTCCGACGAGCACAACCATTTGTTCCAGAGTTGAACAAGAAGTAGTGGGTATATCTATAACAAATGTAAAAATTTTGTATATTCCTAATGTGTATATGTATAAGTAAAAGAAATCGAAAGTGAGATAAAAATGAATTTATATAAAATTTTGTAATGATCCTATTAAAATTTAATGTAAACTTATAACAAATGTAAAAAAAAAAAGGTTAAACATGTACATTTGTTAAATAATGTATATGAAGAAATTAAATAATGTGTATAAGTTAAATAAAATTATATTGTTATAATAAATTAAAATTAAAATTAAAAATTAACTGTTATAAGAAATTAAAAATATATTGTTAAAAAATTAAATATAGAAAAATTGAAAAAAAATTATAATATTTATAAAATGTATAAAATTTACTGAAGTAATGTTTATATAGATTTTTAAAACTTTATAAAATAAAAATAAAAGTTAATGTATATAAACTTTTGTGCTACTGAGAGAAATAGAAGTAAATACAATGTTTATAACAAAATAATGTTTTTAGATTTTTAATTTTGAAACAATGTATGAAATCATAACGTTTTTCAAAAATTTTGTTATAAATTTTAAATTTTAATAAACATGTATATAAGTTAAATTAAATAAATATAAATAATTAAAATATTTTATAAAAATATTTGATGTATATAAGTTAATCTAAAATTAATATAAAAATTGATATATATATATATATATATATATATAAGTTAATCTAAACAATTAAATATTTTATAAAAAATGTATATTAATATAAAATGTATATAAGTTAAAATAAAATTAATATAAATAAATGTATATAAGTTAATGGAGAATCAATACAGAATTAATTTAGAAAATATAATTAAATAATACTGAGTTAAATAAGTTAAAAAGAGTATAACATAACAAAATATACAAAATGAAAGAAATTGAAAATTAAAATTAATTTACTACAAAAAACTAATTAATTTAAAAATAATTACTTATAATATAGAAGTAATATTTTCAATAAGAGATTAGCTGCAAAATAAAACTATTATAAATATAAAATAAATTGTGAACTTAAATTCTGTAAGATTACATATCATATTTAGAAAAGTTTTGTCTAGTGATGGAAGATAAGGTAAGTTAACTAATTCTGTACATCAAAATTACATTTCAATCGAATTTTCCATTGTATTCACAACTATATGTAACATTTATTTTCTTATTTTTTATTTTTAGTTTATCTGGATGTTATATTTGGATTTCAATTTAGTTGTGTTGCTTGGGAGTGATATTTAGTGTACATCTGGTTTATTGATTTGTTTCGAGATTGTAAAGTTACATTTTTCGAGGAGAGTCTTGAGGTAATTTGACATCCAATATGATATATCAATTGATGTAGATACGCGATCGAATTTATATTGCATCGATCGGCATGAGAGATTGGGTTGAAATTGGAGATGGATCCATATATCATACATAGAGTTATGGAAGAATCGTCGAAATTATGTTATCGATAGACCACCATTTCATAGATATGTAACAATGATTCCAGAGTACATGCATTGGCGTCATCATGTGTATATACATGAGTAATTCAGGACATCGTTACATAACCGGCTTTCGTCTTACCGTAGCGTAGTTAGAAGTTAATGTAAGTCTTGATAACTTAATTAATCCCTTTTTTTTTGTTTCTTGATTGATTAGCTTATCAACGTTATATCTATTGTAGGGTTGGGATGGGTAATTGTCCAATTAGATCAAAATAATTCTATCCATTTTTACATGTTAAATAAATATTGCATCTATTCAATTCAAAATATTACCCAATTAAGATTATCAGTTGACCCACTAAGATTATCATTCTGTTCCATGAAAATATTTTACCTCCATTACCCTTGGCTCCTGAATCTGCCACTGGTGGTGATCGATCATCGGCCTCTGCAATGACGGATGATACAGGTCATCCATTGACATCTAGCTAGATGGATGAGAATAAATGACACAGATATCGATTGATTCTACATATCCAATGATGAGTCCTTTTACTCCTGATTTCAACGTTAGTTTTGATAATCTTTCACCTATTGTTTTTTTTACACTGGAGTGTCTATCGGCACTGTAGTCGATTGTCTCAAACACCGGAGTCCCAACCAATTGTTCCCACTTTCGATGAGACTACAGAGTCATCTCATAGACTTGATCATGCTCCCACCAGACGCCAACTTTGTAGAAATGCTGGCTATCTTCCATGTGTCATTTAAACTTATTCATATTAGTTGTATACCATCAGCATATTCTGTGATAAAAAAAAAAGTTATATTTTTTGGATTTTGTATAATTTTCACAATATTTATAGGAAATAATCCGTGATAATTAAATATGTTATATTTTTTATATTTAATACTTTTATTTAGACTCAGAGAGACAGATAAAGAAAGATATTCCAGGAATAAGCAATATAATCATTTGGGGGAAAAAAATAATAATTTTGTCCTAATGAGGAGAGAAATTGTGGTGGAATCCTCTTTGTTTTCCTTTTCATTTTGTGTTATGGGTTTAGGCAGCTGTGTTTAATTGACTGATGAAGGAGGTATACTTCGTGAAGACGCCCAAACTTCCTGTCCACATTATGCATTCTGTCCCCATGAACTTAGGAATATTGTGATTGGCATGGTTCAATTCTAGCTTTGTTTAGAAACAAAAATGAATAATTCAAATGTTAAGGTCAGGATAACTCGACAAGTCGACATCCTAGCCCAGATTTCATGCCTGTTGAACTAACTATTCATCAAAAAAAAAAAAAAATCTTTAGAGAATTTTTAATAATTTCTACACAAATATATGTTTTCAAAAAAGGGATCAAATATTGGAATATTTTTATTTTACATTATTATCTAAATAATAATGTTTATGAATTAAATGAACTAAATTTTACATGATACTCAACATTAATGATCATTTATTCAACAATCAATATGTATTACTCAATTTAAACACAAATTTAACAGAAAATAAATCAAAATATCCTTATTTATTATGTAAAATTTGATAAATACAATTAAAGAATAAATATTAAAATTAAAACAAATCAGAATGATTTTAATGCTACTTGATGTCTATGAGAATTGAGACTATTTCTACAACTATTTTTGGAGTTTTGTTTGATTAAAAACAACAACAATAATAATAAAAAACTTAGTCCCAACATTTAGTGCCGACTTTAAAGTAAACATATATGTTCGTAATTTTTCTCTTATATTTTTATAAAAAAACTATTTTCACATTTCGATATTATAAAAAAAAAACAACACAATCATTGTACCAAGGTTTGTAAAAAAAAGATTAAGAGTTTTATCTGATTAATTCGGTTTAAATACCGTAAAGTTCATAAAAGGATTGACTTTTATAAATTCCATTAAGGTTTCTGCAACTATGCAAAAATAAAATTTTCTCCTTATTTAACTCGGAAAAAATAAAAGGCATGGTTGTTACAATTTTATAGCTTATTTGTAGGATTTGTAATTAATTTCCCATAATTATTTTATTGTCAAACCGTGGAAGCTTACGTGTAAAATCAGGTTTCTAGAATAAACTTAAAAAGAATTAAATTTCCTGTACGTATACAGGCAACACACCGGTATGCTTGTGCTGTGGAGCTTCTAGCGCTGGCAACCGCGCCTGGCAGCGCGGGCTACCGCGCCCCCGTGGTTGTGTGGTCTTAAAAAAATAACAATTATTATGAAATTATATTTTAATAAAATTATAATTATTTTACATTTTATAAAGTTATAAAATTTATTATAAAAATGTATTTTAGTAAATTTATTGTATTGAATTTATTTTACTAAAATTATATTTAACTAAAATATAAAATTATTGTGATAAACAAATAATAAGAAATAATAATTACAAAAAATCACATAATAAAGTCGAGAGTGGAAAAGTCCACTTTGAAGTTAATATTAGAAAAGTCAATATCAGATGAAAGTCCACCTTGACAAAAAATAGAAATCTCACGAAGTTGACATTTCTAAAATCGACTTCTTAGTCCACTTTATAAATGTCGACTTCATTTGTTTTTTTTTTTAACGGTGCATCGGTAGCTAAAATAGGCAATGTTAAAGTTAATTTTGACATTCATGATATCGACTTTACTAGTTTGAAAATAAAAAAAAGTCATATTTTTTGGATTTTGTATAATTTTCATAATATTTTCAGAAATAACTGATGGCTTTGTTGATCCATTTCCATTATAGCCAAGTGGAACAACAAATAGTAAATATAGTGGGTAAAGTGTTAGCTCTCGGGTTCAAAACTTCAAAATAAGAAATATTATATTAGGAGAGTTGTCTCCTAAAATGGGTCCGATAAGCACTTCAAGCATTTCTCATATAAACTGGAGTATGATTTCAAATATCAGTTTGAATAGTATTTAAAAAAAAAAAATTACAGCCAAGTGGTAACATCCATACAATGCCATTCATATAAAGACCATTTCGGGATGGCCTCATGCACTTCTCACACCGCTCAGTTTCCTGCTTGTACTCTATTGTTTAATGATTAGTACATTTTACTCCCCTTATTTTGTCCTTCCTGAATAATGCTCACTCCTTTTCTTGATCAGCTTAACTTGACATTGCAGGACTGAGTGGATTTTGATATTTGCACTAGTCTCCTCCAGTCTTGACCCCTTGTTTATGTTATTCTAACTGTACTCTCTGCCTGCTACCTACTGTTCTGTTTGCAGATGCAGTTGTGCTCAGTGTTTCTGGAGGAGTCTGTCACCGGACAAAGAGTTATTAATCTTACCAACCTTTCTGAATATTTTAGCTGAACTCATGGCTGAGGATCTGGTGTCATGGGATCTTTTAGTTTTCTTACAGTTGACTCCCCAGGATAAAGCGGGGGAGTGCTACTCCTTTTTTTCCCCCTTCTTCTTCTTAAGGACTCTCGGTGGTCTCTGATCCCTGGCCCTTTCTTTATAGTATTGCTAGACTATATTTGAACATGCATTTCGCCAGATTTTGCCTTTTGTTGACAGAGATTTGTAGCAAGAGTTTCGGATCGTTTCCTCCAGCAGGTATTGGAAACAAAGTACCCAGCAGATGATCCCCCGGTTTGCCTGAAGTTCTTGAGAAAGATTGATTTGGACTATAATGCAAGCGGAATTAGGACCCATGTTAAGATCATCAATGGATTTTGTATTTATTTGGAGGTATTTACCATCATATAGATAGCTTTATATGCTATGTTATTAGAGTTTTCTTGTTAGTCTATCCCCCCCAGCCAAAGCATTTGCTGCTTTTGTTCCTCTTTGTCTCCTTTTTCATAGGGGAGAATGCACTACCTAGAGAATATTCTAAACAAACTTGCAAAGAAATATCAAATGCTTGCACAATAAATTTACAAGAACTTGAAAACACGTTAAACATGTTTATAGCATCTATTAGTTTGAAGCATCTATTAGTTGAGGATTACACAAATCGGTTGAAAAAGGTGATATTTGTATAATTAGGGTGATAAAGTACTTTTAGATTCTGGCTCCTTTATGCTGGACATATTCCGGTACTTCTTTTCCTTCATGCATTGTGTAAATATAAAGCTGTTCTTGTTGGCATTTTTCAATTTTTATCAAGTCTGGGATTTGTATAAATGAATAGAAGTCTGGGATTAGTTTTACAATATTGCAGGTGGGATTGATTTTACAATATTATAGGAATTTCTAATGAATTTGTATAAACTATCTCTTACGATTTCAAGGGTGAAACTTTATAATTTGTTGAAATCTCTCGGTGTATAAATGAATAAAAGTTTGGGATTGATTTGACAATGTTACAGAAATTTGTAATACAATTTAGGTATATCATACAGTTAAACCAATGTTATAGAAATCCATGCCAGTGGTAGACCTATGCCAGCGGCTAGATGACCGCAGACATAGGCCCAACCTATGCCCGCTGGCATAACCCTTTACTAGCATAGGTATAGCCAAGAAAATATTGGTTGGTGGAGAAGACACCAAACCCTTTGCTAACGGTTTTTGAAGTCTTTGTCGGTGGTTTTTGACTATGGATAAAGATCCTTCTTTTTTTATTAAGTGAAAAGGACTTCTTGAATACTATATAACAATGCTATAAAGTATTTGCAGTAGGGATAATTTAGTAGTAACAGTCTTTCTCTCTGGATCTCATATCAATGATTTATTGGTCTAATAAGAAAGGTATTAGAACTCCACACTAAGTGTTTGCATTCGAGTCTTGAGAGTGAAAAAAACGACATTGAAAAAACCTCCTCTAAATGAGAATCAGATTACGGGTTAATGTAGATTAGTCGAAATAAAATTCCAGATACTAAACTATGAATCAAGTACAGGATACCAAAAAAAAAAAAAAAAAGAGCTACTTGTAGAGACATTTTTTGGAGCAACCAAAGCTATGGTCTCTTATTCTGACCTGTGAAAGTACCAAGAGGTTGCTTACAATACGGTTTACATAAAAGGAGAAGCTACAAACTAAAGTCATTTGGAGGAAGTCAATAGACATTTCAAGAAACCACTATCCACCTACAAGGTAAGGGGTCAATAATGCTACTATTAACTTGCCTATGAACCAACAAAAAAGAAAAAATTGGCCAGAGGAAGCATCCTATAAACTCTCCTCCCTGCTGCACAATCCCTCAAGTCACTCCAGGCTGAAGGGTATTAATTCAAAATATTTTTTTTTCTTCTTCACGGAAGGCGATTTAATTAAAGCGTCAATTATTATATTGTAGTCTTCAATGTTCTTGGACTGGTAGCACTAATCTATTGCTAATCTATGAGTAGTTTGATAAATAAATACACATTCTTCCAAATGCCAAATGGATCCATCCAAGCCAAATGAGCCAATTGCAGGCAATATTCACCATATCTGTGTAGCTTCACCACTTAAAATTATCCCTTTGGAAATTTCTGGGAAAAGCTAATCATAATCATAAAGGTTCCGTTCATTTATAGATCATAATGGCAATATATAAGAAAAGTTTAGCATTGATACTCTTCGGATACTCTAGTTAGATCAGGGACAAATATGTTTTCGATATATAATGTACATGACAACATGAAAAAACCTTGTTCAATACCAAAGAAGATTAGAAAGCTCTAAATTTTAATTTGGAATATACATGGCCAAGTAAGTCTTGTTACAAAATTAACGACAAGAAGACTTTTTGCTATGGCAAGTAGAACAAATTCTTCATCAGTGAGATGATTCTAGTGGCCCTTTCAATGCTTTGTGAAGTTCATGTACCAAGTCCTCCATTAGTCTCACTATCAGAAGCCAATGTCCCGGTTTAACCGAAGTAAGAGTGAGCTTGGCTATTACCAGAAGGCTCAAAATGAATCAAAATCCTTGAATGATTCTACAAGTTGAGCCATGACGAATTGCTCGACTCAGGCTTGGGAGGAGTCAAAGGGTTATTATTTACTTGGTATGGAGCTCTAGCAGCAATCCTGCGAAATCAACCACAAAAGTATATCAGTTTCCTCTCTCTTAAAATTTCAAAAATTATGCACAAACTTAGTTTCAGAAATATGCTTGGGAATACTCACCTCTCTTTTCTTTTCTCCATGAACCGGTTGAAGAACCGGTCCAACGGTGCTGATGACATTTGCATAAACCTCTTATCTGAAAGCACAAAAAAACAGGCATTAGCTTTCACAAATCTCAAGAATCTGGAGATATAACAAAAGACTCCTCAAAATATAGAGACTTATATTGATTGTCAGAAAGCAAGTACCAGAAATGACAGTTTTTCCAGGTTGTAGCTGTTGTTGTTTAAGGGAATCCTTGGTAGCATCCGGCACCGGAATAGGATCGGCGGCATTGTTTAGATCAATCATGTCTGCTGCTGCTGTTGCCGCAGAGACAGGGTCTTTAGGCCTTAGGTTAGAAGCCATTAGCACGATCTCCTTTGCCTTGTCCGATGTAATGTTCTCAAACACGAAAACTTGTCCCCCATAGAATATTGTAAACTGGGCATTTTCAGAATCTGGAATTGTAGGTTGCCTGACATAAATTAAGAAAACCCCTTTCTACTGTTATAAAAAGCAAATCACCAATGTTATTAATTAACCCAAAAAAATAAAAACCCATATGATTAAGATCCTTTTTTTTTTTCTGGTTAGAAACTAATGAAGATTGTGAAAATACACTTTGGTTCGAACACTAAATCTCAGGAAGATAGCCCAAGACATGATAAAGATTAAGTTGTTCTTTGCTTTTCTTTTCATGCTTCTTTTAGTTAATCCTGGGTTTTCTAGTAATTTAACCTAGTTATTAGATCCAGAATTTAATGAGAGGCGTAGAGATGGAAAAGGAGACGCTTTTCTCACAATTACGTGATGAGTTTCCAATTTCACCCTTGCTGAAACTAAGCAAGTTCTTTCAAACTACAATCCTTCATTTCCTTGTCCAGGAGCAATTAAAGTAATTTCACAACCAAGTCGCACCACGTTTTCTCGGGTGATTGAAACCAGAAAAGGACAAACTAACCTTGAATCAACTCCGTTTGGAGATTCATTGGAGCTGAAATCAGGAAACTGACGAACTGATCTCTCCAGATTTGGCCATAAATCCATAGTCACACCACCTGACAAAAGAAAATTAAAAAAAGAACCAGAATAAATCATTATTCTTTTAAAGCTCATGAACCAAACAGAACCGAAGATACCATACCTTTGGATTCAAGTTTTGCGGACATTCCAAGGTTAAGGTCTCCGAAACTTTTCCTGTTCTCCTTCAAAAACTGACTCAACCGATTGCATGTTTGAGCAACGGTGAATTTTTTTCCCGATCCCGACGAAGTCGACATTGCTCAAAATCGAAACTTGAAACGAGAAATCTTTCAACGCTTCAATCTTTGTGTGTTTGATGAGAGTGAAAGAAGCTTGCTGATACTAGGAGAGAAGATAAGGAAAATATGAATGAATATTTACGATGGAAATGAAGTTCTTATGCACGAAGCTTTCTGAAAAATAGAGAGAGAGAGAGAGTGTCCCCATGATTGACCCTTCTGTGGATGCAGAAATTGAGCACGTTTTCTTTGCCGTGGAATTAATAAATTTGAAGAAAAGGGATTCGTCACTTTCGCGGGAGTCTATTTTTTCCTTCGGGATTCACAAACGCAAGTTGGAAGAAGCAATGGCTAGCCCCTACCTTTTCAAGTTTTTGCAAAAGGGCCCTTCATTTTCATTTATTTAAAACGTTAGCCCCTTATTTGTCATTTTTTCCTTCTTCTCTTGCATTTCCTCTTTCTAAATAACGGACTTCTCTTACTTCTCTCCCCCCCCAATAAATTGCGATTGGATTCCAATGCCTTTTTTGATTTAGTGATAATAATAATAAATTTTTAAAATTAACTTTTTAAATTTAAATTTTAGACATAAAAAAATAAATATTAAAAATACTTATCCTTTCGTACACTTAACGGTTAATTTAATCTGAATTAATTAAAACTAATAAATTAATTATCGAATATAAGTCAATCAAATATTAAAAAATAAATAACTATTTGATATTGAATAATTTTGATAAAAAATTTTTTATTCATGTATAAAATTTACCAATATTTTTGTACGGTGTGCAGAGTGAAGAAACCAAAATAAAATTTAAATTATTCAAAATTGATTCTCTAATGATTTTGTGAGTAATTCTAACGGAAGTGAAGTTATAAAATGTTTAAATTCAATTTTTTTATTGAAAAATTTTTAATATAAAGCTTGATTTTTTTTTTCTTTGACAAAATAAATGAGTTTGAATGAGCCTCTTATAGTTATCTAAATTTGTTCAGAAATAATTTTATACTTTAAGAGCTTTTATCGTTAAACTAATTAACATTTGTATAATTTTTTTAATAAAAATCACTAATTAGTAATTACATTGAATCATACATATTTTTTGGTAAAAATTCTCTATATTAACAAAACGCAACAGATTCATTTAGCCTAGACCCTAATTCATGATCATGTCCCTAAACCATAGGTGACAATTCAAATTTAATCCTAGAAGAATTGACCCAAACCTAACCTTGAACCAACTAAAATCAACCCTTGGGCCCCTAAAAAATTGAGAAGTCATCAAGGTTGGGACCACCCTTGACTATAAAAAAGGGGGCAAAAGCTAGTTTTAGGGAAAAGAGTGAAAATGTCTATTGAAATTTATTAATAAATAGTTGGTTGTAGAGATTTTTTATGTAATTTAATCCAATTTTTCTTTTTAAAATATGTAAAAATCTTGAATTATCTTAAATTGAAATAATTATAAATACAGTTTGAATCACTGACTTGATGATACATCAGCTAAACTAAGATGGTTTAGATTAAGATTCACTCTTTAGGCTATGAACCGGCAGAGTTGATCCAGTTTAGAGACAATTCGACTGACCAAGTCCAGAGAAAATGAGAGGAAGGGGAAAAAAAAAACAAAAGAACTTGTTTGGGGTAGTTGTGGAAAAAATAAAAATGGAGGGACTTGAATTGATGGGAAAGGGAGATAACGGAGTGAGAGAACAGAAACGGAGTTAAGAGGAGTGAAGTGGGTCTTATCTTCCGTTGCGTGCCGACAGGGCCGGCTTCAAGTAGGACCCACAAAGCCCCCAACCCATCCCACCGAATGAGCATACACAGGCGGCCCCAACACGTGACTAAAAAGTATACCGACGCTGTGGTTGCCTCTCTTTTTTCAAATCAATTAAATAAGGAAAATGTTTCTCCTTCCAAATAATACCAGTAATTGTTTATTTTGATTTTGGCATCTCTTATGTTAATCTCTTTTCTTGGGTCTCTATGCCATTGGGTATGATTTTTGGCGGTGGACCCACATGGTTCCACCCAATGTGTTTAAATCTGAATCGATAAATAATTTGTTCAATTTATTGGTTTAGTAATTCATTGATCGTATTGATCAGAGCATTTTACGAATCGAATAATATTAATATGATATCATATATATAATTTATATATTATATATTTTAAAATAAAATATAATCTATTATAATTTGTATATTATATTAGTCAAATCTATCGATTTTGATTAATTTTAAATGATTTTAACTGAATTTAAATTTATCCGATTTAATAATAAAAATCGAATCGAACTATAGAATGATTCACGATCGAATCATTCGATCTGATTTGATTTTAAAAATACTAATTCCACCCTCACTCTTTCATCTTATTTAAATCAATCAATATACAAAATCATATTCCAATAACTTATTTAAATTGTTATCAAATTCTCTTTCCCGTATACGAATCCAACTCTTAATACCATGTGTCTATTGATAAAATCCCCCTCCCTTTTTTCTCTCTCCTTTTGAATATTCCTCAAAAGGGTGCTCAATTTCCGAATGACAATTCAATAACATCTACACCTCCTAAAGGTGTTTGGCCCAATAAAGGCAGGAAAACGTGAAGGGCAGGACAAGTCTAGTCCTTCTTTTCTAATTAAAATGTTTTCTCTGCACAATAAAGTCTAGTCTACTACTTCAAAACTAGTAAGGGGCCCCTTTTTTTTGGGTTTCTAGGACACCATGTCGTGCCAAGTCTCGAGACCACTTTACTATTATTTTTATTTTTATCTCTGTTTTTTTTTTTTTTTTTTTTTTTTTTTGGGTTTTTGAATGACCCAACAAAACGTGAATATTGTGATTCTTCTGGTTTCTAGAAATACATAGAAAAAAAAAAAAGTCATATACTATTGTCGACACATAATCCATCAAACCAAACTTTTTGACAATTTTGTCCTCCGGGATCATGTCTATCCAAATCTTTTGACCTAATCTATCTATCTAAACCAATCATTTTTCTTGATAATTTGCTTTAAAAAAATAAAATAAAATAGGACTATTAAGTGCTCTTTCTTGGTCAAGATCTAATATTCAAATTTTTTTTAGCGGTGTTTTTTTTTTTTTTTTTTTTTCCCCCCCAAAAAAATCCCCCGGTAAAAAAAAAGTTTTTTTTTTTTTTTCTTTTTTTTTTTTTTTGTTATTTATTTTTTTGAGAGGGAGATATGGAGGGGTTTATTTTTTTATTTTTTATTTTTTTATTTTAATTTGTTTTTTGTTTTTTTATTAATATTAGAATAAAAATATTTAATACAAAAATCAACTTAATTCATATTTTTCTCTCGAAACATGTTAATTAAGTTTCCTATTTCTAAAATATTAGAATTAATTTTTCTCTCTTTAAAATTAAAATACATTAATTTTCTCTCTTTCTAAACAAATTAATTTAATTCATATTTTTCTACTTTCAAACATATTGATTTTAATTTTTATCTCTACAATAACTAAAATTAGTTCCTCTATCTACCTAAAATTAAGAACATAAATTTTCTCTATCTAAAAAAATCATTTTCTTTCTCTAAACACATTGTTAAGTTTTCTATCTCTTAAGAAGACAAAATTTAATTTTTCTTTCTAAAACTAAATATATTAATATTCTCTCTTCAAAAAATTGGTTTAACTCACATTTTCTCTCTCTATAAATTTATTGATTTTAAGTTCTCTCTCTACAAAAACCAGTATCAATTTTACTCTCTACAACTAATAATCACATTAATTCTGTTTCATTAGAAAAAACAAAGCGGCATTCTATCTCTCAAAACGCATTTATTTTGAGCTTTCTCTAAAAAATAAAATTTAATTTCTCTCTTTTTAAAACTAAATAAATTAATTTTCTCTCTCAAAAAATATATTTAATTCACATTTTGTTTCTCTAATCATATTTATTTTAAATTTTCTCTAAAAAAATTAAATTTAGTTTTTCTCCATAAAACTAAATACATCAATTCTATCTCTAAAAAAAATAAATTATTTTAAATTTCCTCTTTCTAAATTTAATTTTTAATTTTTTCTCTTTAAAAAATAAATCTGGTTAATATTTTCTCAGTAGTTTTAAAATTTTTATTTCTTTTCTCTTGGTGTTATCCCACTCCCACCAGAGTAATATTCACCTCCATTTTGGGGGTAAATTTAAGGGGTAAAATTATGAATACCAAATATTTTTAAAGGAGAGAAAATGTTTTTTTTGGTATATTACTGGTCTGTATCTAGATCGATATTCTAACTAATCCGATTCATATATTGTCGGATTCATTTTGGGATAGCTCTTTCATAGTAATTTTTTTTTCATTCTCAAGTTTCGAATTCTAAACTTTATTAAGAGATATAGCACTATTGAATTCTAGATTTTATTAAGAGATATAACACTCTTACATATTAGAATCGACTGTCTATCACTAACAGTATGTTTTGGAGTTTTTGAGAGAAAAGAAAAGATTGGTTATGAGAGAAAAGAAAAGAAGTGAAAACTATAATTTTCTTTTTATTTTGTTTGTGAGTTTTATGAAAAAAAAAGAAAATAAATCAGATTCATTGAGAATAAAAGTTTTACTAATTTTTAAAATGTAAATTTGATATATATGAGAGATACTTTTTTTCTCTCATTTTCTTCCCACTTTTAAAAAGAAAATTTTTGATATTAAAAATCATTTAATTTCTTTTTTTTTCTTTCCATATAAATTTCTTATATAAAAAAATAAGTAATTTTCTTCCTTAATTTTTTATTTTATTTTCAAATCTTTTCGTTTAAATATAATGTAAAGGAAAGAAAATTTTAAAAAATAATATTTTTTTGGGGCATATTTTCCAACCTACCAAACATGTCCCTATTGGGAGCAGCAAAGCCTTGAGTGGCCTTATAAATTTTTGCTATAAACAATAATCGACTCCGATTCAATAGCTACCGTTGTTATCCTGACAGACTGGATCTAGAAGATGAGAAGCCAAAAGTAAAACGTGGGGTGTTTTACTTTTAGGAAATAAAAATAAAGACAGGGAGTTGTTTTCCATGGCTGGAAATCTTCCCAAATATCATGTCAAATCCTATTACCACACATTTTCAAATTAAGAATGGAAAAAAGACTAGCTTTTGACAAATTTGACAGCTCATTACACACACACACACACACACACACACACACACACACACACATACACACATATATATATTGATGGGGTCAGTGATGATTCGGGACCCAGTAGACCAAGCAAACGGCTCGGACCGCAATGTGAAAATGATGGTTCATCTCTTTGGCAAGTTTGGATTGGATGGCTTTCAAGTCTTGGATCCTCATTGGACCTGACTCCATGAAATCCAATTTTTTATTTTTATGAAAAAATTGAAATTCTAGAGTTGGGTAGATATCAAAAACTTTTGGAGCCAACCAAGCCCATCCCACCCTGAGTATTCTCTTTTTTATTGTGTGTGTGCGTGTGTCTGTGTTGGTCAAAATTTTAATTAATTTAATTTAAATATTATTGCATCTACTTCTAACTTTTAAATTTAAAATTTTAAAAAAAAAAAAAAAAAAATAAAAAAAAAAATAAAAAAAAAAAATAAAAAATAAAAATAAATTTTACTTAAATTATATTAAACAAAAAAAAAAAAAAAAAAAAAAAAAAAACTCTTTAAGTTTTGGGAATGGTCGAGTCTTTCATCGTTATCAAACATATGCAATGAAGCAACAAATATTGAGGTTCAAAACAATTGGAACATAAGTAGACCACTCAGAATAGAACCATTAATATGGTTTGAAGTGAATAGATATTCATGCATACGTAAATGGGTTTTTGATGGACAATACCGTGGTGACCTTTTATCAAACATCTCTCGTACACTAAGGGCGTGCTGTTTCTCTGAAGACCTAATGGTGGAAATTGGGTTACTAATGTAAATATGCTATGGGAAAATATGATTTGATTGTCTATCTATTTTTTTTCCTTAATTTTTAACAAGGCATCTTGATCCTTCGACGATGAAAGCTGGGGTAATTTTTTGTACGCTTTTCCTGGTGAAGCAATGAAATTGTAATTTTCTGATTGTAATATATTTAGTTTTCCCTACTTTGTTGATTCTTTTCATTGAACTTAATTGAGTTGGGAAGGACCATTTAGGAAAACAAGGGGAGGGTGTCATGTGCCTCGCGCATGACCCAAAATTTGATAGAAAACATGTGTATGGTTTGTTTATGCATGTACTAAAATTTGAGTTATCAAGTCTATCCATCATTAGAATAAGCTAATATTTTCCTGCCAGTAAGTTAATGTTCAACTTCTTCTCCTTTTCTATGCATTAAAAAAAAAAAAAAACTAACATATTCCTAAGTTAATGTGTTCGTCGTATGAAAAGATTAATGAGTTACCCATTGGTGCACCACAAAAAATATGTAATGTTTTATTCAATTATAAAATCAAGAGAAAATAAGTTTCAAAACAGGCAACACACGGCAATATCATTCTTATTATCCATAAAATTTCACCAAATTTGAAGAGGTAGTTTGATCACTCAAAAATGGGTACACCTCTTAACCATGTTTATTGTGACAGAAATTCACACTTCCAAAAAACTAGGTTCCCTTCACAATGCCCATCAGCCATCAATAAGAAACATGGGGAGCACTACTCTATGACTGTGTGTATCAATGCTGTACATTGAAGAAACTGTCTCTAGTCTAGGTGTAGAAAGACAGCACACTGAGACAGGCCCAGAATTCCACTTAACCTCCAGAATCGAGGATTCAAGACCAATTATATTCATACATCCTCTCTAGATCATGAAGAAAGTATGTACTCCAGAAACTTTTGGTAAAAAGAGAAACCACTCTGATCGTTCCACAAGGGACTTCTCCATATAAGCATGGTGCTGCGAAGAGTGGTTAGATTGATCTTACCCACTTCCCTACAAAAATTGCTCCCATATCCTGTATGAGGTCTGTGAAAATGGTACCGAACTTCTCTCCGACAGCTCCTTGGGTGCAATGTATAAGTACTTGGCCTTGCAAATTTGGAACCATCAGTCTGCTGAAAGCAGCCAAAGCTGTAAAAACAGCTCAACTAGCATTCTGACACGTAATAAACTCAGATATCATAATCTGCATCTGTTGTCTTTTGGCTGTGGGATGTTGACCGCTTTATCAGCTCCCCTTGTTCATTGTACTGATCAAGATCTTCACATGGCCGAGGGAAGATCCTTCCTATGGTGCGACCTTCAACAAAGGAGCACTGAAAGATATGCTTCTTTTTGTATGTGATTCCAACCATCAAGTCCCGGAAAGTAACATTTCTCACCGGTATCTCTTTGCTGCCATAGATTCGAACTGGAATTCTAATTCCTTGACCATGAACTCCTATAAAGCTGATGTCCTTGAGAACGGGAAGGGCTTCTGGACGGTAGCCTTCATCTGGATGCTCATTATAGTCGGTCTTTATAACAATCCCAACCCGGACATTGTCCAGAGTCAAATTTTTGTAGGTTATGTTTTGAACATAACCACCTCTGCCAGCACTAGTCTTTATCCGTACAGCTCGCCGTGAATTCCACACGTGAAGATTTTCAACTGTGATATTCGAGATGCCACCAGACATCTCACTGCCTATCGAAACTCCCGCACTATTTGAAAAAATAAATAGACAGATCAATGATACATCAGCAAACGGGAAAAGCAAGAACTCCCTAAATCACATTGAAGAATAAAAGAGAAGTATATGCAATGCTTGCGAATCCAACTTGGGAAAAGATGACGCGGTCGTTACCTGACTGTAGACTGTATGACAAGATTACGGATGAGTATGTTGGTAGAAGGCCTGCCATAGGCAATTCCATATTGATCCCAACCACTCTTTATTGCAATTCCATCATCACCGACACTAATATAACAGTCTTCAATCACCATGTTCTCACATGAATCTGTCACAGAAAGACGGCCAATATTCTCGGTCATATGCTTTGCAATGGTTTTAAGAAGCAGATCAACCTCTTTATCCCACTGCCAAATATTCTAATTGGTCTTTTCCCATTAAGATAATTATGCCAAATGCACTGGATAGCATGACAGTTCTTTGAGATTGACAGGAAAAAAGAGAGCTGCATAGTTACCTGGGTCTATGCCATCTGTATTTGGAGCTTCAGACACAGGAGCCAAGATGGTAACATTTCTAATTGTCACATTTTTGCAGTCATAAGGATGAAGAGTCCAAAAAGGAGAATTGCGCAAAGTTATGTCAGAGATATGAATGTCGCTCGACCACATAATCTGCACTAATGGCCCCCTTGTATGCTTTAGGAGCTTTTGGCGATGCTTCTTCCACCATGCTTGACCTTTTCCATTAATAGTGCCATTATGACCTATGAATATAAAACCAAAAACATCATAGGAAATAATCATCAACGAGTCCATGATTTTGCTGTTATTCATATACGACTGTATAAATTATACCTCGATAACTTTAAAATAATGAATATCTAGCTTTATAAGGGGTTAGAAAACACATAATCCAGGTTAATGGCACAAAAGTGATCAACTTAAATTTGACCCATTCAACTTGTATGATATACATTCAGCTCATACAAGAGAATGGGCAAAATGAACCACTCAAATTATTAGTAGTGATCCTGACGCAGGACAGAGTAGTAAGTGTGGCAATAGTGATGAAAGTGAAAGAAAAATTAAGAAAGTTGGCCAAGATCGCAACCTAGGGTTCTTAGGCTTCACACCTAAGAGAAGATTGCATCTCACAATCCGAAGGAATGTTTATTAATTAGAAAAAAATCTCCCTTTTGAAAGGCTACATAAGTGCCTATTTATAGAAAAAATAAAGCCTAAGCAACCCTACTCAAATATGACTCTTCTCCTATGTGGAAAACCAATTTATATAAAGAAAGGACTCTATCTAAAGATAAGAATCTAGTCAAGATAAACAAGGACTCCATCTAAAGATACAATTCTAATCAAGATAAATCTTATCTACCATAAAAGATAAAATCTAAAATATTTAAAATAAATCTCAACTAAACACTTCATTATCATCCATATCCCAAACCAAAGCTTGTGCTTTTGATCTTGCACGTCTCTTGTAAACCTTAAGAGGTTGTTGCCAACGTGCTGTATCAGATCCCCTTAAATGCTATGACATGCATACTACAAAAGATGCATCGCTCTACTGTTCCTAACAACCTAAGAACAACTTTTTCTATCTATAAGTACCATCAAGTACATTCATCCGCTTGTCCTCATGAAACTCTGGTTCTTATCATGGGGAAAAAAATGAGTAAAATTAGAAGAAGGAACAATTCACAGCATTTCTTTCAGATCGCTTTTGAATTAAAAACACTTGTATAAAATTATTGATCTTTTCTGTAGCATCCAACCATGTGAATATTCGAGCTGCCACGCCCAAATAAATTTTTACATCTCCCTTAAAAATCAGGCAACTCATGTTTGGGGACACTCAAAGTACCACAGTCTGGGAATGAAATGGCCAGAGAAAGTTTTGGTTGGTTTTCAAAAATCTTCAAGTAAAGGTGAATGATTTTTCTAGAAACAAATTTATTAGGGCAATGCTGCAAAAAGAGAACGGAAATTAAAAGAAAATATACCCGTAATAACTATGTCCTTGAGATTCTGACCATGGATAAGACTCCCATAGCGTGGACCAGGAAGCTCTCTTCCGTATCCATATGATGGCAATGGAGGCATCAGGGGCCAATACTTTTCATTCTGTAAAAAGACAAAATGGTTTAAAATTTATGAAGCATGCCACTAAGGGGGAGGGGGGATTATGTCAAGGGACATGGCAGGAACAGTTAAATGAAAATGTAGGGGGCCCTATACTAGCAGGCTCTCCAGCCAATCTCGGTTGTCAAAACCCTAATTGATTTGTAGAGCATCAGAGTGAGATGCAAACACTTTAAAAGTCAGTTGCATATCCAAGGCATTCAAAATTGATTAACTAATTAAACACCTGGCAAGAAAACTAGAATTAAAGTCATCAATTTATCCAAATAACAACAATTCACCCAACCATTTATAACAAAAGACAAAGGTATCAGCACAGGGAGTGCTATGCAATCTGCTTCATCTGTATTCTACAATTTCAATTATTAAAAACCCACTTCGTTCAAATTTGTCTTCATTGTTAATCTATAAATTATCTCCTTCCTTGTCACTTGACCACACGTGGGAGAAAATTCAAGTCCCCAGATCTTAATTATCTGCTTTGCACTATGAATAGTGAAATTCATGACCACAGACATTCCACACAATCACGCGTACCTGTTTCTTGAAAATTTATATCCACCAACTAATCTCAACCGAACCCATCCACAGATGGCTAAATTATCTCCTTCCCTCTCCACCCACTTACACTTAGGAGCATATACAAGTTCAGAAGTTACAGTAGACATTCCACATTCGACAATCTCCATGCCAAAAGAGCACATACTAGCTTTGCATAATGAAGAGTGGAATGCATGACCATAGACACTCCACAGACAAACAGATACCAATTTTTTGCAAATTTATTTCTACCAACTAAACTCAACAAAACCCATCCGTAAATGGCTAAAATCATGTCCTTTCCCCTCACCCAGTCACACTTGGAAGCAAATTCAAGTTCAAAGTTTCCGTCTGCATTCTAAATTCTGCAATCTAAACCCCAAAAGGGTATACATAATTCTGCATAATAAGCAAGACTTCAGTAGATATCAGACACACATGCACACGTGATTCTAACATAGAAATTGCCGAATTGCAAAACAAAACCAGAAATTGCTTACATCAATACCAAGAATAACAGCATTTTCAGCAAGAAACAACGTCATATGACTGGTTAGATTGAACGGCGCCGTAAGCCAAAGCCCAGCCTGCACATTGAGCTGACCCCCACCTTTTTTCCCCAATTTGGAAATCGCTGCAACAGCTCTCCCGAAAGCCTCTGTATTCAAAGTGATTCCATCTCCAACTCCGCCAAAATCACTCAAATCGAAAACGAATGAACGCAGTTTAGGGATTGGTCTCGGACTAGCTCCTCCAAAAATCGAAAGTCTGTAGATTGAATTCCTTTGCCAGATGACGATTATAGTAAATGCGGTTATCCAGAGAAGAGTGAAGAGCGCTTGGCGTGATGTGATGATGAGTGTGGGAATCCGTCGCTTGATTTGCAGTCTCCTGTCGGATCCAATTGGTTCCGCCATAACATTGGGGGGAGAGAGAGAGAGAGAGAGAGAGAGAGAGCATGAACTAATAAAAAATCTAACGGCCCAAGATGGATACTCATTTGCCAAAATTAGTTCGGCCCAGGCCCACCCAATCATTAAAATTGTGACATCCTAAGCTCATTTTTCTGTACTCCAAAAAGGCAATTAAACGAGCAACATCATCATTCTCTCCGAACGTTAGATGCTAAGTTTCTATTTTAGTAACAAGTCACCTATAGTCCCAACATAAGCTCATCTTATATAATAATAATGCTGTTAGCATAGCCATGTTTTTCATATATTTAGATATCGTGAAACTAATAAAAATACATACTCCCAATAAGGTTTGAACATGAAATTTCAAAAAATACACTTCAAAAAGACAACATAGCCATATTTAGTAAATTACAAAATGTATAGATTTACAATGAAACTGATTATAATTTTGATAATGGGATATAAATATATAGTATAAGTTTATTAAGCATCTAAACGATAATTCCAAATTTTAATAATTTAATTCACGAAAAATATTCTTAATTATTGATTATCGTTATATCGAATGGGTGAGAATTAATGTGAAACTTAAGTTAGAGATTGGACTCATAATACTATCCCCTTTATAGGCAGGCAATTATAGGTTGGGAAAAAGGAGAGTGGTTATTTAGGTTTATGTATGGTCTAAATGTGGTGGAGTTTGAAAAATCTCAAATTATAACTTGTCTTTATATTATTTTTATTTTTATAATATATTTTTAAAAAATAAGGTTTTATAAATAAGAGTCAAAATTTTCTTAAAAAATATCTAAATTATAATTATTTTAATAATTTTCTTTATTAAAAATTTTATTTAACCTCAGTTGTTTGGAAAGGTCCCAAATGACTTGGATCCGAGACTTTTTTTTGGTCATTTGTACGGGTTGTATGCTTAAATCTCAAATCTGGTCCTAATTAGGGGTGGTAATGGGGTTTTTTGAGTCGGGTATTGTGAAGCCCGAGTTTGATGGGCCTGGCTCGAGTCTAGTTTGAGAAAATACGAAAAATCGGACTCAAAAAATTAGAAGGTTTCGAGCTCATTTTGGATTAGATTCGGTCTAAAATATAATTTATCATTAATTTTTGATTATATAATTTTATTTTTCATATTTTTAAGTATTTTATGGTATAATAAATATATTATAAAAATATATAAATCATCAAAAATAAAATATAAAACAAATACTACCATGTCAAATTAAAAGTTACATATTACTATGAAAATTAACAGTAATAATATAATAAAAAATTAAAAATTACATTAAAATTAATACATTAAAATCATCTAAGACCACAATATTTGATTTTTAATTTAAAAATAAAAAATAAACGAACCGAAACAACTGGTGTCTATATTCGACTCGTAATTAAAACAAACCTAAAAAAGATCCGAACTTGACCTAAACCTGAAATGAGCCAAGCTCGACCCTTTAAAATTGGCCTTGGGTCGGTTTAGCCCAATTGTTGGTCCTAAGCCTTATACATATTTTGATCAAATTGGCTTCCAAAATTTAGTCAAAAAAATATTATTTGAGCTATGAGTCAGTCTTGCCAAACCCATCATTGGTCTACTTCCCTTTTTTCTTGATCATTACCACATTTATAGTTATTAAGAAAATAATATATTATTTATAATTATTAAATAAATTAAAGTTACTATAGAATTTTAACATATGCTCCGTTGAAAAAAAAAAAACTTTTTAAGTACACAGTTTTTTCTAAAATAGACCCAATAATTTTTAAATTCAATTAATTAAAAATTAACTCCATCAATAGCATGAGAAAAAAAAAAGTTTGAGATCACCAAACTTTTTTTTTTTTTTTGATTCACTTTTCTTTTGGTTTTCATTGACATGAACCGGCCAACCTCAGCCTTTTCAGTGGTGATTAATTATGGAAATATACTTAACACCAACAGAAAACAGGGGCTTCCACCCATAATCTGAACGAAACAAAATGACAACCCTCCAAAATACTGCCACGTCACCAACTGAAATAACGGTCTAAATCCAATCTGACCAAGTCAAACAAACCTAAATAATCCATTCCCAAATGTGTCCCCTTCCCCTCCTTCGTTCCTCAAAACAGTGTGAGGCTCTCTTTCCGCCGTCTTCGTGAGCCGCACAGAAAATCAAAATAGCCAATAACCAAAAAAGAGAAAGTCCATGCAAGAAAAAGTTATTTTCTTCCTCAAATTTCCGGCTAAGTGTAAATGGCCGTGGCTCACAGCCATTCGGGGCCATTCTTCTTCTTCTTCTTCTTCACCGTATTTTTCAACATACTCCCAGTCACATTCCCAGGATCAGAATCCGAAGCCCTTCTCAAGTTCAAGAAATCTCTCCACAACCCGCCAGCTCTCTCTCCCTGGGAGCCTGGCTCTACCCCTTGTGCCAAAAATAAGAAATGGAACGGAGTCATTTGTGAGCATGGCATTGTCACCGGGGTCCATTTAGGTGATTTGGGATTATCGGGCGACATCGATGTCCAAGCTCTGCTAGAGCTTCCTGGACTTCGAACCCTCAGCCTTATTAATAACTCCTTTTCAGGCTTCATTCCTGAATTCAATCGTCTGGGTGCTTTGAAAGCACTTTACCTGACTGGAAATCAGTATTCAGGTCCAATTGCTGCGAATTTCTTTGAGACCATGCAGTCCTTGAAGAAAGTCTGGCTTTCAAACAATAAATTCAGCGGTGAAATACCTTCTTCCCTGGGTATGTTGGAGAATTTGATGGAATTGCATTTGGAAAACAATGAGTTTTCTGGGCAAATTCCTCCCCTTGCGCAGAATTCATTGAAGGATCTCCACCTGGCTAACAATAAATTGACGGGTGAGATTCCTCAGGGAATGGAGAGATTTAACAAGGAAGTTTTCGTGGGGAATGAAGGTCTATGTGGGAGAGTTATAGGTAAAAGCTGCCAGGCTGATGCATCCTCGGGAGCTGGAGGGGTAGGAGGACCAGGAGCAGAAGAAAGTGGAGGGAATATTTCAATGGCAGTTGTGACAACAATTGTTGTAATTCTTTCAGTAATTTTGGTTCTGATAATTGTGATGAGGCGAAAATCCAATGACTTCGAAGAGCTTGAAAAAGAACCTGGGGATGAACCGGTGGAGGTTAGGATTTCGGAGTCAGTTAGGGGTCAGAATGCTGGTGGGGTGGCTGGATCAGTCAAGAAAACTAACAGTACCACCAAGAGAGGATCAAGCAGAGGTGGTTCAAGTAGAGGAGGTATGGGGGATCTTGTGATGGTGAATGACGAAAAGGGTGCATTTGGAATGCAGGATTTGATGAAGGCTGCTGCAGAAGTTCTTGGGAATGGTGGGTTGGGATCCACTTACAAGGCCTTGATGACTAATGGCTTGTACGTTGTGGTGAAGAGGATGAGGGAATTGAATAGAATGGGGAAAGATGGATTTGATGCAGAGATTAGACGTCTTGGAAGGCTACAACATCCCAATGTTTTGCCTCCTCTTGCTTACCATTATAGAAAAGATGAGAAGCTTTTGGTCTATGAATACATGCCCAAGGGAAGCTTGCTCTATCTCTTACATGGTATGACATTCTTGAATCATATATTTTCATGGGAAATATGCTTTTCTCGTGGCCAGAACGACCCTGAGAAGCCCAGGGGCTGACATGACATTGGCACAATTACTTACCATTTATTGTATCCATTTGAAAAATATTAATCATGTGGTATGCATTTTTTGGTTGTTAGGTGACCGGGGACCTGACCATGCTGACCTTAATTGGACTGCCTGTCTAAGAATCGTGCAAGGAATAGCCCAAGGATTGAATTTTCTGCACCAAGAATTAACATTTTTGGACTTGCCTCATGGAAATCTCAAGTCAAGCAACATTCTTCTTACAGAAAACTACGAACCGGTCCTTTCTGACTATGGATATAGTCCATTGATCAACTCCAGCCATGTTATGCAGGCATTATTTGCCTACAAGTCCCCAGAATCACAACTTTACCAACAAATTTCTGCCAAAAGCGATGTTTACTGTCTAGGAATTGTCATACTTGAAATCCTAACAGGGAAATTCCCTTCACAGTACTTCAACAATGGAAAGGGTGGAACGGACGTTGTGCAGTGGGTGTACTCCGCGATTGCAGACAAGAGAGAAGTAGAAGTGCTTGATCCAGAGATTGCTAGCTCACAAAATTCCATTGAAGATATGAAGACACTTTTGCATATCGGTGCAATGTGCACTGAGGGTAATCCCAATAAGAGGCTAGATATCAAAGAGGCTGTTTGTAGGATACAAGAACTAAGTGTAGGAGGCAAAGGCACTGAATCAGCCTCACTGTAGTTTATGCCTTCGCTCGTAGATTTATCGAGTGGGTAGAGGACTGATGACCCTGGAACACTGGGATGACAATGGCTTTTCTAGTCATCACCTTCTTCTGTAAAGATTTTCAATTTTCTTTTTCTTTTTCACTTCAGATTTTTTTTTTCTTTTTTTTTAGGATTTTGATAAGAGATATAAAATAGAAAGTGTAGTTAGATTCAAGAAAAGAAAAGATATATCTATATATATTGCAGTGGCACGTAGCATAGAAGCATTTTTCTTTAATAGGATTATATCAAAACATATATTTACGATTGTCAAAACATTGTACTTTAATTGTCAAGAATTTTTTCTCTTTCAACTCATCTTCATATGCTATATCCTCTTGATTGTTTAGGCTCATATAGAAGTCCTATTTTTGGCTTGGCGTGTAACCATTCTTTTCTTAAGGACACCATCTCCTGAGATCATTTTCTATTGGTAAAATTGCCTACTTCTTTGACTATAATCTCAATATCTTTTCCACAAAATATATAAATGGAATAGCTAAATGATGATAAGAATTATGAGTCAGGCCCTTTGTATTTGTGGAGGGTACCAAACCTCTCATTGCGAATAGTCGAAGGGGTGGAAATGGACAGAGATGGAGATCGTAACTCATCTAGCGAGGTATATTCTAACTTTATACCCATGGAGTCTCGAGAGATTATTTGGGAAAGGTTAGAGCAATCAATTGAATACCGGTTACTTCGAAAAAGACCAAAGATAATCACTTGAAAATCTAATATTACTAACAAAAAATCTAAAGTAATTATTTACAAGTTTTAACGTTAGTACCAATATTGATACTGATACAGATCGTAGAATTTTACTTTCATGATTCAATTGATTGCAAGAAATTCTTCCTAGCATGTCAAAAGCCAAATTCTATCCCTTAGATGGCCTTTCGGTGCATTACCCGAATCCTCAAATCTATAGTCATTCATTGAAGATCTAACTCTTAGCTAATGCCATGCCTCATAAGACACAATATTGCCAATTGCAGTTTCCAACTTCCAGCTCATTGACAGTTCATATAAGGCATCATATTTTTTTATGTCATTACAGCAGAAGCCAGAATTAATTTATATCAAGATCATCTTTGCTCTCAAGTCCCAATTACCAATATATACAGAAAAACATATACAAGTTTCACTGGTTCAGTTGTACTCAGAAACCCTTTTTAACAGTTACTCATGCTCATGCATTGAACCATGACTCTTGTATTGGATTCTGCATATTTTGTTTAATCAAGGAAAGGCCCATTAATCAAAAGGTTAAATGCTTATTTATTTATTTTTCTCGTTTGTAAATGTATTTATCATGTTGAACACAAAATGTAGTCAATTTGTAATGACATGCTTCCGGCAGTCGAAACATAGAAATATAATACATGGATAAAATATAGTATTGATAAAAATTTTACATTGACTACTAATTTATTATAACTTTTCTCTTTTACCCAAATTTAAATTCAATAATGTTAAAAAAACACATATAAAAATATAATATATGGAGATTTTTACATGGATATATCCATGCACATTATAGTTTACCCTTAACGTAAATTTTTAATTTTACCCAGTACTATCCATACATAAAATACATTGATGGTATTGGGTAAAATTAAAAAACTATGTTAAGGGTAAACTATTACGTTCATGGATATGGGCAAAGGAGAGGACAGAGATTAGTTTTAATGGCATTCGTAAGCAGATCTTAATATACAGATTAATTATTTTTTTAAAAAAATTATTTATGATGTTAACATGTTTGATGGATGCCAAGAGAAAAATTAAAAGACAGTTTTTTTTTTTTTAAAAAATAAATTTGGGTCTCTTTTATTAAAAAAAAAAAGAAAGAAGACAAATTCATATGATTATTTTTCCTTAAACACTGCTCAGAACTGGCGCTTTGTCAGATATTTCTTGGCATAGGAAATGAAGAGACATCAGTTGTTTCTTTTCATTCAAAAAAAACAAAAGAGACATCGGTAGTTTCAAAACGGAGCATCTTCTGGGGATTCGCTGGATTCTAGTAATTTAATAAAAGAAATGATATATATATATATATATATTTATATATATAGTACAAATGACAGCATTTTCACAGTTCATCAACCAACATGAAAATTCTCATACTCTCTCCTTCCAACCCCTGCAATTTATGGAGCCACTCGTGCGACTTCATATTTAATTAATTTTTTCTCCCTCGAATTTAAAAATAAAATAAATTTACAATATTGAGGGGTGGTAGCAGAAGATGTGTCAAGAAATACAAACATTATGGAAGAGATTAACAATATGATACACCAAATAACAGTCTGCCGTTTCATTCTTTTAACACAAAACTTTAAACAATTCATTTCAATGTCTCGTTCGATCTGATCTACCTATAAAACTATTTCATGGATTTTATGATTTGTGAAAATAATTATTCTTCCGTTCCACGTTCTAAATCATTTGCGTATGCAAGCATGCATGCACGTGAATGTCAACCTAATTTGGCTTAGATTAGTTGACTTAATCTCTTCTAAATATTAATTATATGCTCTTTTTTTTATGTTTATATATCGATATTCGAAATTATATTCTGATTAATTTAATTTAAGTTATGATTGAATTCTAATAATGAAAAGCTCTATTCAAATGACAAGTAGCAAAGTAACAAACCAATGCCTCATAAATCCCACACGAGGTGGAGGAAAAAAGAAAATCTGCAAAGATAAGCATTTAAAGAACAATCAAGATTGAGATATAGGTTGAAATTAGAAGATCAGATGTGAAATCATATGGGAATTTTGAAGGGTGGGTATTTGAAGGGCGTGCCTAACTTAGAGGAGGCACAGGCCAAAGAGACACATGGATTGCCATAGAGGGCCTCCTTTCCTTTTCCCTGACTCCACGGCAACAACAAGCTGTCCTGACCAATGTCCGAGGAATTTTGAGACACACCTCTTCAAGCTGTCCCGTGCCCCCGTAATGTTATGTAGGCACTACACAGTAATTTTTAACAGATGCGGACCTCCCTGATCTTTACCCTTCCATCGTCCTGAACACTCGATTGATAAAAAATTGTTATTTAAATGTTTTTTTTTAGATATAATGTTTGATTTTTAATAAATATATATTTTTACGATTTTTATTATCCCTACATTAAAAAAAAATTTTTCAACCCTTTACTCTACTAATCATGTCAGAACTCTTTATCATTCATCATCATCATAACCATATTGATAATACCGGAGGTATTAGATAAATTAAAAACTAAATAAATTAAATTAAAATTAATTTCAGCATATTTAAAAAAATTAATCATGAATTGAAAAATATTTAAAACAATTCAAAATTACTCAGATTCGAATAATTTTTATTTTTTTTGTAAATATAAATTACAATGTAGTGATTTATTTAGTTCTTGATGACATTACTTTAATCATGTATCTCTTTGTTACAATCAACTGATGGTATCATATTTAATAGGTTCTTAAAATCATTCATGAAAAAATTATCCATGACATTGGAAACTTTTCGTATTTCTGTGGAATTCTAAGTCTCTTGAACTCTCAATTAGGAAGAAAATCTTTTTAAAATTCTAAACCTTCCTTAATTTAATGAAATCTAAATATTTTAGAAGTATTTCACCACAAAGATCTGCCAGTTCAAAAGACCTAAGATAGAAAGAAAATTAGGGTTTTTTACACCCCTAGAAAAACTATAAATATAGAGTATAGACAACCCTCAAGAGGGACGGAGTTTTACATATGAGAAAGAGGCAACTCTATATGTAATTCAAGGAGGGATTTCATATCCATTTATATACATTGACGGAGGTAGAGATTCAGGTCTAATCTTATACAATCGGAGATATGACTCTATAGTCGGTTCTATACGATCAGAGGTATGATTTCATACTCTATTTTATACACGATCGAAAGTATGATATACATCACACAAATTATATCACATGATATTACATATACAATATACGATATCTTTATACATAGTTCTCACTGAACAATACTCATGCATACTACATGTACGCACGGGGGTTTCGACATCCACTCGAACAATGCATTACACGCACAGAGGCCACTAGGGCTATATCTATGACTATTTTTAGTTTTTCCTTTATTATTACTCTTTCTGATTTAAGTGTTAGAATCCACCGTCGGACCAATCCTGGTGGGTTTTTGTAGATTTTTCATCTGATACAGTGAACACTCTTAGTGTAGCCTCCCCCGTTCGAGTCAAAAGAGCAAGTATCTGTGGAGGCTAAAATTGACTCCAACAAATTGGCACTATCCGTGAGAACGACTAACTGATAAGCTGAAAATCTTCACGCCCTGTCTCGCTTCGTCTCTCCTATCTCCATGCCTCCATCATCCATGCATGATATCGGGCAGAACGACCCTTGTAACGAGATCCCTAGTTACCCTACTGCCCCTCTTGGCATTAGAATGCTCAAATATGATCTTGATCCATCGATTTGATCAAGTCGATCGAGCAACAATTAGAAGCAACTTTCTGCTAGTGATGACATAATTGGGGGTACTCCTTCATTGAACAACTCTCTTGACATAACGATAGGGTAAGATCTTTATAGTTCTCAGCTTTATTTCATTGCATTACTTATCGACCAAATGTTCTTTTGAACGAAGTGTGTCGTCAATAAGGGATATATCTCTCTGAACGGGCTAGCGTTGTCCAGTTCTCATAAACGGAGTCTATCGTTATAGATTTATCTTCCTGAATGGGCCACTGTTGCTCAATCTTTTTAAACAAGCCAACGCTGACCGATCCTTCCGAGCAGGCCAGCGTCGCCCAGTCCTCCTGAAAGGGCTAGCGTCGCCCAGTCTTCCTGAATAGAGTCCATCGTTAGAGATTTATCTCCCTGAATAGGTAGATATTGTATAGTTTATCAAACGAACAAGTCCTCTTGAATGAAATTTATCGTTAGAGATTTATCTTTCTGAATGGGTAAATATTATCCAATTTATTGAACGAACGAGTTCTCCCAAACGGAGTCCATCGCTAGGGATTTATCTCCCTGAACGGTCAAACATTGCCTAGTTTATCGAACGAATGATTCCTCTCGAACGGATTTTATCGTTTGGGATTCATCTCCTTAAATGGGTAGACATCGCCTAGTTTATCGAACGAACGAGTCCTCCCAAATGGAACCTCTGAACGGGACAAATATAGCCCATCCTTTCAAACGAAATCTTTTATGTAAGTCTTCCCAAACAGTGCTTATCGTTAGGGATGCATCTCCTCGCAGACAAACCTAGCTCACTCTTTCGATTGAAATCTCTCAACAGAATTCTTTTGGATACAACTCCTAGCCGAATATATATGACTTACGCTTGTAATCATACGCTTTACATGGGTTCCACATCCACTTTCTTGGTTTTCTATTTAGGGCCTTGGCATCTCGGACAAGATTTAACTCTCTCCCTCGGTTTTTTGTATTGCACGAGGTCTTAACACCTGGATGGGATCTAACTCCCTTTCTCTCTCTTTTTTTTTTTATTTAGAGCCCCGACACCCCGGACGGGATTCAACTATCTCTCTCGGTCTTCTGTATTACATGAGATCTCGACACTCGGATGGGATCTAACTCCCTTTCTCGGTTTTCTATTTATGAGTTTCGGCCCCTGGATGGGATTCAACTCCCATTCTCTTGATTTTCTATTTAAAATGGCTATTACTAAATCGGATGGGATTCAGCTCCATTTCTTTCGAAATCCCATCACACCAGTTGCAACATTACCCCAATATATTCTCTTGGTTCTGACGCCTGATACCCCCTCGGCTACAATGCCTTTGACAACAAGCCAACACTCACGAATGCAAAGTCTGACCCTATTTTCTCTCGCATCGATCTCTAGCCTCTCATACTCACTGAGAGTAACGTCATTCTGTCAGAACACAGACTCCAAGTTAGTTTTCGGATCTTCTGCTTTTGCTTTTCTTAACACAAACATTCTGTACTCCCGGCCATTGCTCACTTGAACTCCTGGCCACACGACCCCCCGGCCTCTTGACCTTTCAGTCTCCCAGCTTCTCGATCTCCTAATCTCTTGGTACGATATGATTCACTCGGTATGTGATTTCCATATTTAACAAACGAATGCAATATTCACTTGAGAATTATTCAAAAATTCAAATCTCTAACGACTTCTGGGTCTCCCAATTTTTCGGACGTTTAACCTCTCGGTCTGTCAACTGATCTCTAACAGAACACCTGATTGGCTCTCGGCAAAGTAAGTAAAATCCTTTATTAGTCTTGTGTCTCCTGATTGTTGCCCCTCTTCGTTAGTCACTTGCTCGACTCTCAATATTGTCTAAGATTTTGATGGTTCACAGCCCGAACGACTTTATCACCACTAGGTTCAGAGCTCACTAAGCCCACAACCTATTGAGGGTGTCTCCCAGTGACTCTATCTCTCGATCTTTTTTTTCCCCCGCGGCCGTTTCTCTCGAACCCACCACAAAAACAAAGACTATTACTTAGTCATACACTTTCGCTTAAGTCTCTCGACCTTCTGATCATTCGAATTGTTTGACCTGTTGGATTCTCGATCTCTTAATCATTCGAATCGTTTGACCTGTCAATCTCTTTATCTCTTGATCATTCGACCCATTTGTATCTCGATTTCCTGATCATTTAAATCGTTCAATCTGTCGGTCTCTCGACCTCTTGATCACTTAACTTGTCGACTTGTTGATCTCTTAGTCACTTGATCTGTCACTCACTAGTCACTTGATCCCTTAGTCACTCGGTCACTCGATCTCTCGGTCTCCCATTCACTTGATCTATCAATCACTCGATCTCTCAGCCACTCGATCTATCAATCATCTGACCTCTTAGTCACTCGATCTCTCAGTCACTCGGTCACTCGATCTCTCGATCTCTCAATCTCTTGACCTTTTGGAAACCTGACCTTTCGATCTCTCGACCTATCGGTCTCTCAACTTCTCGATCGCTCAAACTTTTGGTCTCTCAACCTCTCGGTTATCTGGCCTCTTGGTCACAAATCAAAATTTTTCTCAAGCAATTCTGACAGTTTGTCACTGGCACTTTCCATATTCAATGCTCCACTTTCGTGCCTCTTTTGACTTTCCAATTCACTCTACTTCTAATACCATTTTTTTAAAATGCCACTAAGAGTAGAGGAAAATGATGGTATCATATTTAATAGGTTTCTAAAATTATTCATGGAAGGAAATATGCACGACACTGGAAACTTTCCGTATCTCTATGGAATTCTAATTCTCTTGTACTCTAGATTAGGAAGGAAATTTTCTTAAAATTCTAAACATTCCTTAATATAAAAAAAGTTTAAATCTTTTAGAAATCTTTTACCACAAAGACTCGTCATTTCAAAAGACTTAAGATAAAAAGAAAATTAGAGTTTTTTACACCTCTAGAAAGGTTATAAATATAGAGTATAGATAACCCTTAACGGGGAACGAAGTTTTATATACGAGAGAGAGGCAACTCTATGTGTCATTCAGAGAGGGGTTTCATACCTATTTATATATACCAACGAAGGTAGAGATTTAGACCCAATCTTCTACAGTCATAGGTATAGCTCTATAACCAATTCTATACGATCAGAGTTACGGTTTCATACTCTATTCTATGCACAATCTGAGATATGATATACATCACACAGATTACATCACATGATATTATATATGCAATATACGATATGTCTTTATACATAACTCTCACTGTACATACTCATGCATGCTACACGTATGCACAGGGGTTTCGACATCTATTCGAATGATGCATTGCACCCACAGAGGCCACCAGGGCCATATTTACGACAATTTTCAGTTTTTCTTTTGTTATTATTTTTTCTGATTTAAGTGTCGGAGTCTCCCCGTCAGGCCAGTCCTTTGCAAGTTTTCCATCCGTTACGGCGAACATTCTCGATGCAGTCTCCCGTTCGAGTCAGAAGAGCAAATATCTGTGGAGACCAAAATCGACTCCAACAATAACTATATTTAATATTTATGCACCATTAGGCCTTCATCATTTTAGATCCAAATATATCACATTTTGAGTGGTTAATTTATAATATTTGAGGAAAATATTTAATACAAATTTTTGCTGATTAATTCTTGTCATATCCGCTTTAGAGAAATCAAGGCCAAATTATCCATAATAAATAACAAAGTGATGCTTTGCCCTTTTACTTATCTACCTTTTAAGAGACTCTCGCAATGGAAGGAGACAAGTTTCAGCAGAACTGCATTACGACAGAGGAGGATGACCAAATGCAGAGGAGCATGAAGAAGGCAAAAGGAAATAATTTTGAAGGGGGCCATTCTCACAAGTTCTCCTTTAAGGAAGCCTTGGTGGGGCATGCAACAGGATAGGAAGAGGAAATGAGAATGTGAGAAGTGGATGTAGAGACCTTCATGGAGTTTCTGGAAGAAACAGAACAAGAAGGAAAAGATCACGACCCAAAAGTCCCATTCGTGCAAATCCCATATGAACAACTGAAAAGGCTATGGAAGCCTTGGAGATAGGTGCTCTTTATAAAGTTATTGGGCAAAAACATAGACTATCAATTAATACTCGTGAAAATAACAACCATATGGAGAATTAAAGGGGAGCTGAAACTTCTAGATTTGGGCGAAGGCTTTTTCCTTTTCAGATTTACTCAGAGGTCCGATTACATGAAGGTGCTCACCAGGGGTCCTTGGATGATACATGATTATTATCTCATGGTCAGCAAATGGAAGTTGTGGTTCTCCCCCAAAACAAACACCATTGATAGAACAACAATTTGGGCCAGGCTTCCTAACTTGCCTATTGAATTGTTTAATGAGGATGTTCTCTTTGAAATAGGCAAATGTTGAGGAAAACCAATAAAAGTTGATGCCAATACAACAAATGCTACAAGGGGAAAATACACAAAAATTTGTATTGAAATCGAGCTAAATAAGCCTCTCACTCCAACCATAAGAATTCGAAACAGAAATCAGAGAGTGGAGTATGAAGGTCTACACTTGATTTGCTTCGAATGCGGGAGAATAGGGCACAACTTAGAAAATTGCAACAAATAAGCAAAGCACCCATCAAATGGTGACCAGAGTTCAAAAGTCCTTCAGGACCCCCAAAACCAGAGGCCGAAAAAGCAACCTCCGACGGAGGAGGAAGGGTTAGGCCTATGGATGCAAGTCACTCAAAGACAAAAACTTCCCAAAATAAGCAAAACAAGAGAGAGACCCTAAAAAGAGCACTTACCACAGAACAGATACCAGAGTCTCATTAGCAATGGTGACAGATCAGAGGCCCTCATCTTAGCGGAGTACGAGGTGGACACTCAGGGACAAACGATGTGTTGGCTCTTAAAAAGCCTGTATATTCAGGGATACACCAGTCAAAAAAGGGTAGTCTTTTTATGTGGGCTTCGACAAGGGAAAGGAGAAATCAAAGGATGGAGAAGGGGTGGTCATCAGAGTTGATGGGGAATGAAAAGAGGGCATTTGGAGAGTTCTTTCTCCAAGGTTCAAATACGAAGATCCGTGGAGGGGAGGAAGGAAATACTGTGGAAGGGGCGATGAGCCAGTAAAAAGTAGTTGGGCTGGGAGAATAATTGAATCTGAGGGCTTCTCTATAGAAGGAAACCCCTACCTCAATCTCTCTCTCTCTCCCAAATAATGTGAAAGGCCATGACATGGGCCCTCACATTTTTGAACCCAAATAATGTTGGACCAAAGAGAAGTAGAGGTAGAGCAAGCTTTCAATTGGATCATAGAGGCTGGGCCTTAGATCTAGGAGACTTGACCATGACATGCAACTCTGATGAAGAGGAATTCAGGGAAGCAACAGTAGACAAGTCTATGATCACTGAGTGCTCCAAGGTTAAGGAAAACAGAGATGATAATCACTCGGAGATGGAACTCTAAGCATTGTAGACCCTCTTTCTACTTTATTTCCTAATGAATACGAAAATTATGTTTTGGAATTGCAGAGGTGTAGGTAATATGAAGTTCAAAAGGGCTTGTGTTGAATTAGTGTTAGTTGAGCAACCGGATGTCATTTGCTTATCTGAGACTAAAGTTCACCAGAATGCCTATCCAACTTTCCTTAAGAAACTTGGCTACGATTCAGAATTCATTGTTCGGCCCTCTGGTTTTAAAGGAGGGATCTGGCTCCTATGGAGAAGCAATAAAATCCAGATTTAGATTAAAGATAACTCAGATTTTCATATCACAGCGGAACGTAGGAATGAAGGTTTAAGTTGGCTAACAACCTTCGTATACATCCACCCCCACCCTCAAGCTAAGCTTCAATTCTGGAGTAAGTTGATTGAGTATGCTAACCATGTTCTCACTTCTTGGCTGGTTCTTGGTGACTTTAATGACATTGCAAGCATGGATGATACCTCCAATTGCAACAACAGATCTTGGTGCAGAAGTAAAAGATTTAGAGATTACTGCAATCAATGTAATCTGCACGACGTTAGAGCTGAAGGTCCAAAATTTACATGGGTCAGGAAAGTAATCGGGAGAGTGACTCTGCAAGAGAAGTTTGATAGAGTGCTTGCTAATAACCAAGCTAGACTCACCTTTCTGGAATTAAAAATGGTTAATTTAGTAAGAACCTATGGGGATCATAGCCCCATCCTTCTACATACAAGACTAACTAATCCTCTAAAGAAAAACAAACGCCTCTTTAGATTTGAATCGGCTTGGCTCTCCCATGACGGTTTCAAGGAAGCTTTTCATAGAGCATGGTCTATTTTTCCCTCTTCCCTCCTCCAAGCCATCAATGCCACGGTTGAAGAAATGAAGATTTGGAATAGAGAGGTCTTTGACAATATCTTTAAAAGGAAAAGAGAGCTTGAAGCCAGACTCAAGGGTATTCAAAGGTCTCTTAGATACGGTAGTTCTAGCCATCTTCAGCAGTTAGAATTGGAGCTTTTAAAGGACTACCACAAAACTCTTGACCAGGAGGAGACCTTTTGGTTGCAAAAGTCCAGAATCAATTGGTACAAAAAGGGGGATAGAAACACCAAGTTCTTCCATCTCACTACCAAAATCAGAAGGAATGCTAATAGAATTAGCATATTAAAGATTGATGGTACCTGGTGTAGCGATAAGGACAGACTGATAGATCATGTAGTGAGTTACTTTAAGGACCTCTTTGCACCTCAGGAAGTTATCTCTCTTAGTTATTGGTACAGATGGCAAAAGAGGATGGACGATGATGAGGGAACTAATCTAGTTTGCAAAGCCACAGAGGAAGAAGTTAAGAAGGCGGTCTTCTCTATGCAGGGACTAAAGGCCCCATGGCCAGATGGTATTTAGCTCATTTTCTTTCAAAAATGTTGGAAGAAGCTCTCTGTAATTTTGTGAATGGAGCTATTAGAGATGACCACTTTCCCCCAGAGCTTGCTAATGCCCTACTAGTCCTTATTCTTAAGCAACCGAATCCTATGAGTATTGCTGATTTCAGGCCCATTAGCTTACTAAACACAGCATACACAGTCCTGTCTAAAGTCTTGGTCATGTTCCTGAGACCTCTTCTTGGGAAGTTGATAGGAAACACGAACGTCTACGATTGACAACATTATCATAACTCAAGAAATTATTCACTCCTTGCAGAAGACCAATAGCAGGAAGCATGCCATGATCTTGAAGATTAACCTTCGTAAAGCTTATGATAACCTGAGTTAGAGTTACCTGGGGCACTCTCTTCTGGGGTTTGGTTTTCCTGTCCAATTGGTCAAGCTGATCATATTTTGCGTGACCAGTGGCAACTTGTCCTTAGTTTGGAACGGTGAGCTTCTTCCTTCCTTTCCTGTGGGTAAAGGTCTAAGACAAGGAGACCCTCTATCCCCCGACTTGTTCATCCTAGTCCTTGAGAAGCTTTCCTATATGATAAATGAGAGAGTGAGGAGAGGTGCTTGGTGTCCCATTAAGGCCTCCATAAATGGCCCGGTTGTTTCTTACTTATTCTTTGCTGATGACCTAATGTTTTTTGCTCAAACCGATCATCTAATCTTGAGCAATGTCATGGATTGCTTGAGGAAATTTTCTACTAAAAGCGGTCTAATTATAAACCAGGCCAAGTCTCAAATTTGGATATCCCCTAAAGCCCTACTTATCTTAAAACTTTGCTTGCTACTGCCTGCAAATTTATCCTCACGGATGATTGGGTATGTACCTGGGTGTCCCTATGGTGTATGGAAGAATGAGGAAAAACATCTATAATTATCTTGTGGAGAGAGTCCAAGCCAAGTTGAGTGGTTGGAAGGCAAAAGTCTTTAGCACAGCTGGAAGACAGACTCTTGTACAGGCCGTCTCAATAGCCATTCCCATCTACACTATGCAGACTCTTTGGCTTCCCGAGGAAACTTGTAAAAGTATTGATGAGCTTAATAGAAACTTTCTATGGGGTTCCTCTTTAAAGGATAGGAAAATTCACCTCATAAGTTGAGAGAAAGTTTGCTGCACTAAGAGGGAAGGGGGTTTGGGTTTGAGGAAAATGAGAGAGTATAATCTTGCCTTGATGGCCAAGTTTGGTTGGAAAATCCTTAGAGGAGATAGTGACCTTTGGTATATGGTTATCCGCAACAAATACCTAGGGCAGGGAAACCTTTTGGACAACAATAAAAAGACAAGTCATTCTATCATTTGGAGAGGCATTTTGAATAGTAGGGATTTCATTAAGAAGGGGTTGTGCTGGTTTGTAGGGGACGGAAGTTGCATTTGTTTTTGGCATGATATTTGGGTTGGCAATGAAAGCCTCTTCGATCATGCTTCTATCCCCTGTGATGAGTGCCTTCCCTCTGTAAAAGTTAGCCACTTTATAAACTCTGGAGGAGGTTGGAAGCTTGAGGAACTTAGAAACATTCTGCCAGTAGATAAGATAGAGGAAATCAGGGCCATTATTCCTCCGAGCAATCCTGGGGTGCAAGACTTTATTTGCTGGAAGGAAGCTGCTGATGGTAATTTCTCGGTAGCCATAGTCTACAGTTTAATTCAGAAGCTCAAGCTTTAGTCTTTAGAGGATCATCATCATTGGAACTGGATTTGGAAGCTCAGATGCACTGAAAAAATGAGAATTTTTGTTTGGCTAGCCAGTAGGAATAAGATCCTCACGAATGCTAAAAGGAAAAGGAGGTTGTTCACTGATAATCCCAATTATCCCATTTGCAATTGGGAGGAAGAAACCATCCTGCATATCCTGAGAGACTGCCCTTTTGCCTCTCGCGTTTGGAAAGATACTTGGTAGGACCTTAGTAATCCCTCTGGTCTTCATCATTCTATGGCCAAGGAGTGGATAAAAGAAGTAGTTTCAAGTATGTCTGTGAATGGCTTAGTCACCATCTGGTTAATTTAGAAGTTTAGATGCAAGTTCGTTTTTGAAAAGTCGGACCTCCATTTAAATGAGATTGTGGCTGTTATCAAAAGAGTGGCCAGGGACTGTGAGGTTGCTTTCTCTGCTAGGAGAGCTGACTAGACTCAGGGTAGGTGGGTGAGTTGGTCCCCTCATAGTCAAGGAAACTTAAAATTAAATACGGATGGTGCTGTGGATAGGTCTTCCAAGCTTGCAGGTGCAAGGGGTCTTATTAGAGATAGCGAAAGAAGGTGGATGGCTAGCTTCTTCTGCAACATTGGTATCACTAACGCCTTAATTGCAGAGCTTTGGGGAGTTAGAGAGGGTCTCTTATTGGCCAAGAATTGTGGAGCAAGAAGAATTGAGATAGAATCAGACTCTGTTACTCTTGTTAATTTTCTGTCTTCAAGAGTTGAGAAAGGAAATAAGCACTTCAACCTTATCTCGGAATGTTGTCTCTTCATGCAAGAGGTGGAAGTTACCCTAGTTAATCACGTGTTTAGGGAAGCAAACCAATGTGCTGACTATCTTGCGAAAAAAAGGCCTTTTTGGCTCTGTTGGAGTTGTGCATCTGGAAGACCCTCCCCTAGAGCTTCTCAATCTGTTGCAGGAGGATAGGAGGGGCCTTGCTCTCTTTAGAAGATAAGGCCCTTGTTTCTTCTTCTTCTCTTTTGGGTTTTGGTCTCTGTTTTGTCTTGCCTTGTTGGACTTCTCTTGTCAACCAAAAAAAAAAAAAAATCTACTTGCTAGTGTTTTGGTAGGACATCCGAATAGTAAAGAACTCTTGTTCAAGTATTTTTTCTAAGATTTAGTTTTCGAATGTTTATGAGCGGATACATTTTCGTGATTTTTTCGACTCTTATATAACAAAAAAAAGTCTACTTGTAATGTTCCGTGGACTAAAAGAGATTTTTTTTAATAAGTTTATTAAAAAGTCTGCGGGTTTAGAACTATATACATTAAAACAACCCTTGCTGTATAATTTCTAAATAAATCACTGTTATTAGTTTCTAATCTCCTCCATTAAAATTTAAAAGAAATTATCAGGTACAAAACCGTCATATTATAATTGTTTATGTAATAAAAATAGAATATTTACATATTGTTCACTTAAACTTTAGCTTTTGTTCAAGTAGGTCCCTCAATTTGGAATGACAATTCTTGCTAGTCTATTTTTGGTCCAAAATCCAAATTTTGTGCTTTATCTATTTGTAGCCTGGTTTCATCTCTCCAATAACCAAAAAAGAAAAAAAAAAATTCTAATTCGACCATTCGTTTTCGTTCCAACTTCTTGGCTCTATATTCAGGAAAACAAGTGGTTTGTTTGTCTTGTTTTCGAAGAAAGGAAAGAAAGAAAATAGATAAAAGTATACTACTTTCAGGCTTTTGTTTGCATAATTCTCTTTTTAGTAAAATTTGAAATTAATATTATGTATCAAATATATTCGGCAATCCTAATAATAACAATAATTCATAATCTTGTTTGATTTTTTTAATTATTTTCATGGTTATCGATACTTATGAAATTGATGGTCGCTAAATAAATAAAAATAAATTTTATTCAATTATATTTTTAAATAAAAAATTTTACAATAATATTTAACTTTGGCTTATAAAAAAATCTTGACGAGATTGTAGAATAATCTTCTTTCTTTGGTTCATTAGGAAGTCTTGATTTTCGAAGAGGACAATACGAGGTTATTCTTTTAATATATTGACAAGACAAAATAGAATCACTAATATTTAAACATGATTCTTAAAAAAAGTAAATTGAGTATATTTTCATCCGATGATGTCCGTTTATATAATAAAATAATTTTTACTATTATCATGAAATTAAAAAAAAAAAAATCAAACTCAAAACTCATTGTCGTAGAGCTGTTTACATGAGAGAAAAAAAGGCTACTATATACCTATGATTTATTTAAAAAAAACTTTATATATAAACTCAAATATTACTAATATAATTTTTTAAAAATCGAATCTTAGACACTACTAAAAAGAGTTGCATGTTAGTTGAATCTCGGGTAGTTGTTATGCGAAATGCCTTTTTTTTTTCTTTTTAAGAAAAAGAGACTATTACTTGATGTAAATGTTTTTTTTTATTCGACAATTAATTATCCTCTTTTCATGAAATTTGAATTATATAGAAGGAAAGATAATTTTGTCCAAAAAAAAAAATTATGGCATGACTTTAATTAAGGAGCCATTTGTAATTAGAGAGAGTTGAATGGGATTAAAACCAATTAAGTAATTGTCATTAAAATTGTATTATATATATAAATTTTATTTAAATATTCTTATTGCCATTAAAACCCATTAATAAAATACTTTAGATTTTTTTATAAAGATAACTATGTTAAATTCAATTAAATCCGATTCAAATCGAATTGAACTCTTAAAGGGATAAAATTTTTTCGACACATGTTTTTTCTATATCCAAGAATCAAAACAAGACTTATTTAAAGGTTATTTATGTTCAGTTATTAAAACAATTAAACCTATATAGATTTTCTTTTTTTCATTAGGTAGCACATAAACCCCTCCCAAGTCAATTACTTAAACTTTAAAGATAGTAGCTTAAGCCTGAGTTTTGAATTATTAGTAAGGGTCTTAGAATTAGATTTTTTTTTTTTTTTTAGTTTAGTGCAGAATACTTATAAACAAAGGATTAAAAGAAATTAATATCAAGAAATTAATAGTTGTCCTTCTCCTTGATATGTATCCCATTCCCCCCGAAAATTTTAATAATTATTACTTTATTTTGCTAAGCGCATTAACAAGTTAATTACCATTATTAATTAAGATAAACTTCACTTAGTAACTAATAACCAACCGCCACCTTCGCCGGTATAACCCACCCGCAAAAAATTCCACCGCCGGCATTTTTTCAAAAGTCAGTCTTAGTCCCCTCTCTCTCTCTCTCTCTCTCTCTCTCCACTCACAGACAAAATCCCCCAGCTGCCATCCAAGACTCTCCTAAAAAAAAAAATAGAAACCCAAAACACACACACTCTCTCTCTCTCACACACTCTCTATCTCTCTAAAACACTTCTCTCTCTCTCACACGCACACACACTCCCACTCTCTCTCTCAATTTCCGGCTAGAATATTAGTATCTAACTGTTCAAATACCACTCACCTCATCTAAAAATTTCTCTTCCCTCAGATTCTCTCTCTCTCTCTCATGGAGGCACCGGAAACTGATGTTGTCGGACTAGAAACCGCCGAAGAAATAATTTCCCGATGGGACTCCACGGTTTCAGAAGAAGGCAGAGATCATCATCATCAGCACCACCGCATGATCTTCGAAAGCGATGATCGTCGAGAAATTGATCGCTACTTACAAGCCGTCGATGAAATCCGGCGCTTAATGGAGTCGACGACGATCTCCGACGAAGACCAGACCAAAGTCAACACTTCTCTCGAAGTCGCCATGGCTAGACTCGAAGATGAGTTCCGCAACATCTTGTTGAACCACTCGTCTCCTCTCGAGATCGATTCGCTCATTGATTTGAGCTCTTCTTCTTCTTCGATTCGATCAAGTTCACGAACAGACTCTAATTCCTCCGATTACTTCCAGGACGACGACGTTTCGAGAGACTTCGGCGGCCATGAATTTGCTGAAAGCTCTGGCTCTCGCAGCACGCGAAGTGTGAGCTACAAATCGATGAACAGCATTCGCGAGATGGATTTGCTGCCGCCCAATATGATTGACAATCTGCGAAGCATAGCCGATCGGATGATTTCTGCAGGATATGTAAGAGAGTGTGTTCTGGTGTATGCAAGTGCACGGAAAGCGTCCGTGGACGCTAGCTTTAAGCAGCTCGGAATCGAGCGATTGAGTATCGGAGACATTCAACGGACCGAGTGGGTTGTTCTGGAGACGAAAATCCGACGGTGGATACGAGCTTCTAGGGTTTGTATTCGTATACTCTTCTCAAGTGAAAAGAAACTGTGTGAACAGATCTTTGAAAATCTGGGAACCAATTCAGTAGATGATATGTGTTTCATTGAAACAATCAAGGGTCATGCTATTCAGTTGTTTAATTTCGCAGATGCAATTAGTATTAGCCGTAGATCGCCTGAGAAATTGTTTAAAATCTTGGATTTACATGATGTGTTGTCTGATCTATTGCCCGATATTGAGGAAATTTTTAATTCAAAATTGGCTGAAACAATTAGGGTTCAAGCTGTTGAAATCTTATCAAGATTAGGAGAAGCAGTGAGAGGGATTTTATCTGAATTTGAGAATGCGGTTCTACGTGAACCCTCGAGAATTCCTGTTCCTGGAGGCACTGTTCATCCATTAACTCGTTATGTGATGAATTATATAAGTTTGATTTCTGATTATAAGGGGACGTTGGTTGAGCTTATTGTGTCTAAGCCTGTGACTGGGTCAAGGTATTCTGGTGATCAGACAACCCCAGATTTAGATTTGAGTGAATTAGAAGGGAGAACGCCATTGGAGCTCCATTTGATTTGGATTATTGTGATCTTGCAATTTAATTTGGATGGGAAGTCAAAGCATTATAGAGATGCTTCTTTGGCACATTTGTTTATGATGAATAATGTGCACTATATTGTTCATAAGGCCAAAGGATCTCCTGAGTTACGAGAAATGATTGGGGACGATTATTTGAGGAAGTTGACAGGGAAGTTTAGGCAGGAGGCTACAAGTTATCAGAGGGCGACGTGGGTTAGGGTTTTGTATTGTTTGAGAGATGAGGGATTGCATGTCAGTGGGAGTTTCTCTTCTGGAGTTTCAAAGACTGCTTTGAGAGAGAGGTTTAAGAACTTCAATGCAATGTTTGAAGAAGTTCATCGGACTCAGGCTACTTGGTCAGTACCTGATGCTCAGCTTCGAGAGGAGCTTCGGATTTCAATATCAGAGAAGCTGATTCCAGCTTATAGGTCATTTCTTGGGCGGTTCAGGGGTCATATAGAGAGTGGAAAGCATCCGGAGACTTATATCAAGTATTCAGTGGAGGATTTAGAGACTGCCATCTTGGATTTCTTTGAAGGGCATGCAGTATCTCCCCATTTGAGGAGAAGATCTCATTAAGGAATGACTTGTGATGATTTAGAACCTAGGAATCCATTCTTTCAATTTTTTTTCTGGGGCAGATGGGCAACAATTTGGCAAATTTTGGGTGTTTCTGAGCTCTCAATGTCTCCATGGATCTGCTATTGTTCCTGTACTTATTGCTGTACCAAGTTGTAGTCAGAAAGCTGCTGCTGTGAAGCTCGCCTGAATAGCCAAATCACTCAGCCCAAATGCTTCCAATCTGTAAGCAAGGTGTTTTTATTTATTACTACATTATAAATTATGTGTCATTTGTTTATACGGGCATTGGTCCTAGTGTGTTTGTATGTTGTATAACATCTTTAAGCTGTTTGCAATTCTTACTGTTGAATAATCTACCAGCTGAGTTCAATTTTGCAGCCTTGATATTAGGCATCTACATAATGAAATGGAGTAGGCCCTCGGAGTATCTTATGAATGATAACAAATGCACTTTGGAATGTTGCATGAAATTAGCAAGTGCCTGGAAAATATGAATATTCGAATTTTAAGCTTTTCCTATCAAGTTTCCGTAGCCAGATCCAAGTGTAGAGCACCATATTTATTGCTGTTCCTTTTACTGCATGGACCTTTGCATGTTCAAGTAGGTGCCATGTGAATCTTGCTAGTTGATAATCGGACTATTGAATCAAATGTCAGTAGCAAGATTCGTCGTATGAAGGTTGGTATTTATTGCTGTTCCTTTTATGATATCTGTTACAGTTCTAACGGATACACGGGAGTTATTCTAAATAAATAGATTACAAGAATCTTAAAAGGTAATAGTTTTTCTTCTTTTGGATAGTTAGATAGAAGGTGCTGTGGGGTGCTCCACCAAGAAATGTGGTGTGTAAGAGTGGAGTTTATAGTGGATAGCATAAGAGCCTGCATAAAAATTCTAAATTATGAGTATATACCAAAAAATTCTAATTTATAATGAGTATATACCCCCACCCGCTGAGCATACATTACGAGGGGGAGATGTTTTTTGATAGGAGAGATATTGCTTGTTGCCATCCCAGTTCGGTTTTATGTTCAGTTCGTAATTTTGTTTAAGCCATGGCTTTTGTAAAAAGTTTTTCTACCCTAACTCAATTCAACGGAGCCTCAGAGGTTCCAAATTAGTTGTATCCGGCGGAACAAATCTAGTTTTTCTGAATAGTTCCGTTGAACGCTGCATGGTTAAAAAGTTACCCTAACATGTTTCAATACTTTTAAGTAATTATCGGATCTCCTCTAGTCCTTGGGTAGCAATTGCTGAGGTGCCTAGCTAGGTAGCTTAGTATGCAGGTATTCGAGACGAATCGATCCCGAGTATTCCTATATTCGAATCCGAACTTGATGAATAGTAAATAATAGGTGTTCAAACTCGACTAGACTATATAACAAATTGTTCAAAATCGACTCGAACTCCATTCGAAAACTCGATTATTATATAATATATTAATATATTTTATTTTATTTTATTTTTTATATTATAATTATATATAAATATATATAATATATATTAATATATGTAATCGAACTATTCGTCAAATTTTCGAGTCTAAAATTTTACTAATCGAACTCGACTCGATATATGACAAACTCGACTCGAACTCGGTCAAACTCGAGTCGAGTCGAACCGTTGACCGAGCGGCTCGAAATCGACATCGACTCGGTTTGTGTAATGGTCCTAGCATGCAGTATGGACTATGTTCTAAAAAAATTGGAATTTGTGCTGGCTCTCCAGTTTCTATATTTCAGCTTCCATAGATGCAGAATTAGATGTTTTGATTTTGATCCCAACAGAGAAGGGTAGGCTTTTATTGTTGGCTTTGATGGAATTGGTTGATGTTTGAATTAGATATTCCTCTCACAAATTTTCTCTGACTTCATAGTACCAAGTTATGAACACAGTTACCTTTGAGTTGTGGGCGGTGAAAATCTAAAGGGGAAAAAGGTTTGTTTCTTTTATTATATTACTAGCTTTCAGTAGCAGGCTCTGAGAATGTAGATGTAGAACCTTTCCCAAGATTTTGTACAGAGAGCAAAGGAGTAGTTATAGACATGTCAAGAGCTTGAAACCCTAAACTTTGGTAAAACTCTTGATTCAAGTATTATCTCTCTCCCCTTTGCCAAGCGAAAAAGAAAGCCTGAATTTGCAGCACTTTTTTCCTTGTCTTGCCTTTTTCTTTCTCCATTTTAGAGTTGGAAATCAAATGAGAAATATTTCTACCTGGCTTGTTTTTCTTTAAAAAGCAAAAATTATCTTATGTTTCCATTCAATTTGCAAAAATTCATGCAGTAAACATGGGACCTGCAGCCTGAAGGTGAATATGGTAAGGTTGATCATTTGACTCTCGAGTGTTTGTGAAAACCAGACCCAAGTTTGCTATTTGCTACCAAGTGGGTCTTTAGTTGGTCACTTACCAATGGGTTTATTTTCTTGTACGACTAGGGTTATGGTGCCTTTAGTCGACCAAATACTAATGTTTCTTGTCGCTTAATGTTGGTACATGGTACCTTGGACTTTTGGGTATCCATTTCTTTCTCTATTGCCTTTATCAAAGGCCCTGTTTGGTAAACTTCTCGACTTAATTTAATTTGTATCAACTTATTTTTATTTTATTTTTAGTTTTATTTTCTTTGTACTATTTCCTGGTTAGAGTAAAATATTTTTGAGAAAATATATGTTGCATGAACTAGAAATCATTTTTTTTTCCATTAAGATAATTAAAATCATCGTTACCATAATAACTTTTAGATAACAGTTCTTGCTCAATCTCAGTCGAACTAAATTTTAACTTTTCGAAACCAGCCCTGAATCGTTCCATTAACAACTGGTGAGACGAGCTTGTAGCACCAAAGGCTGCAAGCGAGTTGAGATTTGGAGGTGTTCAAGCGAACTGAAAGATTCACTACATCAATCCCAAGCATGTAAGGAAGCAAGCATTTTTTTTTTTACTATATAAGAAGGTTCAAACTTGAAATCTTTACGTAAGAAGACTCAAACTTAAAACCTTTAAAAAGGTAGAGAAATAGTAACAATTGATTTATAACTCATCGATAAAAGACAAGCATTTAGTAGCATCAAAACTTACATTTCAACTCGGCTCATTGAGTAAACCGCAATCATACACAAATATACACTATCACAAGTTGTTAAAAAAATGACTTGGTCATGCAATTATAAATAGGCCAGATTTGTTGAAAGATAAGTTTCATAAAGTGTAATCTTCCCATCCCCATCCCCATCCCCATCAGTTTGGTTACATTATATTCAGATTTGTTTTGTTAGGCCAATTTTGGGGCCCCTTCAATTATACATGCTTGGTCCGAACCACATGAGCTAAGCCTATTACTGTAGTCTACCATGCTTTTTATGCTTGGTTGGTCTGACTGGGCAAAAGTGGGAATGAAACGTACCAAGTCACTGTCATGGAAATGTAAAATTTCAAATTGCAAGTGCTGCTGATGTTTCATCAAAATCTTCAGAGTTTTATAAGCTATATTTTGATGCTTAATCGATGGTGGCATTCCATTATCCTACCAATAATTGATGACCCTACCTGATTTTTATCTAATTTTTAGGCAATAAAATCAAAACACAAGATTCATGTGGCCTTTGGTCCACTCGGATCAACAGCTGCTAGCAAAGGTGCCATATGGGACGACTCCAGAACCACACATAAAAATGACTATGGATCCTATGCCCAGCAGCATCTTACTCTGGTTAGAGCAAAGTTAATGCACTCGATAATGAAAATGATCACAAAGAGAACCACCAACTAGTCGGTTTCAGAATGTTCAATCCAATTGAGACTCCCCTCCCCTTAAAAAAAAAAAAAAAGAAAAATGAAAAGAGAGAATGGAGGCTAAAGTGCAATCGGACAAAGATTAATAAAGCATAAGAGCTAGAAGAAAAGAAAAACAATACAGCTCAATAATGCAACATAAGGTTCAGGAGTTTATCCATTAAAGGATAAATAACTAGAAAGCTAGTCCACTACCCATTCAAAATTCAAGCCTACCTTCAATTTCTCGTTTTAACCTATTGACAGTACATACCCATGTAAAGCATTCATATGACATGAATTTTTGCATAGCAGCTAATAATCAACAAGTTCTTACCAACCAACATCGCATGGGAGCCCTGAATTCAATGGTCGTTTCTCTATCCGCTAAAGTTGCATCAAAGCACAGTTGGATAGAGGGAAATCAAGACCCTAACTGATTGATGGTAGTCTTAGTTGGTCAAGCTGAAGTACCTGTGCCTTCAAATCTATCAATAACAAAAACCCTAATAGTATGTCTCATAATGCATAAAAGTAGCGGAAACAATGAGTAGAATAAAAATGATTTGGGGGAAAGAATGATATGTATATCGACAAAGTGAATGATAGTCCCTCTTATGACATGAATGTAAAAGCTTGAAAACTGTTTTAATCAGGTGAGGGAATTACATATGGGAACAAGATTTGCTACACTACATTGAGAAACACAAAGAAAAAGGATGCTAAGGAGCTCACTCTAATTATAATTTCCGACCAACTCATGCTTTAACCTCTCATAACTTTAGTTGAAGTTTAGGGCTCGTAGCATATTCTGTGGGCCATAATGTTTAAACAATCTAATGTTACCTCATTACCTCACTCAGTCTTATCTTCTTCTAAATCAATATTTGCAACACCATTGTTACCAAGTGGCAGTCTGGCTTCAGCTACACTTCGAACATCTTTTGAAGCCATTGACAAGGGCTTAATAAGTGTCAAAGTATCTTCCTTATCAAATTCTTCACTTACATCTTCGGAATAAGCATATCTGGACATATTAAATAGGGTCAGAAATGAGGAGAAGAGGCTTCTTAGAATTTATATCAGGTGCAACATTTAATGACCACAAATTACTATGGGAATGGATGAGCTGTGCCCATGCATGCCTCTCTACACACAAGGTTTCTCAGCACTAAACAACCATGGTTTTTTTTTTTAGCAATTAAAAGCCAATGAAATCTTCAAAAGACTAATCTAACAAAGAACTACCAAATTTTCACCTCTTTAAACCGATACATTAATAAAATCTAATCCAAATAAAATATGAATTCATATTGGTAGATCTTCCCCTATTACTGGTCCATTGCTAGTATCAAATGGCATGAAAACATTTCAGAGAATTTGCATACGGGCCACACTAACCAAGATCTGAGAGGAAGGATTGGCCAATTACCGCATTGAGTTCTGAGAGGGTGCCCAAAGAGCACAGATAATGCAAAGCAGTGAGAAAGATAGGACTTGCCAGAAAGCAGGAATAATCCATGCCGCCTGCCACTTCTCTTTGTACACATCACGGGACTTGAAATAGAGCTGCAGAGACAAAGTACTGAGATCAGTTACAAATGGTAGCATGACCAAGTCTGAACTAAAGTGCTGCATAGTATACAATGGACTTTGATAGACTGACAAACAACTAATGCTTGCACCTTTCTGTTCAGGAAAAGGACGAGTGGAAAATGCAATATTTCAGCTAAAGAGAATTCACATTCTCCCAGTCAAGTAGATATGAATTGTCCAAGAAAGATACAATGGGGCCGTTCAGTAACACAACATGTACTCTAGTTCTAGTTTTCATTTTCTAATAGAAAATAAGAAAACATGTTCATGTATCAAAATTTCAAACATTTTCCATGTCAGAGAATTCAAGAATGTGTTCAAGATACATTGTTCAAAATAAACATATTTTCCAAGTTATTCTTTACTTTGTAGCATTAGTATTTTTTTTTTCACTTTCTCCAAACATAGTTAAAATTTTGGAGAAAGGAAAACAATGGTTTCCTTTTTCCACACAAAACTCATTTTTTAGAATATTCTACAAAATCCTTTTCTAGTTTTTTCTGGAAAATTGAAGTTCTACCCTATTCTTGAACAGCCCTATGGTTTCTCATTTTGTTGACAATATCCTAAATACTTGAGGATGCTTTATAATAGTTCTAAGCCAAACTCAAATAAATGATTGACATCACTTTCTCGGGAATCATCTTTCAAGCAATTAAGATAGAATCTGTATACAAAATATCATTCTTTCCTAAATTGAGATGTGGCAAATAGTTCAAAACCTAATTCTTTCTTGTTAGATTTGTGGTGATTCAATATCTATAATGTCATTGACAGGAAACAGCAATAAAATGAAAAAGGACAAAGCATTCCTCGTTTTGTAGGAAAACACAATTTTTAGTTCAGAACTTCACCTCGTAGCATATCCAGCCTACAGACACAATAACAGCTACAGCCAGAGCATTTGTAAACTTCCTATATATATCCAACTTCACAGTCATCCGTCTAGCCTGTCAAACCGCAGCAATGATGAACAGTCATGAATTAGTATCCCTCTAAAACCAAAAGGAAAAAGCAGGGCAGGCGGGGTTGCTTCATGATTATGGAATTACAGGAAAGTATCATGATGGTCCAACAGATCGTAAAGCCATCATTTCCAGTCTATCCCAAATTATAAATTCTGAATGAGGAATTTGACTTTTTCAAGTTTAGTTGCAAAGCCTCAATTGCTCAAGCACATTGACTGACATAATGAAGCATGCGGTCTGCATGCATATGGGATTACATCCGAAGAATCAGTGAAATAAAGGTGAGCATGACTGAGACATAACGGACCATAACCACCTCCACGATAAAAATGTTGAAACATGCTGTCAGGGGAAATAAGCACACCTATGGGTTTGCCTATTTCAACCAACTTGTTGGGGATATTTATAAATCTTCCACGATCAAAAATATAAGCTTTGGACAGCCATTTGGGAAAGTATAGCAAATGTTTGATTGGTGAACTCAGAGCTATGTTCAAAAGTAGGGGGAAAAAAAAGCCTATTACTGTCTTAATTTGGTATTTTTCAGTGTGTTGCTTTGCTGCCTTGCATGTCAGAATTAGAATGCCATCTAGGATCATACTAGCAGTTGTAACATATTTAATGTTCAAAACTAGAATTAGTCAAACCCAAAGCCCATTCTTTGCTAGAACTTTACATAGTTCTTTTGCGTTGATCCTCAGAGAAGCAATGAAGAGGAGGAGGAGAAGCAGTACCTGAAGCTTATTTAGAGTTGCAGAGAGGGATGTAAATATCCAAATAATAAAGAATGCATCCAAGAGTGCCACAGGAAGAACCAAAAACAGTCTTGCTTTTCCTGATAGATCACTAATAGCTCCAACATTTTCCACCAGCTCAAGCACTTCAGAAGCCACGAAGAAAGTAGCTCCAAGCATAATGACCTTTGATGTGAGGCCACCAAGGGTAGGTCTCACAACACCAAAGCCCATGGAAACCATCAGAATGATTAAGCGAGCAACTGTACGCTTGACAGTACCAAAAGTGACAGCCCATACGGTAATCCCATTTGGTCTGACTCCAGTCTCATTAAATTCAGCATAATCAAAATACCAAAGAGCCATCTCAAACATGCCCAATGTAATTACTAGTGTTATGCAGTTTTGCAATGCAAGAATCTCTCTCCAGAATCTTGCATACTGTGAAAACCAAAAGACTCCAAGTACTATAAATGCAAGTGACATGAAACCAAAGAAATTCATAAGCGGTGCCATTCTTCCGGGTAGGTAGCCCATTGGATTCTTCCAGACAGTCTTCCCTTCTATGGTTAACTCCTTTGCATTTGGATCACAATGAATGAAATATAGGTTGTACATGCCCGTTCTTGTAATAGGTATGGACTTTGGTGGCATTGTTGCAACTTGCTCATCAATATTAAATGAGACACTAAACACTTGCGGCCAACCTGGGTTTTTTTGCGATGGTCGGTGAATGATCTGACCTTGTGAACACACACCAAGTTTTGCAAGATCTGGGGTGCAACAAACTTCTCTTTGGCCTCCATAAGCAGAGCCTCCAATGGTCTCACGATCATCCACCTCAAAGACAATGGCTTGTATCATAGTGGTTGTATTAGAATATTGCTGAGGTCGCCGGAATGTAATCCTGTCAAATCTGATTTAGGATTGGTCACAAAGTTAGTCACAACCAGTGCACATGGACAATGAGGAAACTAACAGGCAAAAGCAATTCCACTACTTAAATTTATCAGTAATTGAATCAAAAAGGGTTAAATTTGCCCCGAGCAATTGAAGAGTCTGCAGGTGGAAATACGGGAGTTTAGTCCATAAAAATCTTATCACTACTGCCACATACAGCTGATCTCATTTCACATACACATATCATTGATTTAATTGCTGCTAATACGGTGTCTTCCAGTGGAAAGATCAGAAAAGGGTTAAATTTTCTGGCAGCAAATAAAGAGTCCGCAGGTGGGAGATCAGAGTTGTACTCAACTATTTTAATTTAACCATTGATTGTTCTGCTGACCCTGTTTCAGATAAAAGAAATATAGTCAACCCCAACTGCCACTGCAGTTAGGAGTTAATTTTCACAAATTCAAGACCCATATCTTGCTTATTCATATAGATACATACACACCCACACAAACACCTAACAGCTCAGAAGTGAATCAAAATTCACACATTTGGATCATGTTGACTTAAAACCGCAGGAATTGAAAGCTGAGCTTCAACGCAGGTTCATTTACAATGGAATTGACACAACTTTCAGATCCAGCCAACCATTCATAATTCTTTTGACCAATTTCAGTAGTATATCTTTCCCTAATGTCAATCCCAGTAAAATTAATGGCGAAATTCTCCAGTAGCTTTGTATAAATCATGAACACAAGTTCTTAGCAACTAATCCCACCGCAATTCACAGAAAATTACCAAATTAAACCTAAATCATACCAAATCAGACATTATTCTTCACATAACAGCCCAAAATCCACACACAAAGCAATAGATCTCAACTAAAACATATAAACAGAGAGAGAGAGAGAGTTTGAGATTATACCGAATATAAGACTCTCCATTGGAACTTTGATTTTCATCGGAAGAAGAAAAGAGAGTCAATGAATAGTAAATTCCTTCATTTCCGCCATGAACGACGAATGCGTTGCCTTTGCCGACGAATTTATCTCCAGCATATTTGTGAACTGAACCTTCACTAAAAACACTAAGATAAACAGATATCACGAGTATACCTGAAATTAGCTGATGCAGTGAACGCATTTTATAGAGAGAGAGAGAGAGAGAGAGAGAGTCTAGATCCGATGATGATAGTGAGAAGTAGAATTGAAGAGGTGAAGGAAAATTTGTAGAGAGAGAGAGAGAGAGAGAGCGAGAGAGCGCTAAAAGACAGACAGACTTTAGTATGAAGTAGAAGTGTTTGGTAGACTTGATTAAGTGTTAGCATTAATTTATGATTGAGGAATTTTTCCAGTGTGGTTCGGTGCTGGGGGTAGTTTGAGTTCTCTCTTGTAGACCGTTGGATGTAGTTTTGATCACTTTTTGGGTATGGCCCACAGGCTGTCAATAAGAGTAACAGTCAGACAGAGACCATAGGCTACTGGGGTGGGTGTGTTCAGATGAAGAAAATTAAATTAGTTAATTAATTAATTAGTGGATTATATATATATATTATTATTATTATTATTATGAAGTAGGAAATGGAATGGAAAGGAAAGGGGAAAAAGGAAAACATGAACTCTTCACCCACACTCTCTACCCTCTGCCCCACTTGACCCCAACCAGTTAATCCCATTAATATTTTCCATTTTCAATTACAAATCAAACAATCTTAACGATAAATACCAAACTTCTAATATGCCTTTCTACTTTCAATTCTGAATAATAATTTATAAGTGAATTGCAAGACCAAGAGAGGAATATTTAGAAGGGCAAGCCATCGTTCCCATCATCTCTATTCGCCAGGGGCTTAAATTCTGATCTGAACCCCTTCATTTTCTGTGGAAGTCGCATGGATCAAAAAGGTATGTGCCGGTCAGCCATGCGCTGGATGATAGCTCAGATGCTTGAGAGATCGTTTGAGTCATGACTCTTTGCTTGATCTTAGCCAAAAGGCTGAGAAAGGTATGTCATGACCCTTTGCCTAAAAACACAAGCACGCGCGAGCCACTCGCCTCACGCAAGGCCGAACCTCACTTGATCAAAGACATGTAAAATATTGGTTGTAAAATATTTCATTGCAGGAGGACACCCTTATAGTTGATTACTTTCGGGGGATAGTTTTTCCTCCCCCCCCCCCCCCCGGGCCCCCAAAAAAAAAAACACCCAAAACAACCCACCTCGCTTTCAACTAAAATATATGCACGTATAGTAGTCATTAATGCACCTGCTGCAGCAAACCTACCAGCCCCAAGAGGAGTTTCGACATATAACACAAAGAAGAGAGATGTCTTCATGATCACGGGCTCTTTTCTTAAGCATGTAATCTCCGAAGGCCGCGATTCCACTTAGCGACCCAGTTGAGAATGACCGAGTGAATGAAAGAGCTGAACCTGAACCCACCACAACGGATTAAATTTGAACATCTAACACTCATGAATACCAACAGACTTCAGATTCCACAAGTCAAGGAAATGGACCTATTTTCCATTTCTCCCAAAAACAAATACAGAACCCAAAGGTCCACTCGTCCATCTGTCAAATGAATACTTTCTAAATGTTACAGAACAGTATGTTCCAAAGAGACTGAGATAGACATGGAGAAAGAGAGAGAGACAGAACAAGGATTCTGTTCTAAGATAAATATTCTAGACCCAAGCGAATGCAACCAACCAACCGTAGATGAATTTTCCAGCCCCAACCAACCGCGATAATATGTGCGGATGACATGGCATGAACTCTAATGAAAAATGACTGGACTGGATTACATAAAAGATGTACATCAATCCATATCGAGGAACTCCATTCTCTTTCTCATTGAACCCTTCAGGTCTGTGGCATCCCTTTCTGCTTTCTGTGCCTGCAGAATGTTTATCAGGTTGTAGTGGTCAGAGTAAAACCAACATATCTCAAAACAAGACACTGAAAATGAAGCGCATGGATTAAAGGGAAAACTGTACTCCCCATATGGGCCTGAAGATCTCAACAATAATGTAGCAACTTAGATATTGATAGAGTTTCATATCTTGATGTGAATTTTATTTTATTTTATTATTTTTTTCCCTTTTTCTTTTGACAGACAACTGCCTCAATGTAAGTCATTATGGGGAACCATTGCGAAAATTGCTGTGGCGAGATAGCATGGGCTGTTGGCATTTATGAAGGATTCAGGGAATCATACACAAACCGACTAATTCAGACTAATTTGTATGAGAAAAAGCAAAAGATAAGAAAATGAAAAGGAAAGCCTAAGATAAAAGCTGCAGTTGAAATCTCAGATCCAGTAGATCCAGAAAAGCTTAGGATCAGTTGTGAACACCCAACTCATAAGCCAAATAGGGTAAATAAAAAGTGAGGGCAATGGAAAATTAAGCTGAGCAGGTAACAATTTAAAAGTGGTCCCAAATTTCCTCAGGGTAACAAATCCGGCAAGCGAGCCATGCATTTCAAATTTCCTCCATTCTTATCCAGGTGAGACCTGACAATGCTAATAATCACAGCCATGCATTTCCAATTTCCTCCATTTACTATCCAGGTGAGACCTAACAATAATAATAATAATCAGTTTCTTTTCTTATTAGACAATTTTAATGTTTTTACTCCAGGATATTTAGTTTCTACTATGCATCTACAACTCATATGATACATTTCCAAATAGTTAAAGGTCCACTGCTGCAGATAGATTTTTTGTGAATCTGTTCCCTCACAGGAAGGTGAAATCCAAGTCAGTAGTTTTCTAGCCAAGTAATATTCTCACCATACTTTCAAAAGCGCCTAGTTGTAAAAGATTTACCAGCAAAACCCCCTGAATAACAAATAGTAGGAAGCAGCAAAATTTGAGGAAACAGAAATACATAAAAGGATAAGGTTCTAATATTCTCTTCAAGTGGAATACTTGAATCAATTTATTGGAATATAGATACTACATTTAATTTCAAAAAGCAAAAGACATATTGATTGATATTTATGCCACTAAGCTCAAGCTTGAGTTCATAATGCAACCAAATTTGAGCTTGAGTACCAAAGCTTAAGTTGAGCTCGAGATATTTAATTAACAAACCAAGCTTGAACATGAAGGCCTAGATTGTTGTTGTTGTTGTAAGCTTAAACATGAACATCTCCACAAACACAAATCCAACCTATAGTTGAAGAACAAATTCTATAGTATTATATCAACACTTACCCTTTTAATCTCAGCTGCAGAAACACGAGTCATATGTGGAGGAAGCTCCTCCCTCTCCAAGTCCTGAACAATTAAACTATCAATTTAGAAAACACAAGGTATCTGGTGATATGTGTATTAAATTAAGAACAAGCATGACAACAGATCATACCAGTTCACCTATCAAAACCACATTTTCACCACGGATTACATATAGCCCTAGAGGGATGTCACAGTAGAGATCACCAACGATAACTCGCTCACATGCACCCTCTAGAACAGCATTTGCTGCACACAAGGAACACCGTTGATTAATATTTTTACCAAAGAGACAAAAGATTGCATGGAATTCACGACAAAGAGAGGCCAGAAGAGTAGAATTACCAAATTGATCAAAAGAACGAAGTATTCCCATTAATTTTCGTCCATCGCGTAACAAAACTAGAAGTTTCTCTGCAAATGACATTAGTTCAATAAGAAACTTTGGTATTTTCACTTCAAGAATCAAGATTTGGTTTCTACATCACATACAAACCGACCAGTGACCACTCGGATATGGGGCCATGGAAGAATATCATGAAATTTAATGCTCATTAACTTCCTAGAAATCATTTTCTTGGCTTACTTTGTGTTCGACTACCACTAAATATAATGGTCAACTTCTGGACAAAAGAAAACTAAAGCAAATCTCAGAAACAACTTCAAAGTTCACCTGGTGTTACAAGCATCTCACCAAGCATGTGGAATTCAAGAAGGGCAATATGCAAATAGCCTTGACCCTCAAAAAGATTGTACTTTTCTTGGAACACCACAAGTTTCATTTACGACCAATGTGAAAAGACAAGCACTAATCAGTATAAGCCCATTAGTGTAAGTAATTCACAAGTTTCTAGACAATATTTTCTCACATACTAATAAATGGCAAATTGTCACCTTCCTTGACCACACTAACATTGGATATTGAAGCCGTCTTTTGTTTTAATACTAAAACCCTTACTGAAGTCCAATTCCAAGTTTTGCATAAAGCTGGTGAAATGCATTTCATACCCACTATTAATTTCCTCTTCCTCAAGACATTGCCAAATTCGTTTGTTGAAAAAAGCTACTATTATCCGAGCATCTTACCTTAAAATAAATTGAAATGTATTGATCAAAGCCTCTTAACATCGATAAGATCAATAAATTACATGTCATACAATTATAGTATACGCATGCTATAACTATCATATCCATTAGCAATTTTTCCATTGTTCATCAGGTTTTTAAATCATCATGTAGAAATTTTCACAAAATATATTGTCAATAGTGGATTTAACAAAATGAGTTTTGAGCGAAGACAAGTACTATGAATTTCTTTTTCTCCAAAAACCAAAAAGAAAGAAAACAATAAACTGGAGTCTTAACGAGTCCTATAACATCCTCGGAAGTTAAAACTAACCCCCACCCGAAACAAAGAACCCCCAAAATTTCAAGGGCTCAATCTGAAATATTCAAACAAAATAGTAAGCAAGGAAAAGGGATTACAGCATAATCAGAACCAACAAGCACCAACCCATCACTTGATTACCCAAGATGCAAGCAAAAGGCTTACAAAAACTACACATGGATCCATTATGCATAAGTAATCTGCAGAGAGAGAGAGAGCTTACTGTCAAGATAACTAGCAAGAGATGTAGAAAGATAGATATCTTCGGGACCCGCCCAAGACATTGCTGTTGTTGGATTTCGGCTTCTCAAAAAAAATCACCGAAAATTCATTCCAAATCCAAACAAATTGCATTGGCTGCTCACCCACCAATCTCTCTCTCCCCCAATCAAACCCCGCCAAATACTAAGTACAAAAACCCTAAGATTTCCAACCAAAAGTCCAAAACAATTGATGCTCAGATCTGAAACCCTTTACTGACGTCCTCTCTAAGCACCAAAACAAAACCCTAAAACAGAAGAATCTAAAGTCGCCAGAACTCACTTAAGTCGACCGACGAGAAGGGTCGCAAAGAATAGAAGATATCCGCCCGGGGGGAGGGGTGAGGGGAAGCTGTGCGACGTCGTTTTGGGAGAGAAACTAAATCTCAATTAATAAGGTCGAGTCTTTTCTTTATTTTTTTGCCCTTTTCAATAGAGAAGTGAAAATTTGGAAATTTAGTGAGGATTATATGCGTGTCAAAACACGTGGTTTATCCATCCTGTTACATAGAATTCTATCTTCCTTCTGCTGTAATTTTGCTTTCTTCCATAGATAGAATTTTTTTTTGATATAAATAAATAGAATTTTTTTATATTATTATATCTTATTTCATCAAACATGTCCATGCATAAAATTTTATTTTTAACTTTATGATGATTGATTAATTTGTTTGAGTTTGAGATTGGCCAGGGGCGGAGCCAAAAATTTTTTTTTGGAGGAACCAAAAAGAATAATTAATAAAAATTATAAAATAAAAATATATTAAAAATTCATATAATTATAATTAAAAATATAAAAAATACTAAACAAATTAAATAATTTATGGAAATCGTGTTTTACCTCTTTTCATTGATTCAAATTCATTTATAATCAATTTTAAAATAAAAGTATTAGTAATTTCTTTTTTAATATAAATAACTAAACTATTTATAAGATATTATTTTCGATTTTATTTCGTAAATTTGTCTTTAAAATTTTCATTACTAAGAAAACTCATTCACTAGTTGCTATTAAAACTGAAAAAATCAAAATAAAATGAATCAATCTATCAAATGATAAATTTTTAATCTATCAATTTCTACCAACTCATTGCACAAAAATTCTAAGATAAGAATGCACACAGGGCCAAAGGAAAACAATTCAATTTTTTAAAAATATATTTATAATTCTAAAAATCATTTATTTTATTAAAAAATATAATTTTTATTCTTTATAAAGTTATTCTAAATATAAGCAATATTATTACTTATATAAATTTTTGAATTTATTTATATTTACCTGTATCTACCAGCAAGTAAACCTATAGTAATATATGTATTGCATGTGTAGAAAGATAAATTCAAGAGAAAGATTCTGCTTTTGGATCACCAAAGCAAAATTGAGTCAATCAAAGTATCATCCTAGTCAAGAGGAACAAGTTATTTAGAATACTAGACTTAAAAGACCAAAAAAATAAATTATCGTTATTTTCTAATAAATAAATATTATATTATAGGAGAAAATGATAAAATTAAATTTGAATTGTGGGATTAGAGTAGTCATTTAATTAGCTTGATTTTTTGAGATTTCACTCTAGAAGGTATCGATCTTAATACTTAAATATAAATTCTGTAATAACTACTAAAAAAGAGACCGCCTGGCTCCACCCCTGGGCCATGACAAATCCATTTTTAATCAGATTGAAATAAATTTCAATTTTACCAATAAACGGTGGTGTAGATGGGTAGGGACATCTTCACCCCCTAATCATACTGGAATTCAAATCTCAGCATGGACATGGAAAACCCATTGTTGGGAGACCCGCCCCCACTAAAGTGGGTCTCACAATGGTCGATCTAGATTAATCGAGACGAAATCTCAGATAGCGGGTAATGACTTAGTCAAGGTAAAAATAAATAAATAAATAAATAAATTTCAATTTTACACGAGGCAAAATCTTATATGAAATTTGAGTGGGCCCAAAAACACAGATACACACAATAGCTTGAAGACTCGACGCAAAATCTAGGCTTGACCTTTGGACCATGGGCAAGCTTGGGCCCGAAGCTTTTCATTTTCTTCCTATACACAGGCCAACCCATCTAATGCTCGCCTCTACACAAAATCTGTACGTTTGCACAAGGCTAGAATTGCATTGAGAATAGGTGTGTTAAATCGATTAAAAAACTTCATTTTTCCAGAAGCATCATTATCAAAATGTAATTTTGAGATATAATAGATGGAAATAAATGAAAGGTACGTTCTAAAAGTTCAACAGGACATGCCGTATAATCAGGATAGAATGGAATGAATTCACTGACACACAGACAGTTCAATAAGAAAAACGTTAAATCTGTTAATTAAAAGTTGGGTTTAAATCTTGAGAATGAAAAAAAATATGTTGGAAGAACTTTCCTTTATAAAGAATCTGACAGTAAATCGATTCAGATTAATCTGATTGATCAATTAAAAAAAAAGGGGATGAACTCAATTTGCTATAGAAATCATGAACTAATTTATCATACAATTAGTATGTTTTGTTATGGTCAGTTTTGGTAGATAAATTTTGATTTTGATTCTTTTGCATTTCGATTTAATAATTCTGTTCTGTGGGCAGGTTTGACTTCAAATTTGTGTACTTTGGTACTATATTCTTTATTTAAGCTGGTTTTTAGTTGGGACTTGACGTTGATGTTCCTCTTATTTTCATGGCTTTGTCCTTATAAAAAGACATTCTTTACAAATTTAAATGGTAAAAAAAATAATAAAATAAATGTATATATTACATATCAATTATGGATATGGGAGATTGAGACTTTTAAGAAGTAATATCCATCCACCCCGGCAAAAACTTTTCATTGTAAATCATGACAAGTCTAAATGCAAACTTGATGGCCTACAACGTTGGGGGATCTAAAACTTCCATACATGGTTAACCAAACGTCAAGAAGAGTAAGAAATCGAATCCAATTGACCTAAATTGCATCTTCTCTGTAGGCCACCAGGGAAGCATCAGAAAAGTACCAAGCAGCATTAATCTTAAACTTGGAAATCATTTAATGACCAAGTGAATGCAATCAAACCGATTTATGATCCAAGAATCTAGGAATATTGTTAGGACATCCAAACGATAAAGAGTTCATGTTCAAGTGTTGGTATGAACTTTTGCAAGCATGTATATTTTAATGATTTTTACGAACCCTATTTAACAAAAAAAATATAGAAAAATAAGCTCTTATTGTATAACTTCATCACTATGAGTAAAACTAACCTTAAAAAACATATCCACGAGAATTAGAAACCAAAAAAAAAAAAAAAAGAAGAAAGGAGAAGAAAAATTCTTATTTTATATGGTTTATATGTTAATATCCTCTGAAGAGAGGGAAAAGAAGATGGTGGTGAAATAGGATTAAAAATGTTGAGAATGTCTAGCTATGCCAGTACAGACCATAGAAGTCCCCTCCCCAAATGTTTAAATCAACATGATTTGTACCATATCAGAGATACGCACAACCATGAAAAAATGGGGGGAAAGTCTGTTCCCAAAAAAGAAAAACTTTGAAAGACGCCGCTAGTTCCTCCGATAAATGGTTGATTGAGCATCCTGAGGTGGAAATTCTTGATGGGTATTGCCCTCACAAACTGGTCCCAAAGCCAAAAATATTTGTCTGCAAAATGAGTTTAGAATTCAGTTGATAACTATCTTGGTGACTAACATTGTGTGCTTCTCTAGAACACGTGGAAGTCAGCAACATTGATCTAATTTGATAGTTCTCAATTGGTGAAAAATTTTGGGATTTTCAAATTAACATTAGAAAGAAACTTTTAATGTCCTTAAACCTAGAGAAATACCTCAAAAGTTTTTGTTTTACGGTCACAAGAGAGGGTAGCAAAGGTGGTTGCTTTCGGCCTCCCTTCCACCGGGCAACAGAGAGAGAGAGAGAGAAGATCGAGAGGTATCTCACCTTGTGATTAAAATGGTAGATAGATGGCATGGAATTTATATCTCGAGAACAATATCTGCAGCCAAAATAATAATTGTCAAATTGTCTGTAATATCCTTTCAAGTGTCAACCTAGTACAGGGTGGTAGGCCCTATGCATATGTTGGTCATGGCATCAAGTGATTGAATAAAATAAGTTGGATGGAACTTACATTCTGAATCTGTTTTGACCCATTTAGATCCATCCTTAGTTTTCTCCCTCTTCTTTTCATCTTCATTTTCCTTTTCTAGGACCTGTCTGTCCCCCAAGTATTTCTTCATCGATGATGCACAAGAAGCATTTTGAGGGTAGATTTTCTTGTGAAGCATTGTCCTTAAAAGCTGTGGGTGAATATCAAATAGAGGATTGAGCATGTGCTTGAATGAATGTGAATATAGTACACCATCACTGTTCTATTGGTATTACGTACCTTCTCCATCCTTGACTCTTGAAGGGTATCCCTCAAACTAGGAGCTGGTGCAAAACCACTTCTACAGACAAACATCTTTTTAAGAAGGAAAGATATTGATCTTTTGCCAATTGCATTTTTACTGTTCTTTTCTGCACAAACTTCTTTGCATCTGTCAATGATTACACTAATTGTCCGTTCAAGCTCAGCTTCTTTGCATTGATCTGAATCATTGCAAAATGTGTCACAATTTCTTCGATCAACTTCCAAACTTGATGGGCAGTTCAGAAATCTATCCAAGGGAAGATCACTAACGTCCTTTTGTGCTTTTGAAGATGACTTTCGTGACAAGAGCTTCATTAACTCTTTCTGTAATTGTCCAACTTCTTCAGGGGTGAAATCTGTCAAATCTTCTTCAGAAGTAGATGGATCCTCCTGAGAATTTTGAGTTCCTGATGCTTCCACCATCTCATTCGTTCCAAAAGTGCCGATAGTTAGCAGCCCGTGAGGCCAGTCACGAAATTCGTCTTTACGAGGTTCTTGCTTGATAGGATCTGCATCCATTGATAAGGAAACCACATTATTTACAGAATTAGTTTACCAAAGACTTGACAGTTAATGCTTATATCTGCAATATGAGGCTACACAAATAAATATCAGAGTAGCATGAAATAATTTCTCATTCTTCAAACTTCAAGCTAGTCTTAGCTTAACTAGTTCCAGTGGACATTATTAACGTCTCAAACGTGCAATGGAAGAGTGTTTAGGATGTATGTAGTAGATTTTTTATCAAACCAAAATAATCAGATGAAATTTCCTAGATTTAAATTGAGAATGAATTTTCATCTGCATGAAAAAGTCAAGTACAAAAGACATGAGAGTGAAATAAGGAAAAATGCTTACACTGAGCTGAAACCACATTAGGTTTCTTGCATCCTTGTCCGCCACCAAACTTGCTCTGCATCCAGCCAAAGATCTGTAACAAGAGAAATCCAACTTTCCATTAGGAATAAATCCAAAACGACATCTCAATAATCTCATAACATTACAAATATAAACTAACCCTCATTGCAGAGGTTTATGATATTACAGAGCTCTTTGAAACTTGCAGGGGGATAATGTGGTGGAGGGCTAGTATAGTTCGAAAAAACTAGGCAAAGATCCTGAAAACCAGTGAAAAATCAGCTCTGCAAGTGGCAAATAACTATAAGAGCTTTGAGGAATTTCACAGTCCCGGTTAAGCTGCTCCTATTGGTTCAAGTTCCCACACTGGGAACTTTGCAGTTCGATTTCTCCTTCCTCGCTTTATATCCCTACTCAACACCCTTTCTCCCCTACACAAATTCTTCAACCATTTATCCACAACTCAGTAGTGTAAGACATTCTCTTTTATTTTATTATAATCCATAAAATAATTGTACATGAGAGAGGATTATACGGCGCGTTTTTGCCACCACTGATATAAGTTACATACCGTGTCTAGATTATATAATGAAATGTATATCCCAAGACAAACTTCCAGCTCAGGAGAATTAAGATGGGATACAATCTCGACACATAAATCCAATGGTAGCAGTTCTGACACTATGTTTCTTTTGCATGTGTTTTATAAAGGCAAAAAAGCACAATAACATAGACTTGAACCTGCAACACAATGAAAAAGGGCATGACAGCCTGCAATCGAACATTTCAGATGGCCTCGTATGGATCTAAATTTGACAAAGGTTTTACCTCTTTCAGCGAGTTGAATTTACTGGGACTTTGATGAGTTATTCTCTGAAGTTATTGATGTTACCCAAGCTTTGTGACCTATGAGCCACTAGAAAATTTTCAGAGGATTTTTTGATACCCTTAACCCTTTTGGATTAAACCTGCACAAAAGATGCAATCAAAAACGAAAACTAGCAGCTGACATCCAAACTGTATCAATCATTAGTGTTCTAATAAGAATGTTTTGTGATTTAACTTGAGAATACTTGTAACCAATAACATTGGAAGCAGCTAAAAAGGTCTTATGGTGGGAGCCTCTCATCACATGCTTTGTCCATTTTTGTGGAGTTATTTGATTCTAGCAAACAAACATATCCAAAAGGCAAAGAATGATGTAACTGCTATTCTCGTACAAGCTAGTAAAAATCAAAATGTGTTCCCCTGTTCCAAATATTCTCTCAGTGACTTTTGAAAAGGAAAAAAGAGAAATAAATATTATATCTTCTTCAAATTAGATCATGTGCCAGACATGAACAATTACTAAACAGAGGCTGAAAGGCAGAAAGAAAGTTCATGAAGAAAATGTCAACGAAAGGTGTCCCATTTGGTAGGTAGTATGCCCTCTCTAAGGATCAGAGGTCAAATTCTTTGATCACACGCACAACCACAATTGTTAGTACAAAGATCAGTGCCCCACAGTTTGGTGAAATAAAAAAACAATTCCCTAATAAGTTCACAATCAAGCCTATCCCAAACTTCATTTTACGGTTGCATGAGGATTCAATCCTCATCCCGAGTCTCACGTTGAACATTACCTTATTTAGCTCATGAAACTTCAATTTTAAAATTCCAAGCAGTGGAAAAGATTGTCAGAATAGAAACAAGCTGTTAACTTGCTTTATCCTGATCTTTTGGTCAATCATGTCCGAGGATTATGACTGAGCAGTTTTTGTAAACTAAAAGAGAAATGACTGCATCCAAAATTTAGTTTCAAGCCTCTTTACTGCTACTTATCCTTTGCTACATTAAAGTTTGGGTGAAGAGTGATTAGTTTATAATTCCCTTGAGATCATAATTAGTAAATTAAGGACAATTATATCTTTTTTTATATTTGATAATTACGTTGAATCCAATTAATTTTGATTCAAGTCAAGTTTGATCTCAATGAGCAAAATTTTCCTAACACCAGTTTTCTCGTACAGGACAATTACATCATACTTTTTTTTAAACTCTATTTATTATATATTCTATTATCTTATTACACATTCTATTGTTATAAATCAATTTAATTTTTAATTTATTTGTGAAAATAAATAAAAAATTTATATTAAAATTGAAATATAATAAGCAAATCCAAATTACAATTTAATTAACATAGAAAACATACGTATATTAATAAAGCAAATTCCCCATCCCGCTCTTCTCTTTCTTTTTTTCTCCCCTCCCGAGGGACAGAGAGATGGGCAAGGGAACCCGTGGCGGAGACGGTGCTATGTGCAGGCCCAACAGGGTCGGCAAGTAGAGAAAATAATCAGGTCAAAAAAGGTTCACTACCCTACAAAAGTAATCCAATTAGATCTCTAGTTTTCAGGGCCACACTCTTGTCACGTGAACTCCCACTCGCTCGTGGGACCCTTCCACGTGTTCTCACACGTGTGAGATTCACTTCTCTTCTGCTTCCCGTGTGTTTTTTGGTTTGGAGATGGTTATTGGGGAATTTTCTTGGTGCAAAGTTGGGCCACGTGTCACGACAGAGAAACTCCATCATCTAATGTCGGACCAACACGTGTATCAACGAGGTAGGGTTGATTTATGCTCTCTCTCTCACCAATCAAAATTCAAAATGTCAAATCCCAAATTAATTAACTTCTACGGTAAATGACGAATAAGATAGTGGGGTAACATGTTTCACGAAGATGATCGATTTTAATAGGAATAGTATTTTAAATTAAATGAAATAATATATTTTTTTATATATAAAAATTAATAAAATTATTTTAATTTAATAAAGATAATTATTTATCTTTATTTTTATATAACTCCATCACCATCTATAATTAATTTTTTTAAATTCAACAAAACCACTTTTGATTAATCTTATTGATTCTCATTTTCTTCTCCCATAATCCTCTCTCTCTCCCTCTATACAGAGAGAATGGGCTATTAGTTAGTACTAGTGTTTTTGAAACAGAATCGATAGATGATTTGACCTACCTATTAGTTTATTGATTCATTGATCGGATAGATCAGATCGTTTTACAAACTAGATAATATCATTATAATGTTATATATAATTTATATATTACATATTTTAAAATACAATAAAGTCAATATATTTTTATAAAAAATGAATTTATTTCATTAACACATAAATATAAATATAAGAATATACTATAAAATGAATAACCGATCACGTTTATTAAAGTTTTACCTCAACTTGTTAGTTATTGTAATAATTTCAATTGAAAAATTTTAAATTTAGATAATAGTATCAAAGTATCATTCTAATTTTTCAAAGTAAATAAATAAAAATAATAATTATAAGTTTTAATTTAACAATTTAAAACTGATATAATAATATAAATTTATATTTTGAATTTCAAAATTTAAAATTATGATAAATTATAATTTAATATAATTCAATCAAATTATATAAAAAATATCATTTCGTTATTTATAATTTATAATTTATATTTTAAAATAAAAATTGAGACATTTTTTGTGGATGTGAGTAAAATATTTAGAATATGAAGAAATTTTAAAATAAAAAATGATGATATTATCATGAAATTATAAATAAATATAAATTATAATATATTCAAACAATAATAACATATGATACAGTGGTAAAGATTATGTATATTATTATTACCTTCTCAGTTTCGAATCCAAATAATTATAAAATTTTTATATATTTTTTATATTAAAAAAACCCGTTAGACCGATTGGTTCATCCGATTCAATCACGGGTTTGATTGGTTTTTAAAAAATTCGATTTTATAATGAAAATTGAACCAGATGCGATCCGATTCCCGATCAGACCGACCAGATCGATCCGTTTTTCAAAACACCGGTTAGTTCTATAATTAACAGTATCTACAGCGTACGAAGGTTAATTAAAATGAATTAGAAGCACAAATTTGCATGTTTGATTGTTCTGCCACGCTTATATGGTGGATACTGCTACCTTCTCGGACCACGAGCACAATTTGCATGTGCTCGTGCTATATGACCACATGCAAATTCAATGATTATCTGCGGAGAAAATCATACAACCTTCCATTATCAAATATTTATGCGAGTCATAACTAGGTCCATCAGTGATAGCTACACTTAAATATCAAAAAATTGTAATATATTTTCTATAAATAGACTATTAGACCTATTTTTCACAAACAATTTCCGAACCCATGACTTGAATACCCACCTACGTGGATAGATATTCTGGGTTGATATAAATCAAAAGCCAAATTATTAATAACTCATTGCCATCAAAAAAGGAATGCCAAATCCCCAAATTAAAATCAGTGATAAAAGCGTCAGCCAACTCGTCACCAAAACTCCACAAAGTACAGAATTTCTTGAGACTTCCCTCTTTCTCTATCTCGAGGTGCACGAGATTTGAAGGGAGGGATCACTAACACCGAGGACTAAAAATTGATAAGTCGAAAAGCAACGCACAACCATGTGAGGTTGGTACGTTTAGGGTTTGGGAATACCAAAAAATGATGAGAATTTCCAAAACTGGAATGATCGGCACTTTGCCAAATATAAACAATGCACCCATATGATGTGGACCTGTATCCTCCACTGGAAATCGAAGCTATCACAGTTTGACTAGCGCGATCTCTGATAAATGATTTGATAAATGATTAAAAAAAAAAATGAAGAGTTTTTCTTTCTCAATTTCCTTGTACTTATTTTTTTTACCTATTTAAAATCAAGATCAACGAAATATCTAACACCCTCAGAGAGATTCGTACCTTGAAATCCAATGATTTGAGGAAGCACCATTATTAGAAATAGCAACAAATATGCTTTACACGTCCAATTTATACAACTACTTGTGATTAATTACTTAAAATGTTTGCAAAACCGCATCGAACTACCGAAGACCATGAGGACCTAGGTGGTCCTCAATTCCCTTTTCATTAGCTTAAAAAAAAAAAAAAAAACCCTACTCAAAACCACAATATCATTCTTCATTATCAATATCTATTTTTTTTTTTTGGTGAGACATCATAATCAATATCAATCACGAATTACCATGGCAATGAACAAAACCTTTGCTCATACTTTTCTAATTAACAATTCTCAATGCTAATCTATTATAACTAATACATATAGTGTAGTATTTCCTTTTGAAAGCTAGTTAAAGAGATTTCAAAGAGCAGAATGTTCAAGTGAAAAAAAAAAAAAAAAAACCCAGCTCAAAAAAAAAAAAAGTGGCACAATCTTTCAGATGAAATGGCCAGTAGGAGAAATTAAGTCAAGTCCAATGAAGAAATTGTAACACCAAAGAATGCAGGAACACATTGAACAGTGACCAACTGAAGTTCTCTAAAGTCATATATGCCAGCAGTAGATCTGGGTAAATGGTGCCAAGACACTAGAATTCTATTTCCTGTCCAAATTCTTACCTGTCCAAATTCCATGTGACTTGAAAAGAATCAGTAGGCTATAGAAGTCGCCACTTGGAGAACGAAGACTCGTCTAAAAATCAAAACAGGGTAAATATCTATCAATTAGATTCATTTAATCACCAGAGCGCATTTATTGAATAATTTGGTACGGAATGATGCGGAATACATGGCAATAAGATTAAAAGTATCAATCATGATACAATGAAAATGAGAAGTGCCACCGATCTGAGTTGGCTCAACTAGATGTTAAGTATGACTGAGATTCGATTCTCGTTGGGAGTATCGGGCCCTCATGTGTATAGAGCATTCTCCGTTAGGAAACCTACCTTCCGAAAGGAGCCATTATAACAGTCGGTCCGGATTAATCGGGGCAAAACCCCGAATACCGGACGGTCTCCAAGACATGATACCAAAAAAAAAAAAAAGAAAAAAAATGAGAAGCGCCATCTTCATAGGGTCAAAATGAGTCCGACCTTGCATCAAAATTGATGTGGCATGAATTGATTGGCTACTATCTTAATCAATCAAATGCAATCTAAAGCAAAATCAAGGTCGTTCAATTCTGGTTACTAGCACATTTTAAATTACCATCGAAGACGCTAACAAGAACTGTAAATATAAGCAAATAGGGAATGTGGGTGGACACAAATACTGCATGTTTGTTTAGATGGTGTGAAATAGAACAATGAAAAGAAAAGGTTCGGCAAGGTTTTGCTGTCAAGAACAGAATTGGGTTGATCATGAAGACAATTGTTCAGATTTAATAAAGTTGTAGACAGTGACAGGAATAACTGTTAAAGCAAAGACTGAAAGACCATATCTTTACATTCAGTAAATACTTTCTACCAAACCACAGAAACCAAATTTACCTATCAATAAGCCTTAAACATATTAAAGGATATGGCAAAATACAGTAGTTATTTTACAACAGTCAAAATGCAGCAGCAGAAAAATCTGTGTTTGTACCTCGGCCAAGTATGACATATGCAATGCATTCTATAGTTTCAGATGACTACAATGGAATGGCTATATTTGATCAAACTAATGAAATTGTTTCAGATGACTACATTTGATTAGACCAGCTAAAGGCTAACCAACAAACAATACGTAAATTACAGAGGTTAGTTTTGCCCTACATCGTGTCCAATTAACAGGATCAACTTGCGATTTAGTTTCACAGTTCAGGAAGCATGGTTAAATTCTAGATTCCTTAAGAGTGATTGCTTCATCCTCCAAACCTTATGCTCCAGAAAGATACAAGGAACAGAAGAAGCAGATAACTGGATGCCAGCCTGCCACTATCACGTACTACAAGCAATAGTTTTCTACTTATTGGATTATCCCAAAGTGACTTATATTCAACGGGGCTGGTGAATAAATTCTAATGTCTATATAGCTAAGGACAACAACTTGCTGAATAATAAGTTCAATCTTATGGGATATTAGTACATGACAAAATACAAGGAACATAAGAGACAGATTACTGGACACCAGCCTGCCACTATCATGTACTAGAAGCAGTAGTTTTGTTTATTGGATTATCCCAAAGTGACTAATATACCATGTGGCTGGTCAAATAATTCTCATGTCTGTATAGCTAAGAATGACAACTTGCTTAATGATAAGTTCAATTATATGGGATATTAGTACATAAAATATAGCTGCAGATGGATACAAGGACCAAGTTGATTGCCTATGTGAAGCATTGTAAGAAGAAACACATGAACTTACAAAGAAAAGTTGAGGGAACTCATTCAAAGTAAAAACTCAAAAGGTGGCGTAAGATCTAATAATTAATCATGTACTCTGGCAGAAACAACCTCAATATGCTTCCAAGAATTTTTGGTGACGTATAAAATATGTAAAGTAATTGAAGGGCCACGTATCTATAACCAGGCCTTGGCAACATAAATATCAAGTACAGTGAATGCACTAACACACACATGCATCGACTGGGGGAAAAAGGTAACATAACTTCAGCAAGTGGACGTGCCATCTCTTTTATTGTCAACCACAAGTCCTGGCATTAACAAGTAATCGACTATCTTATTGATGATGACCATATAGTAATGACTTCAATCATCTAAAGAAATGATCTTTTGTTCAAGCCACCATTGCTGTTAGTGTCAACACAAATTCCCTCAGCAATCAGCACACAAAACAAAGGTTTCCAAAGGCAACATGACTATAATTTATCTCGGATTCAAGTGCTAGACAAGCTCATATATACAAAGAAGATGATGAGGATACATATAATAAAAATGATTAGAAAGATGAAATCCATAGCAAACTATTAAATATGCATCAATATCATTAACATCATATGGGACAAAAAGGAAATGGCGGATATTCAATGAACTCCATGCATATGGGACATAAATAAATGCGCGCGCCAATATCATCATCTCTTGGGGATGTAAGGAAATGGAGTTACTCCAAAATATGGCGGATATCCAATGAACTCCATGCATATGATCCCACAGAACAATGTAATTTATAAATAAGAGAAATAGCTTGATTTTGGTACAGGAAAGAGAATGATTGTAGAGTATAACTAATGAAAAGAAAAGATTAAATGCCTATATGGACCTGACACAGCAAGCAGCCTTGGGAACACTATGAAGTAAAACAGGGTCAAAAGACTTGAAGAAGAATAAGACTCCTGCTTTAGGGGCACGTCTTTTATAGTTCTTCATGCTTTATCACACTTCAACCTGAAATGGAAAAAGACAATGATGAAAAGAATATTAACCCTTTAAAAAAAATAATAATAAATGTAACACAAACAAGAAATTTATGGGAATTCCTCAAGCTTTCCCAGAGAAAAAGGCTCCGAATTGGAAGATAAATAAAGACCTTAGCAAGATATAAAAATACAAAAGTTTTATTTTTTGCATTTTTTGTTATACTTCTCAGCAGGGTTTTCTGGTAGAAAGACAAGAAGAAAGAAAGGATGGATGAAGGAATAATAAGATCATTGCCAAAAAGAAATAAAAAGAGTTCAATTCATTTCATATATAAATGTGATATTTTAGCTTGCATTCAAATCTTAAAAGATATATTTCAATTAAAGTGATAAGAATTATTTAGTTCGGTGCAAAATTATTTAATGAGTTTTCCCCATTTCATTGACTTTTTGGCAATTTTTAAATCAACACTTCTTGAAGGTTTAAAATTAAGCTCCACAAGACTTTGTTGCTCGAAGCACCAAATTGTGATGTATAACTGTGGAACTAATTTGGATCCAAGAAGGGTTCCTTCATAATTAAGCATGCTAGATCTTATTTTCCATCTCATGCATATAGCATGTGCCACAAATAAGATTACCTGAAGAAATGTGCCACCAGTTACAAATTTGGTGTCTAGAAACTAAACAAGACACAGAAGTCTGTTAAGATACAAAAGAATCAATGATTCCTCCTTCCATTAGTTTAAACTTTTGGAAGGTAGGGTAGTAATACAAAGTAAAAGATGGTATGAGAGCTAAAGGTTTTGAGTTCAAATCATATAAAACCCTCTCTCTCAATTTTTTTTTTTTTTTTAAAGAACAATCCTAGATGAAATATCGTGAGGGAGAATATTAGGATATAGAATAATGAATAATACCCTTCTCTACCGACTTAAACTTTTGGAAGGGATGTTACATTAACTATAGTAAGTATCATCTCATCCAAAAGTTTAATCTCGTGGGGGGAAGTATTATTAATTATTTTTATCCTAATACTCACCCTCACATCTTGAGTAATTCATCCAATCATGTGGGTTTTTTTTTTTTTTTTAAAGAGTGAATGGTGGTCTAGCATGATTGAACTCAGTCCCCCCACTCTCATACCATCTTATATTTTATATAACTATCATACTTTTAAAAAACTTAAACTAGTGGAGGGAGGTTTTATTAATTATTTTGTATCTTAACAAGGTCTGACGAGGTCAAAAAGCTTAGCTATACTTGCAACATAGTGATTGGCCCACCAATCTAAAGCCAAAACCTTTTTGAGCCATTATGCACACCACAGTTTGATCAATCTCAACTTGTGGCACTGATCATCACATTGATAGAGTTTCATATGATTACTTGAAGATTTACTTGGCATGTACATCACACCCAGAGCCCATGTGAATATTCTACTCTATCATGCATGGATCAGTGACTAGGTTGCCTAGAAAATACTTGAAAGTCAGTCTCCCCCTGATGTGATCATTAAAACTGCAAGAAATTTATAAAATCCAACTCAAATTCTAGTTGGGCCGGTGACATAGACTCGAGCTAAAAGGTTCAAAGAAATACTGAAGAATTTAATTCAGAGGGTTTTACAACAAGAAATTGGAGTCCAAATGAACGAAAAATCAAAATGGGCCTTAATTATGGTCATACAAGTCCAATTGGAAGAATAAAAGGCTCAAAACTACCCAAGGCCAAGGGAGGACGAAAATAGAAAAAAAAATTAACAGCAAAGACTTGGTCAAAATAGTTAATTTACTTTATTTAGTTTCTTATTTTTTTCTTTATAATTTATATTTTAGTTTCCTAATTTATAATTGTTTAGAGAGTTACTAAATTTTTAATTGTCAATTCAGTTTTTATTTTTAACATATAAATAAGCCATTACACATTGTGTAAAATATAACTTTTGACTACTTTGAGAGAATTAATAAAATTGTGAGATTTCTTCGCACAAGTTATGTTCTTTTGAGAACTTCTGAACTTATTCAATATAGAAGTCTTGTTTAGTTCTTTGACTTATCAATCTAGACTTCGAACCACCTAGATTGTTGCGTCATTCATTCCATCTTTATACCAAGGTTTTTGTTCTAGTGAGAAACGAGTCTAAAAGTCATATACCTTAGGTTCTTCCTTCTTTAAGGCAAGAGTTGAGGTCTTTAATTCCATCGGTTCAAATCATTCGTTAAAAAAATTCTTGGACTATATTATTTGTTCGTGGGTTCTAGGGTTTCTATACTCATTGGGTTCACATTAGTTGGTATCAGAGCTAATTCAAGTTTTTTTTTCCATCGAATTATTCTTATTTTACTTTTTTTTTCTCTTTGTTCTTGTTTGTGTCTTAAAACTCTAATTCCAATTTCGATTTATCATCTTGACTAAAATTCTTCATTCGTTGGTTTATTTCTTATTTTTGATGTATTTCATTCTTTATTTTGTGCTGTCATAGTTCAAAAAAAAAAAGAGACCGTTAAAAAAAAGGGTCATACAAAAAAAAAGAAGGCCCGCAAAAAAAAAGAGGTCGTGAAAAAAAAAAAAGAAAAAAGAAAAGGCAAAAAAAAAGGCCCGCAAAAAAAAAAAAGGCAGCTTCCAAATTTTATAAAATTGATAATTTTTCACTTTGTGATCTTGTTCAAATTTGGCAAGTTCTAAAGTGTTATTATCAAATTTGAATTAGAATTTTCTAAATTTTTTTGTTGAGTTTGAAATATTTTTTTATTTGTACACTTTTCTAAATTTGTGCACTTTCTAAATTCAAAACTTTCTATAATTGTTTTTCATTCTTGATCTCTTTCCTTATTTGTCATCCTTCTTATTTGTTTCGTTCTTTGTTTGTTTCCTCTTAAATTGAAATTTTTTCAAATTTGTAACTTTCTTTATTTCCCATTGTTTTTTTTTTCTTGATCTTTCTTTCTTTGTGCCTCTTATTAATATTTTTTTCATATAAATCTTTGAATTTCACACGACAATTATTCTTGAGTTGAATTCTCGAGTTCAATAAAGAACTTGACTAAGTGAAGAGGAGTGGTAAAAGGTAAGAGAGAATTCATTAAAGATAAAACTCGAGTGAAACACGAGTGAATTTGAGTGAATCATTATTTTTGAGTGAAACACGTGAGGGAGTGTGGTGAGGTTCTTTTCTATTTTATTCTAACATTGTCTTGCAGATTCTAATCATGTCTCAAAATCAAAAAGATAACACAAGTGAGGAGATTCAACCACACGTTGGGCCGAATTTACAACTACAAGCATTTATGGGGGAGATGAGACGAATGATGAAGAGGGAGTTAGATCTTACACATAAAAGGTTGGATAAGGTAGAAGAGGGATCGCAAAAGGGACAGCCATCAATAGGGCCGAACCCCTCAAGAAGAAATATGTTTCATCAAAGGGAAACTGAAATTGTGGATGAGTTTGAAGGAGATGGGTTAGATGAGGAGTTTGATAGGTTATCAGTGGGTAGTCATAGGAGACTGGGTCGGGATAGAGAAGTTAGGAATCAGGTAGACAATAATTTAGGTAGTATCAAGATGAAAATTCCGTCGTTTTAAGGTAAAAGTGATCCTGAAGCATATTTTGAGTGGGAAAAGAAGATTGAATTGGTTTTTGATTGTCACAACTATTCTGAATTAAAGAAAGTAAAACTGGCTGTTATTGAGTTTACTGATTATGCAATTGTATGATGGGATCAGTTATGCATCAATAGAAGGCGGAACGGGGATCGACCTATTGAAACTTGGGATGAGATGAAGAGGGTGATGAGATGACGATTTGTTCCAAGTCATTACTATAGGGATTTATATCTCAAGTTGCAGAGTCTCCACCAAGGTAACCGAAGCACAGACGAGTATTACAAAGAGATGGAGATGGCTATGATTAGGGTCAATGTGGAAAAAGATAGAGAAGCGATGATGACTAGAATTTTAAATGGTTTAAATTGAGAGATTGCCAACACGATCAAGTTTCATCCTTATGTGGAGTTGGAAGATTTGGTACATATGGCAATCAAGGTTGAGAGACAGCTCAAGAGAGGCAGCACATGGCCAAGACCAACCCCACAGATTCCGAGTGCAACATATTGGAGAACGAGCTATCCAAAAAAAGAAGAAAATTTAACCACTTTCAAAGTTAATCTGAACACAAACCAACCGCTTCCACCACAACTTCTCAAGGTAAAGCAGTCTCTACTTCAACTCGTTCTAGTGAGATTAAATGCTTCAGGTGTCAAGGAATGAGACATATAGTTAGCCAATGTCCAAACAAGCAAGTTATGGTGATTCGGGAAAATGGTGCAATCGAGTCCGAAAATGAAGATGACATTAATTGTTTGCCACCATTGGAAGATGCCACCATCGGAGATGAGGAGTACGAGACTGAACACGGTGAGATGTTAGCACTAGTTACGTACCGAGCTTTAAGCTTACAAGCCAGAGGAGATGAAAAAGAAGTACAATGAGAGAATATATTTCACACTTGTTGCCATGTGAAAGATAATGTATGTATTTTAATTATTGACGGTGGTAGTTTTACTAATGTTGCGAGTATGACTTTAGTGGAAAAGCTAAATTTGCCAACCACTAAACATTCCCAACCATACAAACTACAATGGTTGAATGATAGTGGAGAAGTGAGGGTTACAAAGCAAGTTATTGTGTCATTCTAAATTGTAAAATATGAGGATGAGGTGTTATGTGATGTGGTGCTATTGCAGGCTGGGCATATTTTGTTAGGAAGACCTTGGCAATTTGATCGACATGTACAACATGACGGCTTCACCAACAAGTATTCATTCATGTTCAATCAACGAAAAATCACTCTAATTCCGATGACACCAAAACAAGTTTATGAAGACCGAGTGAGATTGCAAAAATTGAGTGAACAAAAGAAACAAAGAGGTCAAAATGAGTTGAGAGAAGAGAAAAAATAGAGAAAAGAAGAAAGAGAGGCTGAATTTGGCGAGGAAGAAAAAAGAGAGAAAAGTTCAGCCAATGAGGTAAAATCCGAGAGAAAATAAAGGAATTTTTATACCAAAACAAGTGAGGTTAAGCAAGCGATACTCTCATAACGGTAGTTGCGGATGCATTTTCACACAGGTGACGATTTGTGGACAAATCGCCGTCAATAAGGGGGGAATGATGTGATCATCAAGACTGCAAGAAATTTACAAGATCCAACTCAAGTTCCAGTTGGGTCGGTGACAAAGATTCGAGTTAAAAGATTCAAAAAAGTACTGAATAATTTAATTTAGATGATTTTACAATAAGAAATTGGAACCAAAACGAAAACCAAAATGGGCCTTAATTATGGTCATACAAGTCCAATTAGAAGAATAAAGGGTCCAAAACTACCCAAGACCAAGTGAGGACGAAAATAGAAAAAAAAAAATTAGCAGCAAAGATTTGGTCAAATAGTTAGTTTACTTTATTTAGTTTCTTATTTTTTCTTTATAATTTATATTTTAGTTTTCTAATTTATAATTGTTTAGAGAGTAACTAAATTTTTAGTTGACAATTTAGTTTTTATTTTTAACCTATAAATAGACCATTATACATTGTGTAAAATATAACTTTTGATAACGTTGAGAGAATTAATAAAATTGTGAGATTTCTTCACACAAGTCTGTTCTTTTGAGAACTTCTGAACTTATTCAAAATAGAAATCTTGTTTAGTTCTTTGACTTATCAATCTAGACTTCGAACCACCTAGATTGTGGCGTCATTTATTCTATCTTTATACAAAGATTTTTGTTCTAGTGAGAAACGGGTCTAAGGTCATATACCTTAGGTTCTTCCTCCTTTAAGGTAAGAGTTGAGGTTTTTAATTTCATCGGTTCAAATCATTCGTTGGAAAAATTCTTCAACTATATTATTTGTTCGTGGGTTCTAGGGTTTCTATACCCATTGGGTTCACATCAGTTCCCCCTCCTGCACACGCGTGTGGGGAGGGAGAGAGGGAGAGGAGGTAAGAGCACTCATCATTCAAGAATGATATTATGATTGACACATTCCAATTCATCTTGCAATGCAATAAAAGATGGAATAACAAAGACCATTGGCTCTTGTCAAATCAGCGATCCTAATGTGTAATATAATATTTTTTATACTGGAAAAAGGAACTTACCCAAAGAGATTTCCAGGAAGAAAAATGAAATCTCCCATGCAGCAGACTGTGGCGAATCAGAAACATGCACACAATTTCTTTCTGAGTTCATCCCACAAAATGCTCTAATGCTGCAAACAATATTATAAATCAGAAAGAAGTAGAACCAGGAAGGAAGGTGGAGTTTTAGTCACGATGCGAGGACTTTGAATGATTAAAATTTGACCACTCATTTGTGCAACTCTAAAACTCAACTCAACTCAATTAAAGCCCTAGTCCTAATTTAGTTGAGGAAGCTTGTGTGAGTGTGAAACTCCACAGGAGGGATACAAATAAGATTGAGAAGCAGATGAGATGTTTCCTTTGGTTGGGGAGTGGGTTGGATGGATAGAAGGGAGTTCGAATCAGGTTTCTAAGCCTATAAGTGATGGTGGTTTGGATCTTGCTAACATGGTTTTAAGAACATTTCTAAAAAAAGAGCGTATCCAATGTCGAAACTCTCACATTGTGGGCTCTGGGGAATGGAATACCTAGACAGCCTTCCTCTTGCTTTTTTTGCAAGGAGGTTGATTCGAATCTCGGACCTCTAGGACACAATGGAGAGAATCCACCATTGCGCCAAACCCGCGCTTCTTTTAAGAACATTTCTCCGGTAAATAAATTGTTTTGGAGATTTCTCTCAAAACTTAGTTCTTTGTGGCATGCTTATTAGAAGGATGATCTTCGACTTAATGAATGGACATCAAGGCTGGAGTGGGAGTTTCATAGTGTAGTCCTTAGAAATTCATTTCTCAATTGTCATGCTTTTATTCCTTTTTTGTCTTTTAAAGGGGGTGATGGTTCTCATGTCATTTTGTGGGAGGACCATTGGATTGTGGACACTCTGTTGTCAATCTCTGTTCCTTGACTCTATAAACTGTCTAGACTTCATTCGGCTCCCATCGAAGATTTTTATTTTCGAGGTCACTTGGTTTTTGTGATTTTTATTTTTTAAGAATTCTTAATGATACAAAAGCTATAGAATTTTCATCCCTAGTTTCCCACTTACTCGGAAATGAACCTCTCCACAATGTCCCCGACACTAGAATTTGGACCCTTGACAATTCAGGTGCTTTTATTTGTAAATCTTTTTTACCATCATCTTCTTAGTCTTCTTCAGCATCCTCCTTTTCTTTTAACGAATTTTATTTGGGAGGCTAAGGTTCCTACTAAGATTAAAACTTTTACTTGATCTATGGTGCTTTACATGATCAATACCAATGACTTGTTATAAAAGAGGAGGCCCTTAAAGCAATCTCTCTGGATGTATGTGTCATTGCTACAACAATTCTAAAGACAGAAATCATTTGTTTTTGCATTGTTCAGTAGCTTGGAATATGCAGAACCATCCCTTTGCAGTGGGTGATGGGGATAGGGTTTGTCCTAGTAGTCTCCCTTATTTGTTTCTTATTAGCTTTAGGGGTTTTGAGGGGAGAAAGGATGCTCATTTTCTTTGGAGATGTGCATTTTCTGCTATTCATTGATGCATTTAAAGAGAGATGAATTAGAAAATTTTCAGAAGTCATCCGTTGACTCTTCCCTTCTTTGTGGTAAAATTGTTCCCTATGCTTTTCTGTGGGTCCATGCTTCACGAATTTATAAAGATTACAGCTTAGAAGAGTTGAATAGGGATTACAGAGCTAGTATTCATTAGTTGATTGTACTAATCTTGCTTTTACTTTTCTAAGGATTTCTTATTTTAGAGTTTTGTATATCCTTCTTTCTTTCTAATATACAATTTCTTTTATTATCAAAAGAAGTGTGAAACCCCAAAGGATATTGCCTGGACATGCTAAGTAGGCTGATTGAAATGCCTTAGCAAGTAATAAAAGGAAATAAGAATAGTGAAAAACCTCTGAGGATGTGTAACCTTAGATTTGCTTGCATCAGTTGGCCCAATCAAAGTACGCCAATCAGCAACAGAATTAGAGAGATAGCAGGCATATGGCTCCAGGAGGTTTGAGATGATTGCCAGAAATATATGCTAGAATGACTCACTAAAGTGGCCAGTTAACCAACGACAAACATATCACCACAATGTGAGAAAATAAGTGAATATAAAACTGATAATATTTCTGAACAAAACTTGATGATTAATGATATATTCTGCAATACCTTGTCATGTATTTTACAACGCAAGGAAAGAAGCTCTTCAAGGAATGCTCTGCATAAAAGCTTCTGACACTATCCTCATCAAGTTGAACCATCAATTCCCCAAGAATGCCGAAGCCAGACTCCTGAATAATTTTCTTTATCAAATCTGTGTAGTTACCAAGCAATCCGTCAGGTTCTATCATCCCTAGTGTCGTCTCTTTTTCCTGATATTCATTGCAAAATGATCAATATAGTTAAAGGAATTAATGCAACACATGGCTAACGTAAACTAGAAACTTGCATATCTAAGACGAAAATATGCTTTTTCTATATAAAATACATTCAAATACTGATACTACAAATCCACAAGATAACCAAATATAACTATAATATTAAGTTTTTACTTAGAAGGTTGCACTTACACTTCTCACAATGAGCCTATGTCCATGTCGAACATGATTCTTGTTTTATCAAACAATATAAAGCAACTACTTGAAAGTTTCCAATTAGTGATGATTGCTTCATACCATTTAAGACAAAAGACCAACTCAATGGAACTCAAGAAGATTGTTGAATTAGTGTAGAGTTATAACTCCACAAAGATGCCAAACAAACATTTATATCCCAAATAATTACACAGATTACCACTAAAGCATTTGAATCAACAAACAAGAGGCGGCACACAACGATACCAAAGATTTGACAAAAACAAACAAAATGAGTAACAAACAACGGCCAAAATTAGGCATGAAATTAATCAAAAAACACATAATTGATGACTAAATTAGCAAATAATTAAGTAAGATCTTACTTGTTATGTACCTGAAAGGGAGAGAGAGAAAAACAACAAGACAAATCACCATAACTCTTTTCATTTGAGCAGTTTGAAATCCTGAACTGGAAAATTCATCAACCAAAAATCAAAATCAAAATCCGCTTACTGAGATCAATGAAATTGAGAGCACGTATTTGACGAATAGATCAAAATTCGCATCAAAAGGTATACAAAATCAAATAATCGCATACAAATCAGGAAGGAACACCATCATCTTATAGAACAGATCTGCTATCAGATAGATAGAGACAGAGAGCATAAACATTCCTTCTGAATCTGATAAAATTATACAAAAATCACGAAGTACAGATTAACGACAAACATTGAATCTAAAAGAGATTACCTAAAACTTCCACGATTAAGAGAGAAAGTGAGAGAGTTCTTGCTTCGCTTCGACGCCATTGCAACTGCGATGGTAGAGAGAGAGAGAGAGAGAGAACTAGAGCGGGAAAAGATTTGTTGAGAGGAAAGAAGCAAAATGGGTACAACTGCTTTTTCACGGGGACACTTCGTTCGTAGAGCTGTCTGTCTTTCCCCACATTTGTGACACGTGGCTGTCTTTGATTGGCTGCAACGTGTCGACGGACATTAGAGCGCAAAATACGATTTAGTGGACTCTCAGTGGAGGGATTATCCGCCTAATTGGGAGCAAATCTAGATGGCAAAAACAAAAGCTTTCGTCATTTCTAACGTGGAAATATTTCATACTCTTTATCAATTTTCTCTTTCTAATACTTCTAAACTGAATAATAATTGATTAAAAGTTTAATAATGTTAATATTTCTTATTTATTTTTTGAGAACAATACCATTTTCACATAATTATTTTTATTACTATCTTTTTTATTTAATAGTCAGCTATTTAGATGATATTAACATATAATAGTCATATAAACGATCGATAATGGTTTCATTTAGGCGGTGTAGACTTATGATATTCATACCAATCGAAATAGTTGGGGATAACAATAATAAAATATAATATGAATTATCTAAATATAAATAAAAATATGATATAAAATAAAATAGAATGATATAAAAGAATCTATATAATAACCCCAATAAAAATTGGTTCGTTGTTATTATTATTGTTAAAGTAGCGAACTACTTAGGATTATACAATGTAATAATTCTCTTTCTATAATTATTAAATAAATCATAATAATATATTATCGAAAACCCTCATAAATCTTGTCATTAAATAATTTTTCGATATATTCACTTTTTTTATATAAAAAATATAATCAAATAGAATCAAATCAAATAAAAAAAATATAAAAGCGGAGATACTCTTGAGTTATCCCTTAACGACTTCTTTAATATACTCACTAAATAAACGATAATCATGACAAGAGAATAATTCTCTTTTTACGTGATAAATTTGAATTTGTTCTTTTTTTTTTTTTTTTTTTTGGGTAAATAAAAAGGGAGGCTGAGAACAGCCCAACACAACAGCCAGCTACGAGAATGACGGCCCAGCCTTGCTGGGATTGGACCTACTAACCCAACGCGCCTAACATATCATCCCTTGGAAGATTGGCCATCTCTTCTGGAGGATGCTTCAAGACAGTCATTCCAGGAGGGAACCTTCGACCTCACCTGGTCATAAAATCAGCAATCTGGTTCATTTCTCTGGACAGGTGCAAGACTTTGGAAACTCCCAGCTCTAACATCAGAGTTTTACGTTCAGCAATAATGATGCAAAGAGGGCGTTCCTCTTTTTTCTATTATTCCAACAGATGGATTAAAGTGAGGCAGTCCACTTCCACCTGGAGCTTCTTTATGCCTATTTCTTTCGCCATTTTCAGCCCTTCTCTCAACCCCCATATTTCCGCTTAGATGACATCGGTCTTCCTAATGTTGATAGTAAAGCCTCTAACCCAACTACCATCTTCCCATCTCAGGACACCCCCAGCACTAGCCTTCCTTGTTATTATGTCTAATTTAGTTTAGTAAAAGCTGCATTGGGGGGCTGCCACTTGACCCACGTACCAGAGTTTCCACTTTCCCTGATCCCTTCTTCAAAAGTTCCAGCCCATTCTCTACCCATGCTCCGAATCTTTTTCAGCAGGGATTGCATGTCTTTACCTCTTCCTTCCATAACCAGCTTGCATCTCCTTTTCCACAAAGCCCATATGCTTGCTTCGAAGGAAGAACCTTCTTTTCCTTGAAGAAGCCTTGATTGGTTCTTACTCCTCTTCTTAGCTCGTCCCTCAAGCCATCCTCCCAAAAATCCTTATCACTTTCAATGCTTGTACAAGGCATCTTCTAGAGAGTCCTCATCTCTCTGCAGTCCGTAAGGACATGCATCAAAGTTTCATCCGTTTCTCCACATTGAGGACAGGTCTCCTCTTTGAATCCACTCCTCTTTCTTTCAGCATTGGTAAGACATCTTCCCAGCCTGGCTGTCCATAAGAAAAACTTAAACTTTTTCTGAACACTTAACTTTCCAAATCCAGCTAGTCTTCTTCTTCCTGACCTCCAATATTTGAATTTGTTCCGTTGTGTATAGTTAAAGCAATATGATTGCTATTCTAACTTTCTGAAAATGGGATTTATTTGGCTTCAATTGATTGGGGGTTTAGGGTTTAGTGTTCATCAAAAGCAGAAAAATGGTATGTTGATTTCCCTATTCTTAAATTGCAATTATTATCAACAATAAGTTTGGCATTGAAGTCTTGTCGAAGATCAACACCACCCCAACTCTCCAGAGTTCTCTCTATTTCCCTCCATATGCTCTTCATCCCTCTTTCTCGCTCTCCCTCTGTTTCGCACAGTCCTCACTCTATTTAACAGTCACTATTAACTCTCTCTCCCCCCCCTCACACACACACACACACGCATACATATATTTTTCTATATAACATATGTACTTATATTATGTACAGTACAACGCTTCTCAGAACAGTCTCATATTGACACCCCCCACAGTTTAGATTGGTACCTATGAGTCAAGTCCTTGCCACTTTAACCACAGTTATCACAGAGATCATAACAACACTCGAGGCATTCGAAGCATGCGAGGGCAGCGCAGATCTGACTGAACACAATGGCACACTGGTCATTCACTTTCGAACATGTCTTGATGAAGCACATACAACAGACTCGATCAAGTATCCTGGCGCAGCAGTTTGAGGCAGCACTAAGAATGATCTCCGTAGGTTCAATAGGCTTATGTTTTTTGACACCCGGAGGAAGATTCTCTGCCGTTGCAATCAAATTACCAAAACCAACGCCCAGACTTCTTAGATAAACTCTCTGCTGGGCACTTGAGTCCACCTTCTGCAAGCCCAATTTTGTTCAAGGGAATTAGACGAGAATACTAATGCAGGATTGCTACATGTGGACTCTGATTCATGTTATGGCATTGATCCTATGCAGTGAACTAGGTGAAACTTCTAACCTTTTTATTTTGGGTGTTTTGTAAACATAATTCGATCTCTGATCATATAAGTTACTGAATTCATTCATCTACTACTCAGTGTCCAGAGATCATGTAGGTTAGTTAATGCGAAAGTGTACCTCTTGCATTCCCTTTTCACCATTTAGCAAAGCCATACAGGTATATTCAGATGGAACCCCAGTTTGCATGCTCATTTTCACAACCTATAAAAGAAATGAACAGAAGAAATGAGCATATTTCCATGAAAATGGAAACTCAATTTAGGATGTGCAAATGGCTGAGAACATTGCACTCTGGCCCAACAGTTTCACTGCATCCCTTTTCAATGCAAGAAAACTGGATGAAAGATTGACCCATCAGGCCCACTTTTCATAATAAACCAATCTTGATATTGTTTCAGGCAGAATGAAGAGAGTCTACTTTGACGTACACGCATGAAACTAGCAGTTGATGCTGCCAGTTTAGGCAACAGGAAAACTACTGACCTTTTCCTCAATCTGCTTACTTTCTGATAACCGTGCTTGAGCTGTGAGTATATCAATTTGTCTTCTTGCAAAAACCTGACGAGGAAGAATTCTTTGAAGCACTAAAGGGAATTTCTTATCTCAATAATAGAGGACAGATGATACCAAATGCAGTCCAATTGACCTAAGTTGCGTCTAAATTCAAACGTTACCCTGTCCAGGGGGAAGTCTTTTGCTTTGTGCACATTAAATTTTATAGTGGATCTTTTCATATCAGCCATGGTTCCACTAGCTTTAATGGAATCAGAAAGTCTTCCACTGTATCTCCCTGATATAATCACTGGACTTTCAGATGAGAGGTCTGGAATAGGGAATGGATACAACTGCAACAAGTAAAGAAAAAAAGTGAAGTAGACAAAATAACTTTAAGAAATCATAGTAACGTTCCTAAAGCATCAAAATTGGGCAAAGAATAATACTGAGATAAAACAAGAATTGTAACAAAGTAAAAAAGTAGATCCAACATCTCATGTCGTGTACAATCCATAGAAATTACCCAATGCCACTGGGCACAGTACTGGATTTCAGCCAACATCATTGAGGCTTCATGAGACCTAAAACTTGTAATGAAGAAGCATTTTAATTATGCAGTATATTAAGATATTTACTGTCTAAAACAAACCAACTCAGAGGATGCAATTTCTTGATGCTAAAAAAATTCTAGATCCAAAACCAGAGAATGAAAAAAAAAACAATAGACATATCTGGCATGGAAATAATCAGAAAATGTCTTCTTTGAGAGAGCATGATACAAATACAACCACATCCATAAGAATAGCATGTTCATGGTAACAGACAAAGCAAAAATGACAGTGATGAGAGGACTAGCATACCTCAACAGAATCAATACCCTCCAAACCATCAATGGTTATGTCACTCAAAATTACAGAAGAAGCAATAGTGAATAGTCTTTGCATCCGGAAGTCAATTGAATCTAACCCAAAAAAAAAACACAATATTGATTACTGGGATTTGGATGTGAAATACTTGAGTGTCCAATAAAACTCATTTTTGCTGGGCAGAAGAAAAGATGGATCTTCCGAGAACCAAGTGAAAACAACCCAAGCGGAAAAAAAAGGTGAAAAACTGTATGCAAAAGACCATCTAGAAAGTCAATGATGTCTATTCCATTTGCCAAAACGTCAGATGATTAACAGAACTTCAACAACCAAATTTGAAATGCAAAAACACTTTATGAACTGCACATCATTTAGATCCCAGCAATAGCAAATTTATCTCAGAGAATTTAGATGGCATCATTATGTACAATACATGGAACACATTTATCAAACAGGAATAACCTCCCTCAAACAACTGAATGCTGAACAGAAGAATCTTGATATTTGATACAAAAGCATACCAAGACCTTATTATTGGTTATTATGAAATGGCTAATTCTCCTCCCTTCAACTAGGAATCTGATTAGCCCAAAGGTATACGCTCACAGCTTCTTACAACTTATAAACATAGCAGGATAAACATTGCACAATATTAGCTTGTGAGGTCCACATTGTGGTCTCAGACAATGTGAACTGTACAGCCCTATCCTGTGCTATGAATACAAGTTATTAGAATTTGCAAGAGTCAGGGATTTTAAAATGTAACTACTCTTAGAAAAATTTTTCTCTTTTTGGCAACATATGGATGCAACAGCCCAATATTGGTGCATTTGAATGGCATTCTTTCCTGATTTTTGAGGTTCAAAACCAAAAAGGAAAAGGAAGGGGGAAAGGAAACGATGTAATCATGTTTCATGTATTCAGATGCCACATTTTCATACCCAAAATGATTAATATCCAATTTAGTGCTTCTGGGACCCAGATTGGAAGAAGCGCGACTGATTACAAGAATGAAACTTTCCTAGTTCTCAATATCACAAGAAACACAGGCGATCTTATTGACTGATAAACTGATGGACCTCTCCTAAATTATAAAAATAAAATGCATCATTCTATGAAAGCCAGACTAACCTATGTCATAGGAAGCATCATACTGGCCCCTTCCTATGTGAGCCAGAGTTTGCAAGAAGTAGTGGTTACAGTATGAACCTGTTCAGCAAATTTTGACTGTTAATGAGTAGAATATCTCGAGGTTGAAATAACTTCGTGATACTGGCAAAATCATTAAAAAGAAAATGGCAACATCGACTTTCAATCATACTATGGCAGATATAGGTTTCACAATGGAACAGAAACAGAACCGCTAAAAATTATCTCTGTCACTATCAGCTCAAAGGGGAAGAATGGAAAGTCTTGGGTCTAGATATTTTGTAGTTGAAAATACAAAGTTTGAGCATTTTGAAGCACAGAAGATTTGTGATTTGATCAATATCACATGTCACACCATTCTAAGTACACTATTTTCAATAATAATCCTGGAACAAAAAATTATTCACTTCAACAAATCTTGCCTATCAATTTTCTTCATTACTTCATTTAGATGGTTAATATTATTAAATTGCACTTCATATGCTCTATTTTGGTTTTCACCAATTATAAAAACTTTTTAATGCAAAAGAGTCTTTTGACATCTTTAAATCTGTCTTCCCTTACCTCATATTTACTCACATCTGTTCTTCTTTTCTGTTTTTGACTCCACCTCTTATTTGCCTTTTTACAGAAGAAAGAAACACAAATAACATGAAAATAATCAGAATAAAAACTAAACTAAATACTTCATGCAAGTTCAATCATCTCTTTAGCAAACATATAGATACCCGGTGGAAATCTTGGTATACAACTAGTGAAGAAACCTTCTCACCACACCACTTCCTGCTCTTTTTCACCCTCATAATCATTCTCAATTAGATATAAGTAGGTATTTCTACATATTGATATTCTTAGGTTAGCTTAAGTTCACAAGCCTCTTTATTTTTTTTCCCGGAAAGCATTTCCACACTCAAAACTTTGGCAAGAAGATACAGAAAATGACTGAATTCCTTGGTCAACACTCCTGTCCACAACTGTATAAAAGCTTTGGCATGTAAATCCACCAGTTACAGTAAGTTTCATGCAGTAAAACGCGTACACACTATTTGTTCCACGTGATTGTCACTATGGCAATGTCCAGTCACGAATCTCAAGCCAAAGTGGATTAGGAGTTAAAAGGGGCTTCTTACCACAAGATCCTCCTAATCCATTAGAAAAGCATTTTGAATGATTATAGTCAGAAAAATATATGAAGCCGAAAGACATCCTTACCAATTCCAAAGGTATGAATACGGGGACAGATAGAATCTTTATCTGCATTAAGACCTTTTATGACATTACAAATTTGTCTTTCATCTTTGACGGTCCCATCAGTGACAAGGAAAATCATAGGAACTGAACCGCTGGTTTCTGACAGCATTTGTATTGCCTGAGAAAAGGTGAATGGTAATAGGCAACTTTAGAAATTTATAAGAATTTAATAAAGTGAACAATAATAGCTCATAGCATCAAGGAATCATCAAAGTTAAATACAGGTACAAGTTGTTGAACATGAATCTGTGAAATATACGTGCATCACTACATCAGGCTTCAATTGACTTGTAGCAAAATATCAGCATAGGTAATCCTCTGGCAAAAATCAAATGCCTCATGAAGCATAATCCATACGCTGCAAAAAGAAGTTTGAATCCACAATTGCTGTAGGTATGTGTCGGTACACCAGTTTAAGATGCATAACTAAAAAGATCCTTGGACCTTTATGGTAGTTCAACATTTCCAATGCACATCAGTACACCCGAATACAGAACAGTAAAAGTGGTCAGGGAAAGTAGTAAAGCATTCATCTCTTTATTTCAGCTATTAGTGTATTTAGTGGGTTGTTCAGTGAACAAAATGCAGAAATAAGTTGGCAATGATGATTCATTGGTGGAAGCAAATTGAAAAAAAGGACAATAACGGAGAACACTATTGCTTTGCCAACATGCTGAAGATTTCAGATACCTGATTCATAGGAAGCAGAATATTTGTGCCACCATCTGCAATCAGTTCTTCATTGATCCATAGAGCTGCACTATCTTTTGCTTCTGAATTTGCCACCTTCATGTGTGATGAGAATGAATATGGTTTACCACTAAAGGCTATTATGTTGAAACCATCTTCAGCGTTAAGTTTAGACAAGGCTGTTAATAGTGCATTCTTTACACTCTTGAGAGGTGCTCCTTGCATGCTTCCACTTGTATCAATAATAAATACCACATTCTTTTTGAAAACCTACAAAATTGATTAAATTGGATGTAGTATAGGAGATAGATAAAATTCATGAAAGGAAACTATTACACATACCAAAGAATAATAAAACAAAACCACTTCTCATTGAAAGTAGGGTTGACTGCACATAAGTAAAACATAAGGTTAGTTGATGATTTTTTTTTTTTTTTTTTTTAATTTTTTAAAACCAAGGACAAAGACTGAAGTGCTAATAGTAGCACCAATTCCCAATTATATAAAACCCTCTTCAACATTCAATTTTAATATTTTCTTAATTGCCAATGATAACTAGGAACTAAAATCAGAAAAGGAAAATTAATAGTTCTCCCTATACATGCATTGGAGGCAATTCGACCTATTGTGAGGAAGTGACTTGGTTAGATATCCAAATTATTCATCTTTCAAAACTAGGTCTGTTTTTCAGGAGGTATCAATGCCTATTTCCCTTAAACTTTGTGTGTGTGTGTGTGAGAGAGAGAGAGAGAGAGTTAAAGGGGAGCTGTGAAAGATAGGCATCCTCCTTAAAACTGTGAGGGGAAAGGGTGAAAGGACTTGGCTGCAATGCAAAGTCTTCCTAAGGATTGTGGTTGGTTGATTATCATGGAGCAGGATTGATGCGTATTTGGGTGTTTCATTCTTGTTAGGATCTCTCTTCATTCATTATTCTATGTTGCATTGTTCCCTTCATTTCAGAGGATCTGGCACCATCTGTATTTTACTCTTCCTTCCTGATAAAATCCTTCTTTACACCCCTGCCCACACACGAAAGAGGCAGAGAGAGATCAATAAAAATAATCTTCAGTTCAATCCTATCCTTGACACATCGAGCAGGAGCCAATGATAATATTGGTGATGCAATAGGCAAAAAAAAAAAAAACCAACATCATGAATTACTATGTAGAAGGTTCTGGCAAGAAACTAACACAGACTTATCTGAACTACCTTTATACTCTGGTGAGTCCCAGGAAAAAGATAGCAACAGAACATCTCTCTTTGATCAAAGTCATACAAACATGGAGACTGCAAAAGTATTCCACCAACTGCATTACTTGAATAAACCTGGAAAGACAGTAAAAGACCAAATAACTCCAGAAAATTTTTTATATAAAATTTATGGCTTTTTATATAAATACAAAACAAGGACTACATGTATTATTAATATAGTACATTTGCAATCACCTTAGCTGAAAAAATTTTTGCCAAAATTAAATAAAATCTAAGAGGTCAGACAATGGTTTTAGACAGTCTTACAGAGTATGAGAAACTGAAGTCCGCTCTCGACCACTTCAAGGTATCTGCTTCATATAAGAACACCAAATTCCCAGCATTGCGCCTTAGCTCCTAGAAATTTGTAGAAAGTACATCAATTAATTGACATTCAAAATCACAGAAAGAGTGCCGACGGTGTCATACCTTTAAAGGATGACTACTAACTCTGCAGAGAATTTCAGATCCAGTAGGAGAATTCAAGTTCAGCTGTAACTTTTCTCTTCTTGCAACATTCTTCCCGGCTGGATTAACATATTCTGGAAAAGTGAAAGGTACGATGAGGCTGAACTGAGCATCACAAAAAATTAATTTCTGTGACCAACTGGCTTTAACTGAAAGTTTACACCCTCCTTCAACCTTGATAGGGAACAATAGACATGTCTTTAAAACAATCAACCGAAAAATTGTTGAAAATGGATAAACAAGGACAACAGTACTATAAATTAACCTGAGGGACTTTCAACGTATATATATGGGATTTTAAAAGGAACCCCTCTTCAGCTTTTGCTGCTTCAACTGAATCAGACGTTTGTGGGGTCGCAATCACTTGGGTATAATATGATTTTCCACTTATATCAACTTCAACACCTAGAACTGAACCCTGTTAGCAAATCATGTTTTTATTGAGAACATGGAGAAAAAGTTGCAATCTTTTTTTCCCACATTGATAACTCAAAGATGCTAAACAGCTACTGCAACTTTTATGAAAACACTTTGGAGCAACCAGGCAAAAAGGCAACTCTCTGAAAGACTTTCTGGTCCTATAAGAACAGAAATCAAAGATTAAATGTGCCCTTAACCAAAAATAGAAAAAGATTAAAATGTGCTTCCCATGACAAAAATGTAAATTTCATGAAGAACTATATGCAATTCCATTTTAATTTCTTTTCCTTTCATAATGCAGCATTGGTGCATGAGGTGAAGGCAGCCAAAACATAAAAATCAAAAAATTGAAACCAAACAAATTGTAGAGTATATACAGATATGAAATATGTCACTGGAAGAGAGAGAGCGAGAGAGAGAGAGAGAGAGAGGACCCCCGAAGAAGCTAGGTGTGTAGAAATAAAGTACTGAATTGCTAGAAACAAGGAATTACTATATATGCCTACACTTATGTTTTCTCATGGAGGGATATGAAGTAAAGGGTTCTTGAGTAGGGCCATAGAAGTCCCAGAGCCTGGGCGATCCAAGTCAAAAGAGAACTTCTGAAGAACTTAATGAGAGGAGAGGGGACCAAAACTCCCTTGACATCTCAGCCAACCGTGGCCAGTCATTTTGTTGAATTTTCTATACTTCTAAATGCCATCTTAATCAAAAGTTAATTGTCAGCTATCTAAGTGGTAAACAAAAAGTAAAAGCTCTTGAGATGTATTAATTAATAGGTAAAAACTCTTAAAATCGATTGAAAATGTTTAGTCCAATCCCACCAGGGAAAGAGATTTATGAGTAGGGGAGAACAGTAATAGAGATTAAACCAGCTCCATGCAGAACTTAGAAGTGAACATTAACTCGTAGAGATTACCTGGTCACCCATAGGAATCGCAATCCGGCAATCACACTTGCGGCTTCTCGTAACACAGTGAACCCGCCAAGTCCCATGAACAGTAATAAACGCAGTATCCAAATAGCAGTCAACGTTGACAGAAATCCCAAGCATGTGAAGCGGAATTAAATCAGGAGGCACACACTTTCCATGAACATACGGCTGATAGCTCGGAATATCCGGATTATCGACCATGCTCGGATCGGAAATCATCGCGTAAACCATTGGGGCTGTCGGAAGATTCGATTCCGTAGGCGACTTCTCCATTGTTTCCGTTTCCGGAGGTGTGACGGAGGAGCAGTCTTTTCCGTAGTAGATTCTCTTCGAGAGCTTCAAACCGAATTCCACTGCTTTTGCAAATTCCTCCGCCGACATTTTTGGAATAGAAATAGAAACCTCCTATTGCAAGCTCGTAAGTACTAATGGAAGTGCAAATTTGGGGTTTAAAGTCGTGGATTTTTGGTGATTACGAGCTCATTTGTGTCATTTGAATATGAAAATTAGAGCCCTTGCGGCAGTGGGTTTTGAAGAGGATGATGATAAGAGATGGAAATGGCGAAATTGAGGGTTTGTAGTGCAGAGAGAGAAGGGCTCCGCAGCTGCGGATTTTGAAGAAGATGATGAAGAGCAATGGAAATGCTGAAATTGAGAGCTGTCGTGTGAAGAGAGAGGGTTTTTGCAGCACTGTGTTTTGAATAAGATGATGACGAGAGATGGAAATGGTGAACTTGAGAAGTTCTGGTGCAGAGAGAGAGAGGGGAGGGGTAGAGAGCTATAGATTTTTTCAGCTGTGGGTTTTGAAGAAGAAGCTTATGATGATGATAATAGATGGAAATGGCGAAATTGAGAGGTTGTGGTGTGGAGATGGAGAGGTTTTGCAGCTGTTGGTTTTAAAGAAGATGATGATGTGAGATGACAATCATGAAATTCAGAGTTCGTAGCATGAAGAGAGAGAGAGAGAGAGAGAGAAGAGACAGAGCGATGAGTTTTAGAGAGAGAAAGGTAGTTCTGGTTTTGGAGCGAGTGGCATTAGTGAAGGGCGGCGATTGGCCTTTTTTCAACCGAAGGAAAATGGAAAGCAGGGAGTCAGTGTCGGAGAAAGCATCCTCTGCCCGTGTCTCTCTCCCTTTCTATCTTCCTCGTGCCTTTTCTAGTCTGCTCTGCCATTACTGGATTAAAATTTTAATTTATTTTCAGCTAATAAAAATGTGACACGTCTGAGCGACGTCGAATTTCGTCGTTTTGCAAGTAAAGCAAAGCACAAACGAATTTCCAAACGAAGACACGAAGTAAGGTTTAGGATAACTTTTTTTTTTAATAGCCAACGCCGCATATAACGTATCCCTATTAATTCTATTTAAATATTATCAAACCCAATTTATAAAAAATTTTCTAATCTAATTATTTTTATCTTTAAATTTTAAATTTAAAAATTAATTAAAAAATTTATCATCTTAATTATTAAATCGACTATATGATAATTTTTTCTTATGATAATATTATTGAGACTATAAATTAAATAAATTAGATTTTACAAAATAAATATATAATATATTTTAATTAAATTATCAGTATATCACTAATTTAAATATAAAAGGCTAACCTGAAATACAAAATATTTTTTGATTTAGCGCGAAAGTAGTGAGAAAGTGAATGTATACGTACGTAACATTTCTCTTATATTTTTTATAAAGAAACTGTTTTTCATAAATCCATGACTTTAAGATCATTAAAGGAGTAATTTTATCGTTACATCAAGATTCTCTCACTATTAATTAAAATATAAATTTAATTAAAATATTATAATATGAACATTTATATAAGATTTAATCAATTTAATCTACTCATTTGCCCCGTATACAATTACTCCTTTTTTGCCAATTTCATGGTTTAGGTTTTTGGATTAGTTTATTAAGAATAATCGATCAAATAAATCAAAAATCAAGTGAACCAAATTTAATTTATCCCAAAAGTAAATTGTTGGTTAAAATTTTTTAATTAATTTAAAGTTACTTAATTTGAAAGCTTTGATCTCATGTTAATAAGAATAAACACGTAAACTTTAATATATTTCTTTATTCAAATCGGCTTTAGATACGTGGGAGCTACTAGGTAAAACAAAATTGCTAGAAATTATGAATTAAAAAAAATCTTAAAATCATATATTCTAATTATTTTTTTTATTTAGTAAAGAGTTATCGTTGGGTCTACATTTGACAAATACTTTAGGCACAAATTACGTTTTGAGTTTTGAGATCTTTTCCCAATTTACTATTATGCTCTTTGCAGTTCCTTAACGACAGTTTAATTGATAGAATCTTTTCATTTTTATTTTCTCTTTTCTGATTCGATTCTATCTGATTAAGAAAGTCTATTTTTAAATTGAGTCCACAACTCCTCTGACGGAGATGAGTTATAACTCTACAGATACCGACTCCTTGATGACTCGAACAGTAACTGTCGTTGGTGGATACACCTGCAAAAACCACCAGATGATACTCTGACGGGGAGACTCCGATACTCAAGTCAGTAAAGAACGGTTTTTGTTTGAAAGAAACAGACTGAGATTTGAGAGAATGTGGTCCTCTGTGTTCTGTGTGCCCCATATGTTAGGCCTAGAGAGCGTACCTGATATCGAGGGTTTCGAGATCTCTTATACCTGTGAGAGAGTCGTGCGCTGCTGAGCGACTTCCACCCTACCTTCCTTATCAAATTGATTCGAGAATCTCGGAAGTCAATATTACGGATTGATCACGATTCTCATATATCGAGAAATCTTTTTCTTCGGGAGGGATGCTTTCCTTATCTGAAAAATCTTGGAATTACTGTTACAGAATGAGGAGCTGGAAAAAAGGAAGTTCTGACCTTTCTTTTTTAATCGACAGGGGTGTTGCCCTTCGTTCGACTCCTAGACTAATAAAGGGCCAATCGGGACTCGCCCGATTGGTATGCGGCTATTCTCCTGCCCGATCGGGGTGACTATCTATCGCTCAAGTAGCATTATTCGAGAAACCCGGGGACTAAAGCCCTTCGGTAGATTAACCCGAACGTCTAAGGCCCTTTGGTAGATTGATCTGTGAGCATCCCTTTGCGGGATCTTTTGGGGACTGACTCTCTTGGTTTGGGCTTTTGGGTCACGTCCCATCATTTTCCCCCGATTCATGGTCTTCTTGGAAGAAGAAGCGCCGTGAGTAACAATTCTTAAAAAGGAGTGCCCCTTTTTATTTTGACATTCGTCACTTCGATTTCTACGAACCGTCTTCTATACGTTTTGTAAGAGTTTTCGTCTCTTAAAAAGTACCTCTTTTCCTTTTTTCTTCGAAAAGCTTTCTCTTTCAACAAAAAACATGTCGACAAACGTTTCCTCATTACGTAGCATAGACAACATTCAGAGTATTATGACTGAAGAGGAGCTGATAGAAGTCCGGGAGGAAATGTCGCTTAGAGGTGACGTCGAGTTTGTATTGCCTGGCAAAGGAGATAGAGCGAGTCTTGCCCCCTATTGTTGCGTCTCAATGTACAAACAGTGCGTGAAGTATGGTTTGAAGATTCCATATACGAGCTCACTGACGGAGATATTAAGGTATTGGAATATTCACCCTTCGCTGCTCATCCCAAGTGTTTGGTGATTTATGATTGTCCTAATTTCTTTGTTAGGGTTTTTTTGTATTCGTTTCGACCTGGAGATTTTAGGGGTTCTGTTTTCTTTGGGACGATGTAGCCCCAAATGATCCACTCACGGTTGGTATAAACTCCAGACTCGCCGAGAGTCTCGTTGGAAGTTTTTCTATAATGAGTCTCAGAATAAGCATTGGATGCAGAAGTTCTTTTTCATCAGATTTTTGAACAGAGATCTCCTTCATGTATTTCCAGATGCCCACCAGGTCCCCTTTTTGAAAGAGAAAATCCCATCTCTTCTTTGCCACTCCCGTTTTCTACATGCAGTGGCCCGTTATTGTGAGGCTAGTTGCAGAAGTCTGTGGGTAGATAGCTTGATGAGAGACGACATGTTGATACTATTCGGTCTCCTCATGGATGAGTCAATCCGAATCACTAAGCCCCTCCTGCTGGAGCAACAGGGAAAAGATTTGGTCGACACTGTGCTGGACGTTGATGCCTATCTTCTTGATGAAATTTCTCCCGAACGGGAAATGCGGTCTCATGCAAAGAGGAAAGTAGTTGATGCTTCTCATGAGTCCCGGCGGAAAAAGTCTAAGACTAGGGCGCCCAGTCTACCCGCTGGGGAAGAAGAGCAAACCGAATTCGGAGGGCATGTGCTGTCTCAAGAACATTCTGAAACCGAAGGGGACCATTTAGTTGGTGAAGCCTTTGGTGCGTCGACCAGGGTTGGAGAAGGAGGTGGCTCGGGCGAGGGATTCTTCGAGAGGACTGAAAACATTCCGGTTCAAGAGCAAAGGTCGGAAGAGTCTCCTGTGACGCAACCTTCCGCCTCCATTCCGAACGAAACTTCAGGACAGTCCCACCGGGGGTCTCAGTGTCTTTTGGTCGATGTATCAGATGACTATTGCGCTCCTCCACCTATTTTGATTGGAGAAGGACGGAGTGCCGAAGAAGGGTCAGTGGCGGTTTTCATGGGGGGCCACAATTTTAACCTTGTTGATCCACAGGAAGGGTCACAATTGGCTGAGCGTTTTCAACTTCCTTCGAGGTCCTCCTTTCGAAAGATGTTTTTGGAGTGTACCGACAGGGCTATCCAATCTCTTTACTTTATAGTAAGTATTTTCTTTGTGTGAGTCGAAGTTGAATCTTTACTGTCTCGTGACTTTGACCATTGTGTCTTTTTTCCCAGATTTCTGCCCTAACTGAGTTTCAAAGAAAGTTGAGGGCTAAGCGAGATGAATAATTTTTCCATATGAGCGATCAAGTGTTGGCGTTGAAGGATGCTTTGGAGAACCAAGAGAAGACCATTGGAGAGGCCAAAGACAGACAGATTAGGCAGCTTCGGGAAGATCTTGTTTTAGTTCAAGCTCGTTATAAGGAATTGGAAGCAGAGGCATGTGTTCGGAAAGCGCGGCTAACGGCCACTGAAACGTTAGCCCGTTTACGAGAAGAATCCTTTCGAAGAGTTGAACAAGAGATAGCTGACCTCAAGGCTTATGCTGCCAAAGATGTTGTCGCCCTACAACTTTCTCAGCACAAGTTGCATGAGCGTTTGAAATGCGCCGAAGAGATTCTTCGAGAGGTTGGTCGGTACGAGACTCTGCCCCCGCTTGAAGGATTAGCGGATTCAAATTCTGCCCCTGCTGTTTCTTGTACCCCTTCTGTCCTTTTGTAATTTTGTGGAATGAAGATTTTTTTATCCCCTGATTTATTGGAATGCAATAATCTTCAAAGAACTTCCGATATTTTTACTGATCGAGCGAGGTCGGGGGAATCTCCTCTGATGATATGTTCATTCTAGTGTGTTATTGAAAGCTCTTGGAATCAAGACTGCTTCGGTATTTTCTTAGGAGATTGAATCGTAGGTGTTTCTTTGAAAGGCTCTGGTGACTGAAGTATTTCGACCGATTAGAGACTTTAGAAATCACGGTCATATCCGCCCGTTTGGGGAGTTTCATCCCATATTAGCGACATATTCGCTCGGAAGATCTGGGTGGCTGAGACTCTTCGGTCGATTAGAGACTTTAGGAGTCAGAACCGTATCCACCCATTCAGGGAGTTTCATCCCATATTAGCGACACATTCTTCGGAAAATCTGGGCGGCTGGGTCCCTTCGGTCGGTTCGAGTCTTTAGGAGTCAGGGTCGTGTCCGCCTGTTCGGGGAGTTTCATTCCATATTAGGGATACATTCGTTCGGGAGATCTGGGCGGTTGAGACCCTATGTCGGTTAGAGACTTTCGGTGTCAAGGCTGTGTCCGCCCGTTCGGGGAGTTTCGTCCCATATTAGCGACACATTCGTCCGGGAGATTTGGGCGGCTGAGACCCTTCGGTCAGTTAGAGACTTTTAGAGTTAGGGCCATGTCTGCCCGTTCGGGGAGTTTTATCTCATATTAGCGACACATTCGTTCAGAAAATCTGGACGGTTGATATCCTTCGGTCGGTTAGAGATTTTCAGAATCAGGGTCGTGTCCGCCCGTTCGGGGAGTTTCATTCTATATTAGTAACACATTCGTTTGGAAGATCTGGGCGGTTAAGACCCTTCGGTCAGTTAGAGACTTTAGGAGTCAGGGCCGTATTCGCTCGTTCGGAGAGTTTCATTCCATATTAGTGACACATTCGTTCGGAAGATTTGGACGGCTGAGACCTTTCGGTCGGTTAGAGACTTTAGGAGTCAGGGTCGTATCCGCCCATTCGGAGAGTTTCATCCAATATTAGCGACACATTTATTCGGAAGATCTGGGTGGCTGAAACCATTCGGTCGGTTAGAGACTTTTGGAGTCAGGGCCGTGTCCGCCCGTTCGGGGAGTTTCATCTCATATTAGCGACATATTCGTTCGGGAGATTTGGTCGGCTGAGGCCCTTCGATCGATTAAAGACTTTCGGAGTCAGGGCCGTGTCCGCCCGTTCGAGGAATTTCATCCCATATTAGTGACACATTCGTCCGGAAGATCTGGGCGGCTGAGACCCTTCGGTCGGCTAGAGACTTTCGGAGTTAAGGTCGTATTCGCCCGTTCGGGGAGTTTCATCCCATATTAGCGACACATTCGTTTGGGGAGTGTCTTCTTTGAAGGTAATTTGAAGTCCCAGGCCACGCGCAGTCAATGAGTAGTAACAAATATCAAAACTTTTATTAAAGGAAAAGTGTCGGAAAGTCCGGATCATACGCTGGACAAACAACAACGAAAACATAAGGCTCGTGTCAGCCATCTCCATGGTGGACTTGGAGGATCACCTCGCCTGGTTCCTCGCGCGATGGTTTGGGATCTGGCCTATGAAGTGGCTCATTCTCCCTTGGTGTGTCACGCCTATTTGAGGAAGGCAGGTCTCTTCCTTCTAAACTGAGTAATTTCTGTAGTTTTCCGCTACGGACCAAGAATTTCAGTTCATCCTTGAGTTTTTTACACTCATCGGTCTTGTGGCGTAATCCCTATAGAAATGGCAATATTTAGATTTGTCTTTTTTAGGATCTTCTTCCACCAGATGAAGGGGTCATCTGACATATGACTTGTTTTTTATTTGATACAAAATCCGGCTCAGGGTTTCGTTCAATGGGGTGTAGACGCTGAACCTTTGCGAAGGTAAAGTTCCTGGTTTGCCTCTTTTCGGAGAATGTGGGCGTGGTGACCGGCTGCGCTCTTTTCTGTAGCAATATATTTCTCTGATCGGGAGTAGAATTCTTGGATGGACATTGAAGGCTTCTTTGTGATGGAGACCTTCATATCAGAGGAGTGCAGGCCCATTAGGAGCGCGGCCAAGGCGATGTTATGGTCCAGATCAGGAACTTTCAGCATTTCTCACTTGAATCTCTCCATGAAGTTTCTGAGAGATTTCTCTTTCCATTGGTGTAATGATAAGAGGGATGTCGATTTCCATTTAGCCCCTCGGATGATTACAAAGTGGGTCTCGAATTGTTGTCAGAGCTGTGCGAAACTCTTGATACTGAGCGGAGGAAGAGAATTAAACCAGGTTAGGGCATTACCATTAAGAGTGGTAGGGAAATGCTTACACATCGCGGTGTCCGAGAGATCTCTAGAGATCATTACTGTTATGAAATGAGCGGAATGGTCACAGGGGTCGTTTGTCCCGTCATACCGCTCCATGGGAGGCAAAAGAATATCTCTTGGCATCGGTTCTGACAAGATCTTTGCATCAAATGGCGATTCGCCCAGGGAGCGTCGGGGATCTTCCCTATCCTTTACTCTTGCTCGTTTTAGCTCAGTAACCACGAGCTGTTCAATCTGTCTTTTTAGGCCCTGGGGGTCGTATTGGGAGGCCGCTGATGGTTCTAGGAATCTCGTCCAGGGGGTCGTTTGTATTCAGATTCTGTAACAGAAGAGTGGTTGTCCGGTCCAAGGGCTCGACTGAGTCCCTCCAACTGTTTGCTCATTCTTTGGATTCCAGATACCAGTCTTTCTATTTGGGATGGGTCTGCCTGTTTTAGTTCTGGAGCCATGACTTGTTGTCCTTGATTTGCATGTCGCGGAATTAGCCCCGGATGCAACGGTCGGGTGGAAAACACAGGATTATGAATTGGAGGATTTGTTATTAGGGGAACGACAGGTTCGGCGAGTATAGGAATGTTCCCCTTACAGCGGGGACGGCTCTAGAGGACGCTCTAGTTCTTGGAGGCATGGTTATATAGACTTCCCTAATCTGTTTCTCATAGACGTCGCCAATCTGATGGAGGTGGGTTATGACTCCACAGATACCGACTTTTTGATAACGTGAACAGTAACCGTCGTTGGTGGATACACCTGCAAAAACCACCGAAAGATGCTCCGGCGGGGAGATTCCGACACTCAAGTCAGTAAAGAGCAGTTTTCATTTGAAAGAAACGGACTGACAATTGAGAGAATGTGGTCCCCTATATTCTGTGTGCCCCCTGTGTTAGGCCTAGTGAGTGTACCTGATGTTGAGAGTTTCGAGATCTCTTATACCTGTGAGAGAGTTGTACGCTGCTGAGGGATTTCCACCCTACCTTCTTTATCAAATTGATCCGAGAATCTTGGAAGTTAATATTATGGATTGATCACGATCCTCATATATCGGGAAACTTTCTTTTTTGGGAGGGATGCTTTCCTTATCTGAAAGATCTTGGAATTGCTGTTACGCAATGAGGAGCTGGAAAAAATGAAGTTCTGACCTTCCCTTTTTAATAGACAGGGGTGTTGTCCTTCGTTCGGTTGCTTGACCAATAAAGGGCCAATCGGGACTCGCCCGATTGGTATGCGGCTATTCGCCTGTCCGATCGGGGCGACTATCTATTGCTCGGGGAGCATTGTTCGAGAAACTCGGGCGACTAAGTCCCTTCGATAGATTAACCTGGGCTTCTAAGGCCCTTCGGTAGATTGATCTGTAAGCGTCCCTTTGTGGGGTCTTTTGGGGATTGAGTCTCTTGATTTGGGTTTTTGAATCACGTCCCATCATACTCAAATCAGAGTAATTGAATTTTTAAATATCAGTAATAAAGTATCAAAAAATTAAAAGAAAAAACATTTTAATCAATTCAATCCTCACCACTCATATAACATTAATTTATATTAATTTAGGACATTATTGGGTCAATAATTAAGATTGTGTTGGGTTAGGGGTGAACCGGGGAAGTCATTACTGTCTGCCACGCCATTTTTATGAGAAATTGAAAATGAAAGGTGAGGTGATCGCCTAGGTGCTGGACCACGATTGACTATAGAAAAATGTTAATAACCTTAGGTTTGTTTGATGATCATCCACAACGGGACCACCGGTGGTCCTTGATATGATATGACTCAAATTTGGTCCAGAATCAAAAATAAATAAATAGAAAATAATATATTTTGATGGGTTAAACTTATTTTTTTAACTCGAGAAATTACAACTTACTCTATTGTTTCCTCTAATAATAAATATTTTTTTAACATTTATAATTTTTTTTTGATTTTGATTTTTTTGGTCTTCATAGAGTTTGTGTGGTAATTAATATAATGTTCGTCCAATAAAGAAAATCTTTAATAGAAATATTTTTTTAAAACAAAATTTTAATTATTCATAATCCGCTTTTGTCAATTTTAACTGACCGGTGTCCTCTACGACATCTGTCGTTGCGCTCTCTCTCTCTCTCTCTCTCTCTCTCCATCTCTCTTCAAGTTCAAATAAGCAAAAATGTCATTGAATGTGGCTGCGGAGTGGGACCCGAGCAGGGAGCTGATTTTGTGGGGGGAAGAGACTTCCTGGTCCGTCACATCTACTAGAAGTGTCCAAATGTCCGGGGGTCATAATGAGATCCAATTACGGCCCAGAATTGAACACGTTCCTTTTGTATTTTTTTTTAAAAGCAGAATTTAAATCCAAAAATATCATATTAAAATAAAAAAAAAATTAAGATCACTAGCTATCCCCGACCATCTTCTTTTGTATTTGCATGTGAAAACATTTGTCTTTTGTTTGAAAGCTGAGTCACTTCTCAACCCTAAAACAGAAATAATAATCTTCAAAACATCGTTGAAAAAAATTATAAATAGTGCATTTAATTAAAATAAATCAAAATTAAAAATTAAATTAAAATCTATGTAATTTATTTGAATTAATAAAATTGAAATAGAGTTTAAAAATAAAACTTCTAAATTATAAAGTTTTTGAAATTTAAGTAAACATATGAATTTTTAAAACATATTGTCTAAATGTTTAATTCGAAATCTAATTTTAATTTTAAGTGCAACCAAGCGTTTCAAATTCTTTAGATGGGAAGGTGTGAGATTTATCCACAATATTATTGATAATTTGTTAAAGTTACGAGTAAAATAAGTAAATTATATATAAAAGAAAACCGTCGATACAAAAAGATAAATGCGGATTCATTCTTATATTTCGTTTTCATTTTATTTAAAATTTAATATTTTTAATTAAAATTAAAAATAAATTTTTTAAAAAAATAACTTTAAATGTTATTATTTTGAAATACTTTATTTTTTCTTTTTCTGGGTATGAGTTTTTTTTTTTTTTTTTATCATGTTTGTATTATTTGTTATTTTAATCTATAAGAGTCTCCTCGTTTGTATTATTATTATTATTTTTTTTTTTTTGGGTAATGCATCATTTCCATGCTGTGTCTACACAACTTGTTTCTCACGGGGAAAATCAAATGGAGTAACTTTGGGCAATACCAAGAGAGATCGATCCTTGGGTAGTTTTGAATTACTTATAGAGAGAGAAGAGGTTAAAAGAGATTAGATTATTTAGAAAGTCAATGTGCCTGCATTACCAAATTAAAAATGTCTAATTATGTTCTATCATATTCACCCTCTATCTTAGCATATAGGTGTTATCTCATACGTGCGTGGAATTAATTAATGATAGATCTAATGATAGGGTATTAAACTCTCTTAATCAGAATTTTAAATTCAAATTTTAGGAATAAAAAAAAGTAAAAATATATATATATATATGAAATTAGTTATATGTAAAGAGAAGATATTAAATTTCCTATTTATTAAATTAATCTTAAGGGTTCACTAAAATTAAAAAATTTTCACATTGATATTTAATTTGTAGATAAAATTTAAATTTTTTAATAAGAGTAGGTGAAATTATCAATATACTATTTAATTGATATTCAAGTGAATTTCATCAATAAAAAATTTTTCAAGGCAAAAATATATAAAAATTATTATACGAGATGCATGCATTATTATACAAGGGGCCTACAAACGTCGTTTTAGCCTTTGGGAGCAATCTTTTGGCAAATGGCAGGCAATGATTTCCTTTACTGCGGAATGAATAGAAGTAAAGGCGTCTTTTTTTATTTTTATTTTTTATTTATTTTTTATTTTTTTTATGACCTTAAGCCACTCATTAGGTGGGGATGGTGGCGCGAATCGGTGCTTTATTAAATAGTGATTAGGCCTGTCAATCGAGTTTTATGAATGTGATCTTACAAAATTTGAATTTGATCCGTTTAAAATTTTATGGGATCAAGCCTGACCCCAATTCTAGAAGGATAAAAAAATTAAATCTCGAATTCAACCTGAAAAATTAAAAAAATTTCAAGTCAATTTTGGGCCATACTCAAGCTCGATTAAAAATTCCAAAGAGAGAGAGAGAGGAGCTCTCACAAATCAAGTAGCAATCCCTCATCTCTACTGATTGTGAATTTCGCCTAGGGTTTTCATCATCAAATAGTTGCAGGAGCAATCATGACAAATCAAGCAACATTCGAGTAATTGAGCAACAACAAATAAGAGAAAACCCAAACCTTCGCAATCGAGCAGTAATCAAGCAAGAAATTAAACCCCACAAATAGAAACAACAATTGAGCAGTAAGCCCTAAAGATTAAAGAATACAATGATCGGAGATTATACCAAAGGCAATAAATCGCGGAAGAGAAAGAGAGCGCGATGAGGATAGAGAAAGAGCGGTTGAAGAGGGAGTAGGGTCGAGACTCTAGAGCAAGAAATCTAAGAGGGAGATCTAAGCTCTAGAGAAAGTTTAGAGAGAGAGAAAGAGAGAGGTCATTAATGTTGAGATTCGCCAATTTATTCCTCATCGTGAAAGAGAGGAGAGGGAGGCGAGCAACAAAGATTGAGGAGCGAGGGAGAGAGGGAAGAGGGCTTCAACCTTCGTCAGATGAGAGGAGTGAGAGAGAGGAGTGAATGAGAGAGAGAAGGGTTCAGAATCTTCGGACTTGAGGGGTGAGAGAGAGATATATGAGAGAGAGAGAAGGAATTTGTAAACTAGTATTTATATTTTAAATATTTATAAAAAATATTAATAATTTTAATATTAAAAATTTGAGTTAACTAGTTATTTGATGGCCCGACTTGGCCTGAAATTTAAACGAGCCTAAAAGCTGGGCCTAAACTCGGGCTGAACCCGAAATGAATCAAGTTCGACCCTTTGAAATGGGCCGAGCTTGGGTCAACTCGAGTCAATTGGTCCTGCTAGTAATGCATCTATGTGGGAAATTTGACCTTTGGTGAAATTAATATTAAGGACAATTTTATAATTATTTATACAATAATACTTTTAATTTTTTTCTTTTTATAAAACGGTTGATTAACAATCGAGAAATTTCATATTTTCTAAAGGGATAATTATATGTGGAGTTTTTTTTTTAATTTTTTGATTTAATTTTAATTTTTTCTATTGAATTCTAAACATTTGAAATTTGTTATAATTTTAGTTGCATGATAATTTTGAAAAAATAATAATAATTTGAAAAATGGGAATTCATTTTTAGATCAATCAATATATGGAATCATTTTTTTATCAATATAATCAGAGTTACCGATGGATCTTTTTGAAGAAAAATTTTATGACTGTAGGTTTTTTATTTTAAGATTTAAATATAAGTTTTTATTAAAGAATTCAACTTCTTTTTTTTTTAATTAGAACGACAGTATAAAT